>CM053567.1:127797008-127820221 GCA_028646485.1 Cryptoprocta ferox | reverse complement strand
TCTTCTAATTCACTTATTTTCCTCTCTGCCTCTTCATTCCGTGCAGTGGCCACCTCCATTTTATTATGCACCTCATTTATAGCATTTTTTAACTCGACACAGCTATTTTGAAGGTCCCTAGTCTGTGTATCAATAGCTTCTTTGATGTTTTTTTCAAGTCCAGCAATTAATTTTATGACAATTGTTCTAAATTCTTGTTCAGTTATGTTGCTTAAATATGTTTTGAGGAGTTCTGTGGCTGTGACTTCTTCCTGGAATTGCTTTAGAGGAGAGTTCTTTCGTTTTGTCGTCTTGGTCAGCTTTCTGTCTCTTGTCAGTTTTAAAAGCTCGTTATGCCCTGTGCACTTGTCAGTATTGCTCTATTGAAGGAGGCTCATTGACTGTCCAGGTCCTGTCATTTCAGAAAGTGTTCTTTTAATGGTGTCTCTCGGTTTCTCTTGTTGTGCCTTTTATTATTTTACTTCCCTGGTCAGTGATATTTGGAACTCTCCACCATGTGCGCTTTGGCTTGTTTCTTGAAGTAGTCCTGAAAAAGAATACAGACTAACATACAGGGAACAAAAGCATGCAAACGCTCAGACAAATCAAACAAACAAGCAAACCAAAAGGGGAAAGGAAGTAAAGAAAAGGAAAGGAAAGAAAAGAAAAGAGAGAAGAGAAGAAGAAAAAGAAGAATAAGGAAAAAAACAAAAACAAAAACAAAAATAAGGGGGGGGACATAGACAGCAAAAGACTGTGGGCAGTCTAAAAGTGTATAACCAGCCAAGAGGAGAGATAAGAATAAGATAAGGGAAATATATCTGGATGGCAGGAGAAAAGAAGGAGAAGCAAAGAAAAAAGTGAAAAGAAAAAAAAAGGCGACTTTCCTGTGCGGATGGGCGTGGTTTGGCGTAGGTGGGTGTGTCTGGGGGGGCTGCTCTCCGAGGCCCCGCCTTGGTGGTCGCGGAGAGAAGAATGGCAGTGTTTCAAGCTCTGCTCGAACCAAGCACTGCAAGCCGCTCTTCTGAGTCCGATCTCCCTGTGCCGCGGGCGAGCCAAACTGTATTCTCCCAGCTCCGCCTCACTTCCAAATCCTAGTCCATGCAGTTCAACACTGTCACCGGAGATGAGATGCATTCCCGCTGGCGGCAGGCCTCCCGGCCAGGCCCGCCTCCACCACTGCTGCCACCCTCTGAGCGGCTTGTGCTGTATGAGGGCCGCCGCCCGCCATGGCTCCCGGTGTGGCTTGGAATGGATGCAGCTGCCACTGCGCCCAAGGAAGAATTCGCCAACCAGATGGGATGGATTTCTCTCCCCACGCCCAGCGGTTATATATATGGGGAGACAGGTGAGTTTTCCTCCCTTAGAGATGGTTCTATGAGTGTTTTCCGTCTCTCTTTCTCTTCCCCTTGTCTCTCCGGGGCACAGCGTGCTCTCCCTGTGTTGGGTTGGGGCTCCTTCCCCCTGCACCTCCGGGACCCACCCGTCCTCCAATTTCCAGTTCACAGTCACTCACTCAGGCATCTTTGAGGTTGTCTTCTTTCTGGTGTCTGTTTCTTCTTTCCCCCCACTTGCAAATCAGCATATTCTCCCTTCAGTCCTTCTCAGTTCAATCGATGCAGGCGAGCGCAGACTACAGAGCTCCCTACTTCTCCACCATCTTGCCGCTCTCCTTGGCTTTGGATTTTTTTTAATGAGGAGAGTAATCAGGAAATTTTCACACAACTTTCTCACTCCCTCATTCTACTTATCTTCCCAATTCCATTTCCCCCTTCCCAGACTCCTCCTCCCTTTCATGCCTTTGCACAATATGTCACTGAACTGGCCCCACCACTATTCCCCACACTTCCTTACCCCAAACTCCTATGCACCCTTCGTCACCCTATTCAGATGTCACCAGGTAGAGGTATCCTCCACTTCCCTAAATAGTGTTTAGCACTCCTTCCTCTGAGCAGCACAGACTTCTGTCTCACTGCCTGTATTAGACAACTGTATTGCCATCATTCACAAGCCTGTCTCCCTTAATATACTGTGAGGGCCATGCCACCTTCAACCCTAAATTCAAGACCTTAATTTTTTTATTATTTTATTTTATTTTATTTATTTTTTAAGATTTATTCATTTTTGAAAGGAAGAGCATGAGCGGGGGAGGGGCAGAAAGATGGGAGACAGAGGGTCCAATTTAGGTGTCCCTAAATTCAAGACTTTTAAAACAATGTTTAATTCTTGGTGGCTTACACAATAGAAGTTTATTGTGAATTTGAAAAAACAGTTACCGATCTGCAGGACAGGTTCCATGTAGTGATTTAAAAACCAAGGCTCAGGGCGCCTGGGTGGCTCAGTCAGTTAAGCGTCTGACTTCAGCTCAGGTCATGACCTCACAGTTGGTGAGTTTAAGCCCAGCATTGGGTTCTGTGCTGACAGCTCAGGGCCTGGAGCCTGCTTCAAATTCTGTGTCTCCCTCTTTCTCTCTGCACCCCCCTCTCTCTGTCTCCAAAATAAATAAGCATTTAAAAAAATTTTTTTTTAACTCAGGCTCCTTTCATCTTGTGGCTCTACCTTCCCCTAGAACCTTGAAGTTCTCTATATTCAGTAGGAAGATGAGGTAAGGGGATGAAGGACGGCAGGTGCAAGCTGGAAGTAGTACCCTTCACTTCTGCTCACATTCCATTGGCCACAACTCAGTCACATGGCCACAACCTAACTGCAGGGGAGGTTGGGAAATGTAGTCTCATTGTGTGGCCCGGAAAACGACATGGGCAACAGCCAAACTGCCTAGGTTTGAATTATGGTTCTGTTACATACCAGTTGTGTGACTTAGGACAAGTTACTTAATTTTTTAGTCATAATTCCATCATCTGTATAAATGAGAATGATACCGATAGGGTTGAAATAGAAAATAAGTGAATTGATGTGCATAAAGTACTTAGAACAGTGTCCAGCATCTAATAAATGCTGTATGAAGGTTAACTATTACTGGCATTAATATACTCAAATCAGAATTCTCCTACACCTTCCCCTCTGACCCAGAGTAAAAACCGAAGTCTTTACAATGGCCTATGAAACGCTTACATGAGCTGAACCCAGTTATCTCCTGCTTCTTTCATTACGCCAGCTACCCTGACCTCTTTGCTCTTCCTTGAAAGCACCAAGCTTTCACCTCATGCTTTGGCATGCAGTCTGTCTGCCCAGAAAGTTCTTCCTGGGTTTCTGAATGGCTTACTACAAAACTCCCTCAGATGTCTGCTCAAATGCTGCCACTATGACCACTCTATCAAAAACTGCTAACAGCTCCCTCCTATACTTCCCATGTCCTTTCCCTACTCTATTTTTATGGGCCATCACAAGGGCAGGAATTTTGCCTGTTTCCTTCCCTTCAGCATCCCTACCACCTACAATAATGTGTGGCACAGAGTAGGCACTCAATAACTGTTTATTCAGTATCACTAAATCCACAAATGAATGAACAGCAATCCTCCACTGACACTCTAACATCTCTGGCCTTACTAAATGTCTGTCACAGTGGTGAGGACTATGATTTCTGTATTGTCACACATACGATTCATCTAGTAAGTATGTGCAATACACAAACACTCTGAACCAAGAAACAAATAACAAAGAAACTTGTTCTCTTATTTTTTGTTTTCACAAGGATGAAGTCCTTCCGGTGTTAGTGTTAACTTTTGCAATTGTGTCTTATTAGTACTTTCCTGTCAATTTTTCTGTGTGTCAATTTGGGGGAAGAGAGGAATGTAGACAGGAGACGGTTTTTCAAGATTTGCATCAAGTCAAACAGCACCTTTTTCCTCACACCGATGTGAGAGATAGCTTTCCCTCACTTCAAGTAACACCGACTGAATAGGTGAGAGGATCAGTTTCACTTCTCCATCCAGGGGCTAACTCTAATTCTTGCTTCACACGGTATGTATTTAAATACACACTTCACAGAGTGTGTATTTTCCAAGTTGTGAAAACACTAAAACCAGTTTTAGCTGGTCTGGGTGGAGATTGGACTTGCTACCCACAGATCTATTGAACCCACCTGTACAGTAACTGAACCCTCCCACAGAACAAAACAAGCTTGAATATGTCTGGCTGCTGCCAACAGCAATTAAGGGCAGGGTCCTGAAACTTCATTTTCAGAGGAAAACAAAGTCTGTAATGCCTTTTACTTCCGTGCCACAACCCCAGCCTAGGCGGGGTTCCTGAGTTTTATTCTCCCAAAGCACCCCTTTGCAATGCTTAGCATTTGAGGTGGTTTCTGATTTTCTGCCTTTCCACACTACAGTCAGCTCAGGAAGGGACTGGCTCTCTTGGGTCACATTTCCTACAGAATAATAATGGATGTCTGGCTCAGTAAGAGCTCAGTAAGCACCTGTTTTGACCACCAGCTGCCTGACAACCTTCTAGATGTGATTAACACATGGGGAAATGTAATAGAGCACCACGTTTAATCAGAACACCTGAGTTCCATCCTTGACTCATCTAGCTTTGTGACTCTGGAAAAGTTACCTAGGCTTTTTGAGCCTTTTATTTCTTCACCTGCATCTGCAAAATAAGAATGATAATAATACTATACTCCTAGGGGCATTCCTATGGAGCAAACGTGATGACGGGCTTCAGAGTACTCAGTAGATACTCAAAGCACATCAGTCCAAATAAGTTTACGTGGTCAACATATTAGCATTGGTGCTATGAAAGAACTTTATGGTGGAAAACAAAATGAGAAATTCCTCATTCACTTTGGCTTCTTAAAGCATTCAGCGTCATTGCCCTCACCTCCTTTATGAAAGGTTCCTACTGCATTGTCTCCAGGTGTGGTTTTCTCTTTTTCTTCTGCCTTCTCTGAGTCTTCCTGCTGTCTTTGTGCCCTTGCTTTTCTCCTGTATTCACTCAGTATTTCTGGAGGGACAGCAGTGTGCCAAGCAACATGCTTCCAGCAGGGACCAAAACCGATATACAGTCTGCTTCGTTGGGATTGTTAAAAAGAAAGCCACAGGCCCAAGACAGACTCACTTATCCCAGGCCAGGTCACCAATCTGAGGCTAAACATTCACCATCACTGCAGTTTCAAACTCCCCCAGAGATGTAATTTTAACAGGTTAGTCAGAAATGTTCTGCACCAAATGAGGCAAGCTGTCAGAGGCATCCTCTAGATCCCCCAGAGGAAGATGAGAATGAGGTAATCCACATGATAAAACTCTGTTCTTCCCCCCTTAAAATAACACTAACAGAACAGCTTGAAGGGACCATGCCTGAAACAATTTTATCTTTTCTTTTCCTAATAACTTCCTTACCCCAGGAACTTATTAAAACCTTCATTTTTTTTCTTTTCTTTTCTTTTTCTTTTTTTTTTTTTATCACTCCTCAGAGTATCTTTCTACTTACTAGGTGAGATGCTGCATGATTCACGAATTGCTTAATAAAGACAATTAGATCTTCAAATTCACTCAGTTGAATTGTGTTTTTTCAACAGGGTGCCCTGAGTGGTGGAGAGACAGGCATGCATCAGTCATCCCAGCAAGTGTGGACTTGCAGTCACAGCTGGCAACAGGGGCCCCAGGCCATGGGGAGATAGAGAAGGCCACTGAGGCAAAGATCTGAAGGAGGAGTCTATTCAATAAAATTTTAGAGTCGTTTTCAGTAGATTAGTTATCCTTCTTACCGTTTTTATCCTATTATTTTTTCTAGGTATATCAACTTCAACTTTTACCTTTATTAATCCCAATTTCTTGATTTATTTTTCTAAAATTTGAAGATGAGTATTTAGGAGCGCCTGGGTGGCTCAGTAGGCTGAGCGCCCGGCTTGAGCTCATGTTATGATCTCACAGTTGGTGAGTTTGAGGCCCACATTGGGCTCTGTGCTGTCAACGCAGGAGCCTGGAGCCTGCTTCGGATCCTCTGCTGTCCCCCTCTCTCTCTGCCTCTCACCCGCTCACACTATATCTCACAAAAATAAAAATAAAACATTAAAAAATGGATATTTAGTTCTGTTATTTTTTGGTTTCACTTTTAAATTGCTAAGGCATTTTAGAGCTCTAAATGTTCCTCTTAGTATTACTTTCAGGGTCTCACAGTTCTCAATAGAGAGTGGTTTGCTTTTCATTGGTTTCTAGAGAATGAATGAATTCCCTTTTATTTCCTCTTTAATCCAAGACTTACCTAGGAGTTTGTGCCTTCATGTCTAACAATTTAAGGTTTTTAGATCATCCTCATCACGTATCTATCATTTTTTCATTTTTATGAACAATTGTTCTTTATTTGTGGGATGTAAGAAGTCTTTAGATGTCCTATCTCCAGTTATTTGATTATATTATTCAGTTCATCTGGATAAAGTTTTGGCGAGTATAACATCGTATTACTTGTTGAGCGGAATGATTAATTTTTTGACTATTAATTCTGGCTGACTGTGGGAAAGGTATTTTGAAATCTCTCATTATAATTGTATAAAGTTCTCCTTCCTGCCTTTATGTATTTGGCTGCTATGTTCTTTGATGCCTACCTTGACTCCTTAATTATTTGTGTCTTTTATCAGTATGTACGGATGTTCCTTCCACTCTAAGTGCTTTTAGCCTTAAGTTCTGCCTCGTCTGACGTTAACATTACCATTCCTGTTTTTCATTTGTCTTTGTTTGTCCGGTGTCTCTTTGCCTGTCATTTTACTTTCACCCTTTTATCATCATCTTATTTCAAGTATGAATCAATATCTCCAAAGAACCCTATCTTTGCATGAACGTTTTTTAGCACTTCAAACTTTAGCTAACACTGAGCTCATCATTTTCACCCTAAAGCCCTTTCCTCTTCTTTCATTTCCATCTCAGTTGGGATGGAAAGCTCTTGTTTTGCTGTCTGTTCTGAAAAGAGTATCGAAATGCCCTTCTGCCAGTCCATCCCTCCCCTTGCCCAGCCCAGGAGCCCTGCATGGCGTTTCCTTGTGCCCACCCCCAGGATGGGTATGCGACTGCCACTGGCCAAGTAGACATCACTTCCCCTAGCCTTGGGGACCCAAACACAACTAACATAGTACAAATGGGTCCCAAAAGAAGGTGGCTGTTTTCCAGAAGAAGCACTTTAGAGCACAGACTTTGAAACCAGACCCCTGGGCTCAAATCCTAGCTCTGTCTCTTATTTGTAACTTTGGGCTAGTTACTTAATCTGCCTCAGTTTTCCTACCTAACTTGTTCTTGTGAAAATTATAAGCATCGTGATATGTTAAAAAAAAAATAGAACAGGGGTTGTCTGGCTGGCTCGGTCTGTAGAGTATGCAACTCTTGATCTCAGGGTTATGAGTTCAAGCCTCACACTGGGCATGGAGCCTACTTAAAAAAAAAATAGAACAGTGCCTATGATGTAGCATGCAAATGTGGGTGTTAACTCTTGTTATTTTCTCTTGCCCCAGGATATGGGAGAACAAGCCTGGAGCTGTAGGCAGCCCCCATAGCACCACAAGGGATGTGAAGTGTGAGTAGGAGTGAAGTCAGCCTGAAGAGGAGGAGAGCCAAGGGGAGGACAGACTCAAGCCCTGATCAGAGGGTTGAGCCTTGGAACAAGTTGGTCCTAAAGCTGGGTGTACCCAGGATTTTTCAGACATGAGGCAATAAATCTCCTTTTTGTTTAATATTCTGTGACTTGAGGGGCACCTGGGTGGCTCAGTCGATTGCGTGTATGACTCTTGGTTTCGGCTTAGTTCATGATCTCACCATTTCATGAGTTCGAACCCCACGTCCAGCTCTGAGCTAGGCAGCAAGGAGCCTGCTTGGAATTCTCTCTCTCTGCCCCTTCCCCATTCGCACTGTCTCTGACCCTCTGGAAGGAAGGAAGGAAGAAAGGAAGGAAGGAAGGAAGGACTAAAAACTATTATGTGATTTGATTCAGAAAGCCTTAAATGATTCAATTATCAAGAGTGTACAGGCTAGAATGCTGGGAACCATTGGTTCTTCCATCTCCTTCCCTCTCCACCTCCGATGTGGCAAGTCTGCATATTCTACTTCCTCAATTTCTTCTCACTATGATTCCTTGTTTCTACTTCCCTAACTCAGGGTTGAGAAAAGATCATTGATATTTTTGAGCACCCATTATATACTGATAGACCATTAGGCCATGTTCACTTTTTGCCATGTTCTTGACATGGAACAGCCCTGTGAGGAATCTGAAACACAGAGACAGTGACCAGCTAGTCCGAGGCCACACGTTGAGCCATTTGGTGATGCCAGCTCCAGAGGCCACACGTGGGCACCCCTTTGCTTTCCTGTGGCTAACCACAGGAGTCATACCTGTAGAACTCACTCCAGGCAGTACCCAACAGGGTATGGGCCAGTGGCTACTTAGTCTTTTTCAAAATGGCAATGACCCTAAAGCAGTTTGCTCACGTCAGGGGTCACACACACCTGTCCTGACTATTTTTTTCAGGGAATTGGTCATCAACCACTAAATCTACCCATTCTCAACCCCAAAGCTTGCTAGGCCTGTTTGTAAAGAGAGGAGCAACAGAAGCTAGGTAGTGACTGTGCCACTTCCTTTCATCAATCATGAAAAGACAAACAAATGGCCTGGTGATTTTCTCAGCATGAATTCACACACACGTACACACATGCATGTGCACCGACGATCCAGTGTGCCAATCTGTCTTTAAAATACCGCATTCCATGGAGTCTTTCCTGAATAGTCCTATAAAACGATGTCTGCCTCCATTCCTGGGCTCTTCGCATAGTCCATTAGAATGTTTATTGCTTGTCCTGCGAATACCCCCTCTCAGTTCCTTAAAATCCGCTGAGCTCAGGCTGGGACTTTTGTCTGTACCGGGACGCTCCTCCCACGCCTCTCACGGCCAGCTCCTGCCATTCCTCTGGCTCTGCTTCAGGGAGGCCCTTCCTGCCCCCCTGTCCAAGGTAAGCCCCCCCTTCCAGATACCCCCCTTATTCAGAATCTCAGCCCCTTGACAGTTTTCTTTAAGACCCTTAGAACAACGTGCCACTCTTTTGTCCATTTGTATGTTCACCTAGGTTTATTTGTGTTTGTGTGTGTTTTTCTTTTGTCTTTCTCCCTTATTAGAATGAAATCGAATAGGCATCTCAACAGCAGGGCACCTGGCTGTTGCTGGCTGTTGCTATGTCCCTAGTGTTTCACATAGGCCTGATGTATATAACAAATTCTCAATATGGATTTGTTGAATGAATGGTAAAAAGCCTTAGAGACTAGAACATAGGTCTTGGGAGGCTGATTTCATCCTAATCACAGATGACCTGGTGAGTCTCTTTTAAATTGCTTGATTGGTATAAATGGGCAAAATCCCCCAGACCTGGATCCTTCTCCATTTGATAGATGGGTTCTTTTTCCTGTTCACGTGCAGCTAGCTTAGACCATAACTCTAAAAACATTTTAATGTTATCCCACGAGATCCTGAATTACATGCCTTTGTCTGGCATGGCCCTAACTGTAAAGTCATGCTGATGACAAAGTCTTACCTTCTCCAGAGGGCTCACCATCCAGCTGAGGAGCAAGGCAAGTGCAATGTCAAGGCAGGTGGAGGAGAGGGTTCTTAGGGGACTGGAGTGGAGTCCTGAGGACGGGCAGGGATGACAAGGGAGGGTGAAACACAGCTCTCTAGTGCACACCTTTCCCGTAGCAACATCCCCCACCCCACTATCTCATTTAATGCTCACCATGGTCAACACACTTGATATTTTTACCACCATTTATAGTTGAGAATAGTGGCAAAACGTGGGCCTGGGCTCAAGTTTCACCATCCCGGATTATCTGTTCCAAGGTCCTTGGACAAGGCACTTCCATTTCTTTGTCCTTTACTAAGAGGATAAAAACAGCTAGGGTGGCTATCTGAATCAAATGGTGAAGATATATAACTGAAAGATTCCTCAAAATGAACCAATTTTGTGCTTGGCACATAGCAGGTCCTCAATAAATTACAGTTTTTTTTTTAAGAGATTTGCCCAAGAGCCACATAGTGAGTGGCTTAGAACTTGACGGCCTCTTGCTTTGTTAAATGCTAAGAATATTTTCTGTACAGTCTGTACAGTGTGTCTTACTTCCCCGGCTGTGAGCAATTCCAGGACAGGGATGATATTAGCTATCTTTTTTTGTCAAGCGGCCTATGTATACAGTGGCTATTGCTCACGCAGTAAGGTTCTGAAATAAGATAGCATTTTTTATGTAGATAGTGAGTTTTCTACTCAGTGGTACATGTGAAATGTTAATAGTCTAGGCAAATGTGCCTCAGAGATAAGTGAGCACCCAAGAACCGTTTCCCACTTATCTTGTGTCTCCAGGAACAACTCCCTCTGTACATACCTCTAACCTGGGGGAACACAAAGCTGTTTGTGATGTGAGTCATTCAAGCTTTGTGTTGAAACACCATGACAGAAAGAACAACTTTTTAGGGTCACACCTATAAGAATTAAGAACACTTTAACCCTGGCTAAGCTAACACATTTTTAGTCAGCCACCTGGAAGCAGTTGAGGTTTTATATACAGTATCTATGTGCGTCTCTATTGATTCGTTAAGTGAGTCATTCCCTCTTCCATTCCCCCACCCAATTCCAAAGAGTTAGTTTTTGGTTAAGTCCCTCCTCTTCCTCTCCTCTCCGCTCAGGCCCCCTGCATCCTTCACTCCCTATAAAGTTGTGAGATGGACGTTGGTCTCGCCTTTGAGAAGCCAGGCTCCACACGGGCACCAGACAGGTGGCATCAACATGCCACTGCCCACATCCCCGCTCTGCCCCCTACCCTTCAAGAGATCTCCTCCAGCTTGGAATGTAAGCCCCAACAACCCAGCCAAGAGGAAGGTTACATATCTCTTCAGCATTTCTGAGACCTCAGACCAGCTGCCCAATGTTTAGTTTTAAATGCATTTCATGTCCCTTAAATGCCTTGGGGAGTCAATAAGTTAGAGAAACCCTAAATAAATAAACAAGGCTTGGATCTTCATAAAACATGTTGTTGTCTAATCATAAATAAATCTCACTGTGGAGTCAGGCAAATGTCACAGAAAATAATATAACGAAATTAAATGCAGTGTGCACTTTCTTAAATAGAAGAACACTGACCCCCAAGACATAGAGACAATTCCCTCAGGATTTTAGTCCCACCTCTTAAGTTTCCCCACCCCTAACCCCACCCTCCCTGACACCAGCCCCAAGGCTGCAGCCAACAAAGCAGTCCTGTTGCAGAGGTTTCTCCAGTTTGACCTGGGCTGCTGTCCTCTGTAGTTAACCAGAGTGTGGTAAGTATAATTGCAATACAAAGTAATACGTTTCAATTGTGTAACCTTTTCTCTTTACCAACTTCTTTCAAAAGAAAAAACATTATTAAAAAAAAGAATAAGCTGTAAAGCCAGTAAAATCTTACCATGTAATTAACACAACCCAGGGCAGAATTGAATGGTAGGTATTCATCGTGTGTCTCACGGAATTTGTTTTAAAAACCGTAAGTCTGCAATATGCAATTGTCTTTTAAATTAAATTTGGCTGTAGTGACTCTTAAGAGCCTAGGTATATCATGACTGTTTCTTTAAAATGTGCTACTAGAAGATACATTTGTATGAGGAAAAAATATTCTTAATCCTTAAAGAAGAAATCATTGCATTACCGTTAAGACTCGTGTGTTTAAACAGTATTTTAAATTGCTTCTAGAAAGTTTCTTATTTTATGATTGGTTTCAGGATTTGCTGTTGGAATTAGTTTTATTAGTAGGGAGGCACAATTCTGCTTTCAGTCATTTTGAGGTTTATCTTTATTGTCAGAATTAACTCTAAATGTCTATGTTTTGTTAAGGGGAAAAAACTCAAATTTTTTTGAAATTGTTAGGATCTGGCCACTTGTTGCCTTTCCTGATTTGTAGCATTGTTATTATCAGCAGTAATACCAAGGCAGCTCTCAGCATTTTCCCTGTCAAGGAAACAGTTAGGTTTTTCTCATTTGCATGATTTAAAGGAAATGGGAAAAAGAAGGTTTTTTTTCCCTACCTCTTATATCCAGACCCCTAAGGCAAGCACATTTCTTAAAAATGGTATTTCTGACATCTAGATGTCTAGACTAAAGACTTTAAAATTACGTGTATGAAACTTACAATTTCTATATTCATACATGTGTTCATTCATTTATTATTATTATTTTTTTAATACCTGTTGAGCATCTACTCTGCTCCAGGCCCTGTGGATAAAAGTTGAGTGGAGCTATGTCTCTGACTCCAGGAGAGGCGAAGGACCTGGAAACAGCTGACCTTAAAAAATAACCAGGACCAGACAGACATCTTTAGATGTCTTAAATGCACTGAAATATATACGATGTGCTACCTGTCCACACCTTTTCATATGTAAATAAGTGTGAGGTCCAATATCATTATGATTATTTCCCTCAAGGATTACATTTATTTGAGCAGGAAAGCTAAATATTTTTCTAAAATTTTCTCTCATTTATTTTACTTTATTGCCCCAGCTTTATTGGTGCCCTAAGGATGTACTTCATTTACCTCCTGGTAGGTAACCAGCCTTAAGAGCACTTGAATGTGTTAGCAAAATGTAGAGGAAGCCCAGAGGACTGAGCAGGCATTCCATGGGTTGCCATCAGTTTTATTGAGAAATTTGCACTTAACACTGCGTTGAAGCTCACTTGGGTTTAACTTGGGAGACTGAAAATGGAGACAGATGTGTGTGGATTTAATGGAGGACCCTGTTAGCACATAGGCAATGTTCTGAAAGAATACATCTGGAGGCTTTTGAGGAAAAAAAATATAATCAAGGGTTTTTATAGTCGGCTGCCTTTCCCCTGAACTAAATTTGTCATCATTTAAGTGTTCCATGGCCACAAGTAACTGTATTCTCATTGAAGTGTTGACACCTATTTATACCAACGAGAGCACTCAAAGTGGTTTTGTTGTTTTCTTAGAAAGTACTGGATGGGTCCTGCTCAAGTTTTAGTTTACAGACACCATCCAAATTCAACAATCCGGACGTTTTGATCATTGGCTTTATGGCTAAGGACCAGCACTATCTTAGCTCTCTTTATTTCCATCACCAGTATGAGTAGCTGGCATTGGGGATGGGGGCGGGGGGGGGGAGGAATTCTTCCACCCACCCACAATAAAACACAATTTAAAATCACTTAACAAACATTACTGTTTACCAAAAACTTAAAAAAATAATAATAAAGTCTGTTTGAGATGTTCTATACTGAAGTGGATGCAGCTATTAGCTGTATTGATTTACCAGGTAAGGGACCTTAGGCCCACATAATTAAAAAGGACAGGTAATTCTAATTCAAATATGAGTCACAGCCATATTTAAAATAGAGTGCATGCTTCATAGGTCTTGTAGTTTTTTTTAGCCAAACTACTAAGTCTGAGACATCTACAGGACTGCTATACTGTGGATATGACCAGATACCAGATATGCTAAGCATGGGAGAGCCAAGCGCTCTGCAAATCCAGGAGCTGGTGATATCCTCTTCTCCCTTTAGGATTTCTCTTTGTTGAGCTCCCAGTGAAGACAAAGAATTCCAAGAAAGACTTGAAGAGAAAAACAGAATAAAGGCAAGACATGAGTCTGAGGAAAGAGACCATTTCCTGAGTGAGGAATCTGGTTTTGGTTGAGAGATTTCAGCACATTTGCATATGAATTGGGACTTTAAAGTGAATTCAAAAATTGATTCACTCAGTTAATTGTATTTCTTTTCTTTTTTTCCAAGTTTATTTATTTTAAGAGAGAGAGAGAGAAAGCTCCAGTCAGGGAGGGGCAGAAAGAGAGGGAGAGAGAGAATCCCAAGCTGTCTCCATACTGTCAGTGCAGAGCCCGATGCGTGGCTTGAACTCACAAACTATGAGACCATGATCTGAACTGAAATCGGATGCTGAACCAGCTGAGCCGCCGAGGCACCCCTCAATTAATAGTATTTCAACCTTTCATTCTGCAGACAGAAATAAATTGTGGACTGAGCTGGAAGAACTCCAACTAAATTGTTTCTTAGAAAGAAAGATCCTCTCTGCTCTTTTACACCTACTCAAGAGACGTATAGTAAGGGTCTTAACTAATCAGATAATAACAATTCAGAGCTGGAGCACAGTGATTGGATACCACTTCCAAAAGAGGTGAATACATGCTCTCCAAATGTAACAAACAGCAATAGAGTAGCCCTCTCTATACGGTAGGAGAAATGGATTTATTATTCAATTTAAGAGAATCTTCAGTAAAACATGGTCTTGTACATGAATTGTTTTTCATTGGACTAAATACAAGGACATTACATCACAAATTTCAATAAGGTTAACTTTGTATGGTAGATTTTTTCTTTCGATATTTTTGTGATTTTTAGAGTGTCTTCACTGAACATATTATTTTGGCTAAATTTTTATACTCATGCATACTTGCAGTAAAAATGTAAGTGGTAGGAGAAATTTGAAATTGGAGGGAAATATGTGTTTTATTTTTGTGTAAAAGACGTAAGCTCCACTACTTCAATACTCAAATCATCATTTTGGATAGACTTTCTTTAATACAATGATGTTCAACCCTCACCACATCTTGGAGCCACCTGGGACATATTAAAAATATCGGTTCCAGGGGTGCCTGAGTGGCTCAGTGGGTTAAGCCTCCGACTTTAGCTCAGGTCATGATTTCATGGTTTGTGAGTTTGAGCCCCCTGTGGGGCTCTGTGCTGACAGCTCAGAGCCTGGAGCCTGCTTCAGATTCTGTGTCTCACTCTGTCTCTGCCCCCCCCCCCCCCACTCACCCTCTGTGTCTCTGTCTCTGTCTCTGTCTGTCTCTCTCTCTCAAAGATGAATAAATATTAATATATATATATGTGTGTGTATATATATGCATACACACATACACACACACACGTATCAGTTCCAAGGCCACTAACCCCCTCGCCCAGGCAGTGGGTCAGAATCAGAGTGGAGCCAAGAGGTTGATATTTTTAAAAGGTCAACTCATTATGTTATCTAAGATTCCATGTTGCAATTCTTTCATCTCCATAGTACTGACCAGGAAATTAGTTACCTAAAATTGTGCTCTGAGAGTGTTTTACTGCCTTCTTTTACTGTCACAGTGGGTGGGTTTTGTTAACACCTGCAATAAGCATTTTCCCGGTTCAGTGCTACACAGCTTTGGGACTTTGATCACTCCCATGGTGACAGGCAATTCATCAGTACATGCAAAAGATGTACCTCTTAACAAAACACTATATGCTTCTTTTAAATGGATCATTTAAATGTCAGTTGTAGCCTCTCTTGGCCGTTTTTCCTTTCCCAACTTCCCTACCGGTCACTTGCTAAAGCAGGCCTAGAACTGGTGTCGGAGGAAAACACAGGCTTCTCACAAATATGCTTTTAGCTTATCTGCATTTTGAGTTAGGGTGGCCATTACTCACATCCGTGCTAACTAGAGTGGCCTTCTATTCAGGTATGTGTCCTGACTGCCTCATTTAATTTTTATGACAGTGCATTTGCCTTTAATACCTTTCCTTCTGCATCCCTGTTCCTATGCATCATAAGCAGCCTTTCTGGGGAATCTGAACTCTGGTTCTCACCAAAGACTTCTAATTCAGCTCCATTGCTGCCCAATTCTTATCATATCCTAGCTGGTGAAAATATTCATGGGGGGTTGTCCAAGAATATACATCCAGTGTTTCTCTGAAAATTTGATTTTTAATCCTGAATCATCCAGATTATCAGGGAGATAAAGAGTTCCCTGTAATCATTTTAGTTTCTTATAGATTGCTTTCAGTGATTCTACTCCAGCATTGTGCTTTAACCCTGTACTAGGAAATACGTTCATGAAGTTACTGTTCTGTTTATTGTAGAGATACTGTTAAAGTCTTTGATCACCACATGTCATATATTATCTCCTTTTTAAGGACCCTGCTCTTTAAAAAGAGGTCTCTAGGTCTCAATCTGCTCTTATTTTATAGACATGGTCAATTTCCTAAATATTTGTGTTCCCTCTTTGCTTTGCCAGGTGGGAAACTCAGAATTTCATTTGTATCCCATATCCAGCAATATACAGAAATTTTAAAGGATGTGCTAAATTTGCTTCAGACTTTACTTTCCCTGTGCCCGATTTCTTCATTGTTCATGTTATATCTTGTTATATATGTAAGTTTGTAAGCTGCTCAAATCTTTCTAAGAACAAGATGAGAGTATTCTCAGCTTGACACTATTGGGGCAAATAATTTATTGTGGCAGGAAAGGGGGATTAAATGGGGGATTTGGAGGAAAGAATGGGAGGTGGTGTCCTTGGCCTCTATCCACTAGATATCAATAGCAGTTCCTGGTACTGAGGAAGTACTTTTCACGTGACACATTTATCTCCTGCTTTTAGGGAAGAAGAGCAAGAAAAAGAGGCCAAAATGACCTTCCAGCTTCTGCCATGTTCTCAAACTCCTTCAGCTTAATATAGTCAACATGCCAACCTGACATATTTTAGGGTAGTGTGTCCTGAACCCCAAAACTTAGTATTTTCTAGGCTACATGCAACTCACTGTCTCTGGGGGATGCAGATAACTGGAATCTGCTTCTGCCCTCAGAAAAACGTGCAAATGAAAAAACAAAACAAAACATATCTGAGTCTCATATCTTAAGTTAACATAGCTTCTGAGAGCTTCCCCGATGACCCTGGGGAGAAGGGAGTGGAGACACTTACTGACTTTTAGAGGTAGTCAAGTATCAATAGTGTGGCTCATGCCGTGTGCTGACTTCTATGTCCAGTGGGCTCTCCACCACATCATGAGAGTTGAGCAAGCCTGAGTACGAAGATAGGCAAATCCAGCTTGGAGGATTAGGAATAGCTTCATGGAGGAGGTGGCATGTGAGATGAGATCTTAAGAGGTAAGTAGGGAAACAAAGCGCAGGAGCTCACAGCAGGAACAGGGTAGAGGGAATTCCTGCAGAGTGGTGTACAATGTGGCCTGACTG
The DNA here is from genome assembly GCA_028646485.1 of Cryptoprocta ferox. NCBI lineage: Eukaryota > Metazoa > Chordata > Mammalia > Carnivora > Eupleridae > Cryptoprocta > Cryptoprocta ferox. The sequence goes on along the minus strand of CM053567.1, from coordinate 127,803,319 downwards.
GATAAGGGAAGGAAATGGTAATCAAAGAACTGGAAAATAGGGTGGGTCATTTCCTGAAGGTGACCAGTTTGGGAGTGAAAAGGCATTCTTCCCCTAGAGCCATGCATGCCTGAGAGCAGATTAACAAATTTTAAGATAAAAGTAGAGAAGAAGCTGAATGAATTAGGTCACCAGAGAGAGGAGTGTGGGAGAATGACAACAAAGACCTGGGAGGACCCAATGTATCAGTGCTCTTAATCCCTGACCTTCGCCCCAGTTCAAGGTTTTAGTGAGTAAGAACCTTTACTTTCTTGATAAAAGGAGGATAACGGACTCTCCTGGTGTCAGGAAAATTCCCAGTCGAGCACTATCAAATATACAAATACTCCTTAGAAGCTCCTCATTTAAGGATTACCAAACATGAGAGGCACCTGGGTGGCTCAGTAAGTTAAATGTCTGACTTTGGCTCGGGTCATGACCTCATGGTTCAAGAGTTCAAGCCCCACATTGGGCTCTGTGCTTACAGCTCAGAGCCTAGAGCCTACTTCAGATCCTGTGTCTCCCTCTTTCTCTGCCCCTGCCCTGCTCATGCTTGCTCTCTCTGTCTCTGTCTCTCTCTCTCTCTCAAAATTAAGCAAACATTAAAAAAAATTTTTAAAAGATTACCAAGCATAAGCACCATTTTTAATAAAAGGGAAAATGTTTTGCAGTGGCTTTTTGGTTTTAGAAATTATTTAACTTAGGGGCACCTGGGTGGCTCAGTCACTTAGGTGTCCAATTCTTGTTTTCGGCTCAGGTCATGAGCTCATGGTTCAAGGGATGGAACCCCATGTTGGGCTCTGAACTGACAGTTCAGAGCCTGCTTGGGATTCTTTCTCTCCCTCTCTTTCTGCCCCTCCCCTGCTCATGCTCTCTGTCTCTCAAAATAAATAAATATTAAAAAAGAAATTATTTAGCTAAAATTAGGAAATGTCATACCTTCAATTATATACAATCATTTTTAATTTTATGTATAACAGAGTTTTCATTGTTTGGGCTAACATTTCAGAAATGATGTGATTGGTGGCACATTACTCAAGGATCGTACTGTGATACAGGCAATGCAGGGTTCTGTAGGTGATCCCAATAACTGGCTCCAAATGCAGACTCAGACCCAGGACTAACAGCAGGCCTCCTTGTGGTGATTCTGGGTGCTGGAGAAGCTCAGGGAGGGAGATTCTGTGGGGAAACGGAGGATCTGAATGTGTCTGGGGAGGGAGGGAAGCCTAGAAGCCAGATATTGGTAACCTCCTTTCCCCACTCCAAGTCTATAAGCAGAAGGGATATATCCTCACCTAAGGCCTAACATGGAGGCTTCACTAAGTTGTACAGAATACCTTCTCACATCACCCCGCCACCCAGACAGTGACCAAAGGCTTTTTGTTTCCAGATAACATTTAGTTTAAATTCAAAAATGTCATACTTTCAGTGGTGCATCGTCATTTTTAAGTTTCCTTATAACTGAAAGTTTTCATGGTTTGGCTAAAATTTCGGAAATTATTTAGTAGAAGATGAAAAATAATTTATCCTCTACCCTTCCAAGTTCTCAACTGGGGCCCCTGAAACAAAACACAGATGAAGAAGAGAATAACAGTAGTTTATTACTCATATATCTCATGTACATGGGCGATATAAAGGAAAATGAGTAACTTTCAGAGATGGCTTAGAATTCAGGCTTAAACACCAGCTTCAGCTAAAGGCACTGGAGAGAAAGTGTAGAGAAAGCCAGTTATGGGGAGGGGAGCTGGTAAACAAGGGTAAGGTTTGTAATGAAGATCTGAGTCCATACTTTTTCCATTGATAAGAGTTTCTTGTTGTATAGAATCATCCGTCTCTTCCTGATATGAGAAGAGGACACTTACAAATGGAGATTTTCCCTTATAAATGTAAATTTCCTTTACAGGGTAACTTCCCTGTTTTCAGAGCTTCTCCTATGTGTGCTGTTTCTCAAAATAATCAACTAAAAATAACTCTTATGCCAGAGAGGCATATTTTGGAATGGTGTTTTCTGGTGTACACATAACAGGTGCAAAGGCGGAGTCCCCATGTGATACAGAGAGTGCATAATTCTGCTTGAGATGCAGGGGAGTAGGACAACTGGTTCCAGATGCAGATGAGACCCAGCACTAAAAAACAGGCCTGCTGGGGGCTATTTGGGTGCTGGAGAAGCTTGAATTGACTCAAAGCAGGGCTTTCCCAATTGACTCTATTTACTTTGCTTTTCTAGAAATGGGTTGCATACAACCCATGGAATGATCTGGTAGGAAGCCAAAAACCAGAAGGAGGTGGACAGAGGAGAAAGTAGGGATGGAAACAGCAGGAATGAGGAGCCTGGGGAAACTCAAGTCAAGTGATATTCAGCAGTTTGGCAGATCCCATCAGCATAGCTGGGACTGGTTGAGAAAAATGGAGCCCATGCAGGCCCAGGGCCAATCAACTGGACTCTTTCCAAAAGATAGGCCTTGGTAGAACAGAAGGGCATGGACTTCGGCTTTGGCTCACCCACCTGGGCTGTACTGCTCCAAGTATTTGGTTACAAATTAGGAGAAAAGATTATTATGAAGCTAGAATCCCATCACATACCTAAGATTGCTTAACATGAAAACTGGCAGTAGAAACTGCTGAAGAAATTTCCGTTTCCTTCCCTTATCCATGAATAAACAACTGCATTCCCAGAGGAAATGCTTTTGTAAGAATTTAGATAGAAGTAATAAATCATGGCCACCTTTAGTGTCCTTTGACCTCTCCCACCCTGTGGGGGATGGGACACAGTTTCCTGCACAACCTTAAGGAAGCCTCTTTGTTTTGGTCTCCCTCACACCAATCCCATTCCTGTAAACTGGGAGGCAGAAACTGTCCCCCACCCTCCACCATGGAATTATCTAATTCCAAAATCATTCTCACAACCATCCAAATAAATGCAAAATGCCCAGTTAAATTTGAATTTCAACTAAAGAATGAAAAACTTTTCAGCATAAGTATGTCTCAATATTGCTTGAGTCTTACTTATTCAAATTTAACACTCTCCTTTATTTTTTTTCCTAAATGTCATAACTCTGTTTAATCATTTAACCATAATTTCTGTTTTTCTCAGTCTTAAGCCTAGGCTTCTGCTTCCCAGATTCTGTAGCGACCTATGGGTAAAATGGAAGATGGTGGTATCAACAGGTATTCCAAGGACACGGGGCAAATAGAACTCTCATCCATTACTGATGGGAGTGTAAACTGGTACCACCACTTGACAGTACTGTTTGGCACTTTCTACCAAGACTAGGGCCCAGCAATTCCACTCCTAGATGCAGATGCAACAGAAATACATACCTGGTCCACCCAAAGATAGGTACAGGAATGTTCATAGCACTACTATGCCATTTCTAATAGTCCAAACTAGAAACAATACAATGGTAGCATAGGTAAATAAGTTGTGATATCTATATGATGATCCATTATATGACAATGAGAATAAATGAATTATTCCTATACACAACATGGTTGACTCTCACAATCTTAATTTTGAGCAAAAGAGGCCAGACACAGAAGAATAAATAGTGCATATAATTAAATATATGTAAGGCTCAAACACAGGCAAAATGAGGCTCTGGTGTTTGAAGACAAGGTAGAAGTTGGGCAGATGGTTATGACTTTCTAGGAGAGTTAAGAAGGGCTTCTGTGGTGCTGGTAATGTCTTTCTTCTTGAACCAGCCTGTGGTTACAAGAACTGGTCACTGTTAAATTCATCAATCATGCTTATGATCTCTGTACTTGACTAAATGTAAATTGCACTTCAATTAGATGTTTATTGAAAGAGTTGAGGTGTGTCCTGATGGGGCTTTTTTTTTCTGTAGACCTACATTGTTGGAAATAGCTCGTAGAGCACATGTGTGGTTTCCTTTATTCACAGAACTGTGTGTTACGTCTGTGGGAAACTACAAGACATCTCTCTGCTAAAACTATGTGAAAGACCTAATAGTCAATTTTTTAAAAAATTTTAGGTATTGGCATATCCCAACAATCTATACAATTCTGGGCTGTGATAGTTCAGGGGTGAATATGATTTGAACTCATTCATGTTTAGAAGGTGTCTGAAATTGAGAACCAGGCAGATCCATCTATTCTGACCCTAACCTTGTCCCTAAAGTAAAGAAATTGGATCCCAAAGATTACAGGTGGAGAATTTGTGAAACATGTCTATATTCAAGTGGAAGTCAAAGAAGCCCAACCTAAAGAACTATGGACTGACAGTGATAACTGTGGATTGAACAAAAGTTCTTTTTGTTGTTGTTGTTTCTTAATGTTTATTTATTTATTTGGAGAGAAAGAGCAGGGGAGGGGCAGAGAAGGAGAGAGAGAGAGAGAGAGAATCCCAAGCAGACTCTGAGCTGTCAGTACAGAATCTGATGCAGGGCTTTAACTCACTTACCATGAGATCATGACCTGTGCCGAAATCAAGAGTCAGATGCTCGACCAACTGAGCCACCCAGGTGCCCTGAACAGAAGTTCTTTTTAAAAGGACAATTTTGGGGGCACCTCGGTGGCTCATTCAGTTAAGTGCCTGACTCTTGGTTTCAGCTCAGGTCATGATCTCACTCACGGTTTCATGAGTTCAAGCCCTGCATTGGGCTCTGCGCTTATAGCATGGATCCTGCTTGGGAGTCTTTCTCCTTCTCTCTCTGCCCCTTCCCCTTTCACACTGTCTCTGTCTCTCTCAAAATAAACATAAAAAATAATAAAAAATATAAAAGGGCTATTTTGAAGATTATGATTCTGACTTTGGGCAACTATGGTGAATGGCAGTAGAAGTTATCTTTTCTTCCTGAACAGATCTTGCTCACTTTAGCTGGCCAAGATTATAATCCCAGATTGGTAGAGTCAGTGGAAATAATAGTAAATGCTTTAGAGTCCCAAGAACTGAGCCCAAGAATTTAAATCCCAGCCCTGCCACTCTGTCACTGTGGACATGTGACTTATTTCCTGTTTCTTTCCCCTTCATCTGTGGCCTTGTAGAAGAAATGCCCATGTCTTACAATATATAGGACAGTGTAAAGGAGGGGTGGGAATTCTATTGATTTCCCTCCAGTCCCAAGTACTCTCTTTCATGTAGCTACTACTCAGAAAGAATTTACCCCATGCCAGCCACCACTCTAAGGGCTTTTCAAATATTATTTAATGCTCCTGACAGCTTTATTACTATGTACTGTGCATATCCCCATTTCACAGATTCAAGACAATGAGGCACATGGAAGTAACTCCCGCATGGTCACTAGCTAGTGACTGGAGAGCTGGAGTCTGGCCAGAGTCCATGATGGAAACCACTGGATACTGCTGTCTAGTCCACCTTCTGTCCTTTGGGCTTCCATAATCTTTCTTGTGAGGTATCCCCATGTCTTTTCCCTGAAAGACTGGGAAGAGGGTGCAGGGCAACACTCCATCTTTGAGACAAGCCTCATCTGCTCATCTATAAATTAAAGAGGTTGGACTACTGATCCTGACTTTCCTTGGCCCTGGCATGTAACCTCTCTGCCTCTGTTTTCATGTCTGCAGTAGAAAGCATCGTATCAGCCTTCATTTCCAGAGTGCTTCAGTGTGCTGGGAATATTAAACAGAGATCAGGGTTAACTAGAGATCAAACATGAACACACTTTGGAAAGTAGAATGCTCCTTGCAAACATAAGCCATTGTTATAATGGCAATATATTGCATTCAGGTTTTTTCATCTGCTTTCTTGTCACTTGAAACCCTCTTTAGATTCTCCCTCATGTATATGGTGGTTTGCAGTTTTCAAAATGTCTTCACATAACGGGATCTTTCTTGAGCCTACCAAATACCAGCAATGACTAAAATCCAAGCCTTTAGGGGCATCTGGGTGGCTCAGTCAGTTGAGTGTCTGACTCTTGATTTCAGCTCAGGTCTTGATCTCACGGTTCGTGGGCTTAAGCCCCATATCGGGCTCTGCGCTGACAGTGTGGAGCCTGCTTGGGATTCTCGGTCTCTCCCTCTCTCTCTGCCCACCCCCAGCTCTCTCTCTCTCTTCTCTCTCTCTCTCTCTCTCTCTCTCAAAATAAATAAATAAATAAACTTAAAAAAAATAAAATAAAATCCAAGCCTTTAGATTTCTACCCCATTGTTTACTTTATCACCACACTGTCATTAGCCTTCTGGAGCTGTGACCCCAGGCACTATCTCTGCTACTTAGCAACATTTAGCCTAAAGTAGATACAGGGGAGCATATGTCAAGTCACTGACATACAGGAAACACAGTGCTTAATAGACATAGTCTATTGACATAGTCTTGG
>CM053567.1:127717008-127792008 GCA_028646485.1 Cryptoprocta ferox | reverse complement strand
TTACCTCTATTACAGCATGTATTTCTTAATAACAAGGACATTCCTTTATATAACCATAACATAATGATCAAAATCAGGAATTTAATACTGATACAATACTATCAGCTAATTTGTGGATCTCATTTAAACTTTACCAATTAACCCAATTAACATTCTTTGGATGAGAAGAAAATCAATCTGGGATCACACATTTGTTCAATTGTAATTCCTAGTCTCCTACAATAGGGAATAGTTTTTCAGTCTTTGCTTGTCATTTTTTTTTTCCAAGTACAGATCAGTTATTTTGTAAACTATCCCTCAGTTTGGTGTGTCAAATGTGTCCTCGTGGTTAGACAGGTTTTACACTTTGGCAGAACCTCAGTTCTGACACAATATTTGCTGTGCTTCATGTCAAGAGGCGCATGACATCAGTGTATCCCATTATGGTTGCTGTTTAATTTGATTACTTAGTTAAGATAGTGTCTGCCAGGATTCTCCACTGTAAGGTTGCCGTTTTCCCCTCTATAATGTGTAAGACCCTTGGTGAGAGATGTAAATATTTTATTCCTCATCAAACCTTCACCCACAGGAATAATATCCACTGAAGATTTTCACCTGGATCGATTGTTACTATGATGGCTGTCGATGGCAGAGCTTACACTCTAAGAGGATAAGATGGCTACAGTGTAACTAAGCAAAACTTTATAGGGTGCTGATAAGTGGTACAGGAAAAAATAAAGCAAAGTAGAGGAATAACGAGTATTAAAGCATTCTAATTTTATTTTATTTTATTTTATTTTATTTTATTTTATTTTATTTTATTTTATTTTATTTTCAGCATTGTAAAATATATTTTTATCTAAACAGGGTTTATCCCAAGACTGCAAAGATGGCTCCATATCAGAATAACCTATTTATAGATTCAAAAAAAAAACCATATGATCATCTCAGCTGATGCAGAGAAAACATTCAACACAATCCAATACTCATCCATATTTTTAGAAAGGGAGTTCTAATTTTAAATAGGGTTATCAAGGAAGGCTTTGGTATAAAGTAAAGACCTAAAAGAATGAGAAGATGACCCATCTTGGGAAGAGCCAGGGAGAGGAAAGGGTGCCACCCACGACTTTGAAATTGAGTTTATCTGGAATGTTCCAGAAACTGCAAGGGGCCAGAGAGGCAGGAATAGAGAGAGTGAGGGGGTGAGGGTAGGATGTCATAGAAAAAAAGATGACATCAGAGCAAGAGTTAGAATTTCTAGGGCCTTGAAGACCATTATAAGAACTTTAGCTGTTATCTGAGCAGAGAAGCCATTGAAATGTTTTAAACAAAGAAGTGACATGATGAAGTTTTTCCTGGAAACTTAGCCTCTGCCCCACTCACTGCTCCCATAGGAATGGGAGCAAGTTCTTAATCTCCCTGAGCCTCAGCCCCCTCACTGATTGAATTGTCATAATGATTCCTCCCCTTGGCAGTGTGGTAAGAGTCATGTGACATAATGAAAGGACAATGTATATACTATGTACAGCACAGGACCTGGCAATTAATAAGTGCTCCTTAAACAACTACTTTTATTTTTGTTCTTTTCTCCAAGAATCACTCAGCTGTTTCTCAGGGCAGAGATGTGTTCAGAGCCCTGGCCTCATTTCTCCTGTGTGCTTGTTCAGCCACCTGACTTGCTCAGTGCTGGAGGCTGCTCTCATTCATGCTGTCCTTAAGGCAGCATAACACACAGGGGTTCTTAACTTTGTGCCCCGACCTTGAACTTCCTGAATCGTATGCATGCTGTCATGCATCTTGAACTTCCTGAATTGCATGCAAAGTGTCGCGCATTTGTACTTATGGGTGTAGTGTGAGGGTAAGATTCTCAAAGCAGCCCAAAACCTCAACATGGAATACAGGAAGGGGCACTTAGCTAGATGCTGGAGATAAAGGTTTAGCAAACACTCAACAAATAGCAAACTGTTTGACTCTCTGCTATGTCATTTGGTGGCATCAGTTTTCTCATCTATCATGAGGAAGTTGTGCAAGATGATTCCTACTTCTAGGACTCTAGGATATAGTATGGCTCCTCGATGTACAATGAAGTAGTATATTTATAGACAGTGTATCTCTATTTCCTCCTTAGAACAGATCTAAAAATAATTTCCTGGACTGATTTGTATCATTCAGGCTCTCTGCTTTGTTTCTCTTACACACCCATGCAAATTTTTATGGGGCTGCTACAATGCAGCCTCTCTGTGCTGCCCCTCCCTTCATGGACACAGCCAAGAAAGCATCCGTTTGGCCAGGGCACAAGAGAGAAGGAGGAAGAATAGAAAGAAATAGCCACTTATTGTACTACTATTTGCTGGGGTATTATTTTGATGTATATTTGCTCACTTACTACTTGCAAACTCCTGTGGTGCAGGAATCATTACCTCCCTTTACAGATATGAAAACCATATATATGAGAAAATGAGAAAAGCTTAAGGTCATAGAACATGTGAATGTTGGAATTGTTTACCCAGTCTCCTGCACCAGAATAGGAGTCCTTTCAAGGGCGTGTCTCCCAGAAAGTCGCTGAGGACTCAAATGGACCCTCAAATCTTTGCAGAGTACTCCATTCCATGGTTTGCCAAACAATATTCATTCTTTTCTTTCTTCTTTTCCCCATAATTTATGTATCTCACCCTTGCTCCTAACATCCTCCTTTGCAGAACTTGGAAGATGTCAATGAAATTGGCTAGAGGGATGCAATGTGGAGCCTGGTCTGGCACTACTCACAAGCTACAGAAAAATTGTGCATTTCACAATTGGCTTTAAAAGGAAGCATTTCAGAAGAGATGTAGAGGACTGGGGCTACAGCTGTAGCTTGCAGATCATTTAACATAGTGTCATAAGGGCACTGGCTTGAGAAAAGAAAGACCAAGAGCTGCCACCAATTTGTTATGTGATCTGAGCAAGTCATTTAACTTCACTTGGTCATCTGAAAATGTGGATAATGTCACAGAAGTCTCATGATAAACCAGTAACATACATACAATGAACCCTTTTTTTAATGTTTATTTTATTTATTTTGAGAGAGAGAGAGAGCACAAGCAGGGGAGGGTCAAAGAGAGAGGAAGAGAGACAGAATCCCAAGCAGGCTCCATGCTCAGCTCAGAGCCCAACATGGGGCTCAAACCCATGAACCATGAAATTATGACCTGAGCCAAAAATCAAGAATCAGACACTTAACTGACTGAGCCACCCAGGAGCCCCCAATGTACCCTCTACAGAGTTTTGAAAAGCTATACAAATGCAAGAAATTATGTCACTATATTTATGGGATATATGTTAATCCACTGTTTGTTTTTCAATAGGGTTCTATTTGCAGTGATTTCCTATGGCTGGGATGCTTCCCTCAATGCACCCTTTGCCAACTCAAGCGAGATATTGAGAAAAGAAAAGCAATGAATTCTTTCTAAAAAGTGCTTACAACTTGGTAAGTTGTTGGGAATTCTTTGATTTAGGAATGTCAAAACAAATTCTCATAACATCTTTTATGTCCTTGGTCTTCTCTCACAAACCCATGAAACATCTCTTATAAAATGGGGGACAAATGATTTTTAATTGCCGGTGCACACCAACAGTTCACAGTCAGCTTCCATGTGTTGAGAGGGCTAAATCTGGTAGGATAGGAAAGAATTCTGAGATTTTTTAGGTTGTCTGTCACAGGAGGGGTGGCTGTGTGATATGCCAAATGAGCATGCCACATATTAACCATGTATATCTTAACTAGACCATGATTTAAGGTAGTAGAGATATATGTGAGACCAGACATTCATTTCCCTAAGTATGGTTCCTAGGTCTACTGTTCCCAACAGTAACCAATTGAGGTGTTACACTAAGTGTGACTGCATAATGTGCCTAGTTCTGTGTTCTTGATGACACCAGCAGGTTAATATAATAATCCTTCCTCCAGAGTGATGGGAAGCTATTTTTTAGTCTCTGTAAGTTAAGTGTGGAGAATTCACCCTGTTATACCAAATTCCCAAAGCCCCCACTATGAAAAAGAGTTACTGACATTTTGATGGCTATGTTGTCAAAGTTGGGTAGCTGCTCATTTACCTAGTTTCCTAAGCTCCCCGACTCACATTTTCTTATGAGTTTTCTTATCATCCCTCTTCCTCCTTTACCTCCTGAGAATTGACTGTTGTCTTTCTTTCCAAGCAGTGATGTTTGTTAAAAGGCCTATGTCAACAACTTGACTCAGAATCTGATAACAAAGTAGCCCTATGGGATGGAGGATATGACAGTTTACTGGTATAGTCATCTGGTCAATGAAAAAGATTGTTTAGTGTCCTCTTCCTTTTAGTGTTCTCTGCCCTCATCAACCTTGGCATGGTTGATGATTCATTGGCATTTGATAACAGAAATTAACTCCAGCAATCTACAGAGTATTCTCAACCACCTACCAACAGTACCTGGCACCTAGTAGGCACTTAATAAATATTGTGGAAGAATAAATCAATGCAGCTTTCAAGCAAGGAAGCATAATGACGCCCTTACCTAAGAGACTCATCTGAATCTTAACTGGTGATTGTGATTCTTTCTAATAGATTGTACTGAACCAGGGACCATGATTTTATGTAGATTTTAAATATGTAGCAATTTGCCAGTAGGGTAAGGGTGGAAAAGAAGTTTTGATTTTGGGAATAAGATAATATAAAGAAAGCTGAAACTGATAAGTTTCTAATTTGTTCATTCATTTTTTTCTCTCTTTTCTTTCCTTTTTTCCCCCTGATTTCTACAGGTCATATTCGCAATGTGGTGAAAGAAATGCTGGAATAACACACTCACCTGCTGTGCTATCTCACCCAAATCTCAGAAGCTAATTCAACTAATCATATGGCTTCCAATGGCATCAGGACCTTTTTAATTTCCAGTTTATTCCAAAAGAAATTTATTTCCAGTGCTATTCTCTAAAATGACTGCTATTAAAAAAATTAATGTCCTCAACATTTCTTGTGTCTTTTAATACAGCTGCATGAAAAATTCAATATAATTTTTTAAAACATGAACCCAAGTTTGTGAAAATGTTAAAGTTGAATGATTGGTACATGGAGAGTCTTTTTTTCTTTCTTTTTTTAATTTTAAAAGGCTTTTTTTTTTAAGTATAGTTGACACATAAAGATTCTTTTTTTAATGTTTTTTTTTAATTTATTTTGAGAGACAGAGAGAGAGAGAGAGGGAGAGAGAGAATGTGTGGGGGAGGGGCAGAGAGAGAGGAGAGAGAATCCCAAGCATGCTCCATGCCCAGTGCAGAGCCCCATGTGGGGCTTCATCCCACAATTGTAAGATGATGACCTGAGCCAATAACGAGAGTCAGATACTTAACCTACTAAGCTACCCAGGCTCCCCAGTCCACATACCTTTCTTATGCAAAGCAATTTAGTTCTATCTCAGCTTGCTAGTCTAGGAACCCAGCCCCAAAGGTGCAGGATGAGGGTGCAATTCTTCTGTTAAACAAACAAAAAATGTTTTCCAGATTGCTTATTAGAAAATTACAACATAATTTATATGTGTTTGTACATAAAAGTCATGATAAATAGGAGTTTTCTTACAATCTTTGCTATAACTGAAAAGTGTTATTATTTAGACTCATTCTCCCACTCCTTGACATCGTGTTTCTTCTCGGCATTCCAAATGCCTACGGCTCCCTTGCACCAAGCTACTTCCTTTAAATCAAACCCTCCTTAAATACAAATCAAAGCCACGCTGAGATACCACCTCATGCCAGTCAGAGTGGCTAAAATGAACAAATCAGGAAACTATAGAAGCTGGTGAGGATGTGGAGAAAAGGGAACCCTCTTGTACTCTTGGTGGGAATGCAAACTGGTGCAGTCACTCTGGAAAACAGTGTGAAGGTTCCTCAAAAAATTAAAAATAGAACTACCCAATGACCCAGCATAGCACTACTAGGAATTTGCCCAAGGGATACAGAAGTGCTTGTGCATAGGGGCACATGTACCCCATTGTTTATAGTAGCACTTTCAACAGGAGCCAAATTGTGGAAAAAGCCTAAATGTCCATCAACTGATGAATGGATAAAGAAGATGTGGTTTATATATACAGTGGAATACTACTTGGCAATGAGAGAGAATGAAATCATGCCATTTGCAGCAACGTGGATGGAACTGGAAGGTATTATCCTGAATGAAATAAGTCAGGCAGAGAAGGACAGATATATATTTTCACTCATATGTGGATCTTGAGAAACTTAACAGAAGACCATGGGGGAAGGGAAGGGGAAAAAATAGTTACAAACAGAGAAGAAGGGAGGCAAACCACAAGAGACTCTTAAATACAGAGGACAAACTGAGGGTGGATGGGGGAGGGGAGAGGGGAAAGTGGGTGATGGGCATTGAGGAGGGCACATGTTGGGATGAGCACTGGGTGTTGTATGTAAGCCAATTTGAAAATAAATTATATTTAAAAAAATCAAACCCTCCTTAAATGACACAAGAGGCTAGAACTCAACTGCTAATGATAGGAGCGGCAACTCCTTGGAAGAAGATGGGGTTTGGAAGGGAGACATGTAGATGATTTACAAATTGACAAAGCAAAGAATAGCAGAAGACAATTTATCTCATCTTCCAGGGTACAAAATGATTATCCATACATTCCCCCCTCCCAGGGATGCTGCACCAGAATTAGCTGTGCCCGCTTCATGGCTTAAACAACTAGAGTCATTTCTTCTACTCAAAAAGTCTGCAATTTGGGGCAGAATCCCCCAGCTCTGCTCATGCCATGTGACCTGGGGTGGCTCATCTTGGGCTAGAGAATAGCCTTTTAGATGATGCACTCACAGGTTTTTGCTGCTGCCTCTTGGCTTGAGCCCAGGGGCCCGAGTTGCTCTCCATAATAGCCAAGAGGCTGCTTGGATCACCTCACAATATGTTTGTTGGGTGTCCAGGGTAAGCATAGCAAAAGAACGATATGGAACATTTTTATGACCTAGCTTCAGAGGTCAGACAACATCACATCTGCTGAACTCTTTTGGTTGAGGCAGTTGCAAAGATCCACCCAGGTCCAAAGGAGAGGGGACATAGAACATAACCTTCAATGTGTTGTGGCAAGGTCCTTGTAGAGTAAAAGGGAAAAGAGATATTGTTGCAGCCCTCTCCCGAAAGTACAATCTGCCACAGATGCCATGAGGAGCTCTGTGTTGTGTCTCTTGGTATTGGACCTGTAATGCACCTATTCTCAGTAAAGCCCCTCTCTTTGAGGGTTGCAGGAGAGTGATGGCCAGCTGCCTAGCTTGGGCTGCCAGCTATGGTGGCATAAATTCTGTAACACCAGCTAAGTCCTTCTGGTGACTTGGAAAGGTTTTTAGAGCATAAACGTGGTTGAAGCTTGTAACTAGAGCCTACTCATCCAGAGATTCTGATTCACACCTGTGCTGGGATCCAGGCGTCTCAATTTTTCAAAACAACAAGTATTTCTGATGCAGGTCATCCATCTGCCATGAGACCAGTACTTTTCCAGGTGGGTCATAATTGAGGAGGTCTAGTGCAGTAACTCAGGTATGAAACATGCATACAGGGCCAGGAGTTGAAATTCTGAGCTGGGAGATATTACTTTACCTGCCCCTGCCCTTCCCCTTCCTTTCCACTTTATTTTTGTGTCCATTTCAGCTATGACCTCTGCATCCCAGCAACCTGGTTCCCTTAGACATACAGCCTCTGTTCTATTTAGAGAGCAGGACAAAGCACAATGGAACAAGTGATTCTTTGCATCTCCCATCTCAGCCTCCTGTTAATCAGCTTACTTTTCTCCACCAACCCCTCCAGAGAATATCCAGGTTTCACAGGCCAATTATTCAACAGTAGCTGCTTTCAGAGTTTTGGGGTCTTCTCCCGGGGCAGGTGTTGTGGCGTCCTCCAACTGGACAATGCCCCTCAGACACTTCTGACTGGGAGTCATTGTCGAGATCATCTTAAAGCCCGATGCAATTGTCCCCTAAGCCTTGCCTTTACTCAGTTGTGATTCCAGCCTTTGTGTAACATCCCCTCCAGAGGTAGTAGATAAATCCCGCTCTGCCACAAATTTTCATGGAGCAGTGTGTTCTAAATCTGCTCCTAGTCTTTTTTCCAAAGTGTTTTGTTGCGGTAAAATACACATAACATAAAATTTACCACTTTTAAGTGTAGAGTGCAGGGGTTTTAACTACATTCATATTGTTGTACAGCCATTACATCATCCATCCTCTTCATCTTTCCTGTAAGACTGAAACTCTGTACCCCTTGAGAACTAACTCCCCAACCCAATGTCCCTCAGTCTGTGGCAGTCACCTCAAGATTCTTTCCTCAAGATTCATCCATGTTGTACATATTTCAGAATTTTCTTCCTTTTTTAAATTTTTTTATTTTTTTAATTTTTTTATAGTTTATTGTCAAGTTGGCTTCCATATAATACCCAGTACTCTTCCCCACAAGTGCCCTCCTCCATGTTCATCACCCCCTCTCCCCCTCCCCCTTCAGCCCTCATCCTTTTTAAGGCTGAATAATATTCCATTGCATGCATAGACCACACTTCACTTATCCTTTCTTAGGTCAATGGACACTTGGTTTGCTTCCATATTTTAGCTGTTTTAAATAGCACTTATATAAACATGGGTGTCCAAATATCTCTTCAAGACCCTGCTTTCAATTCTTTTAGATATATACCCAGATAAGGTTTTGCTGGATCACGTGATAATTTGTTTAATTACTTGAGAAACTGTCCTTATTTTCCATAGTGACTATAGCATTTCACCTCCCACCAACAGGGCACAAGAGTTGTAATTTCTTCATATGCTCACCAACACTTGTTATTTTCTCTTTTCTTTGATAGTAGTCATCCCATTTGGTGTGAAGTACTATCTCATTTTAGTTTTTATGTGTGCCTTTTCCTAATGATCAGTGATATTGAACATCTTTTCCTAGGCTTATTCGCCATTTATATATCTTTTTTGGAGAAATATCTTCAAGTTCTTTGCCCATTTTTGAATTGTGTTGTTTATTCTTTTAATGTTGAGTTTTAGTTGTTCCTTATATATTCTGAATATTAATTTCTTATTATATATAATTTTTAAATATGTTCTCCCTTTCTGTTGGTTGCCTTTTTTTGTTAATGTAATTCTTGTCTGGGCGGGAAGACAGATTCCTGGTGCTTACTACTCTGTGCTCCAAGGCTCACCTGAGTTTAGTCACAAACACTGTGAATAGGGAAAGTTTAGTCACAAACACTGTGGAACTATGCTCCACAAATTCAGTTCTTATACCACCACAAAAACCCCATTGAGCATTGGCCTTATTCATTTGCCAAGAGGGAAGAGAAGGCAATAATAACATAGCCATTCATGTAGCCAGAGATCTGTTTATCATTTGGAATAAACATAAGTAACAAGGGATATCCTCAGGAGCAGTGAAGCCTGGCAGCTGGTGGACTTTGTCAGCAACATAATCCCTTGGATGGGTTCCTTTATCCCTTGGATGGGTTACTTTATTGGTTTCAAGAATTTGGGGCTGGTGGTGAAGAAAATTCAATAGTGAAAGATGTCAGAGTGAGGGCTGAATGTCTGCACCTGGGGGCAGATCCATCACAAAGCCACAACCCTCAGAGAGGGACTGGCAGAATCATACACCCTTGAACTGGGGCCATGGGCAGATGGGTGACCATGTGATTTCAGCAGAAACAGTAAGCACTTTCTCTGAAAGCCACACAGCACATAGTATAAACTTAAGGATAAGCAAGGACACTTGAAAATAATTCATTCAAGGGGTACCTCAGCGGCTCAGTTGATTAAGCTTCCGACTTTGGCTCAGGTCATGATCTCACAGTTCGTGAGTTCGGCCCCGCATTGGGCTCTGCAGTGAGAGTGGGGAGCTTACTTTGGATTCTCTGTCTCCCTCTCTCCCTGCCTCTCCCCCACTCATACACTTTTTTTCCAAAATAAATAAATAAACATTAAAAAATTCATTCAATGCAATGTATTGTTTTCAGAAATAAACCTTAATACAGAACTGTTGAATGGGAAAAATAAAAGCAAGCACTGAGCAATCCCATCATTCTTTTAAAGCCTTTTTCCCCATTTGTTCTTCTCCCTCAACTCAGAGACCTCCAAAATTTGTCTTCCTCTCTCCCTTTTCCTCATGGCATCTTATGAAAAACATCCCCCTGGTGTACTCTTTCCCCTGCCCACTGTGTCTCCCAAACCACTACCAGGGAACCAACTTCTAGATTATTAAACAGTATATATATCATCCTAATCTGATCTATTTGCCTTTGGACAACTTCATCAAAGTCCAGATGTTCCCAAAGACAGTAAGAGGGGATAGCAAAGGGGGACACTGGCAGGAAGGCTGGTCTTATATAAGTATGCCCCAAAATGTTCATCTCACTGTTTATCATTTTGTTTTTATAGATTGAAACAAAACAAAATAGAGAAATGTTTATCCGAGTCTCTGAGGTGGATGTATCTCTGGTTTTAAATTGGAAAAGAGAAACCAATACTCTTTCCCATAAATGACTATCCCTTTATGTTCCTTTAGTCCCTATTTCAGCACTCTCCCAGAACCCCCACTTTCAGAATACAATGCATACCAAGTCTTTTCAGTCCAGCGTATACCAACCCAGGAGTGGCTGGTGAAGGGAAGTACTTCCTGTTTTGTGTGTTCAGGTTCAGATATGACTACTAAGTTACATACATTTGAAACAGAACTCATTAGGTGCTTCTGAGCACTCTAGATATGCATGTTAAAGATATGTTTTAAAACTGAGGGGGGAAGGGGAAGGGGGAAAGGTAATGGGGGGTGATGGTCTTGGTGGAGGTCACTTGTGGGGAAGAGCACTGGGTGTTATATGGAAACCAACCTGACAATAAACTATAAAGTTTAAAAATAAATAAATAAATAAAGTGCCTCCATGTCTTTAAAAAATAAAAAAATAAAAAAATAAAAGAACTTTTTGTAAAAAAAAAAAAAAAGATATGTTTTTAAAACATATGATGATTAGTTCAAATGAAGAAACTACCTTTCTTTCTAAAACTGAAAACAAAATTGTTTCTCCCAAAACAAAAGAAGAATCCTCCCTACAAATTTGCAACTTTCACTGAATGCAAAAGATACAATTTCTGGCAGTTAAAGGATAGCCATTTTTTTAAGTTTATTTTTTTATTTATTTTGAGACACAGAGAGAGAAGGAAAGAAGGCATGCACTGGAGAAGAGCAGAGAGAGAGAGAGAGAGAGAGAATCCCAAGCAGGCTCTGTACTGTCAGTGCAGAACCCAGTTCAGGGTTCAAACTCACCAACCATGAGATCATGACCTGAGCCAAAACTAAGAAGTCCGACTGAGCCATCCAAGCGCCCCAAGGATGGCCATTTTCTTTTAATGTTTCCAGCCTTTAAAAGTATGTAGGTCTAGACTCTGAGAGACCCAATGAAGAAAACTATACAGTAATGAATTTGGTGGTGGAGGGTGGGGGAGTGGTGGTAAACTTTTCCCTTCTTAGCTGGCCTAATAATTAAATTGACATAGACAGATTAAGAGAAGAAAAACACATTTAATTTCATATATACAGGAGCTCTTGAGAATGTGAGACTCAAAGAAGTGACCAAAATCAGGCAGCTTTTATACTTTTTAGACAAAACAACAATACATTTGTGAAGAATTGACAAGACTAATATACACCCCCAGACTTCCTGTGAAAAAGGCCTATCCACTTGAGCTGGAGCTTTAGCGAAGGGGCAGGGTTCAGGTTTACCACACACTGAGACATTAAAGAAGTGCTCTGAGGGAATGTAGACCAGGGGAATGCCATTTCTGAGCTCCCATTTGGCTTCACTGTAGCTCATTTCCCAGGAAGGAGCTCACTTGTCTAGAGCCCCAAATTTTGCAACTGTCACTATGTTGACACCTCCAGGTCATTTGGTCTAGAGACCAGCACAAACTACAACTATAGTCTCACAGGACTATATATATTTGCATACCTTAACAGCTGCTGCTTGAGGGTCTAGCTTCTAACCAGCCTGAAACTAGGCACTGACTAAGATCCCTCCTTCTAGAACACTCACAGATCTCAGCACATCTTTATCAACTGGAATTTATCAAGAATAAATCAGACTGCTTAGATAATCACAAAAGTTTGAAAGTCATCAAAAATAAGGCAAGATAAAATAATTTTATCTTCTACATAAAGCCACTCCTGAAAGACTAGGAGAGAGAGTCATTTTGCCTAATACATAAAAGCAAACACAGGAGTCAAGCAAAATGAGGAAATAGAGAAATATGTTCCAAATTAAAGAAAGGGATAAAATTCCAGGAGAGGGAAACCCTAATGACACAGAAATAAGTAATTTACCTGATAAAGCGTTCAAAGTAATGGTCATAATTATGCTCACCAAACTCGGGAGAAGAATGGATGAACAGAGCCAGAACTTCAACAAAAAGATAGAAAACATAAGAAAGTACCAAATAGAAGTCACAGAACTGAAGAATACAATAATCAAACTGAAGAATAAAGTACAGAGGTTTCTACAGCAGAGTAAATGAAGCAGAAGATAGAATCCATAAGCTAGAATATAGGGCAGTGGATCTCACCCATTAGAGCAACAGCAGCAACAAATCTTTTGTTTCTTTTGAGAGAGAGAGAGAGAGACAGCACAAGCAAAAGAGGGGCAGAGAGAGAAGGAGAAAGACAGAATCCCAAGCAGGCCCCATGGTGTAAATGCAGAGCCTGATGCAGGCTCAATCCCACAAACTATGAGATTATGACAAAAGTCAAAATCAAGAGTCAGATGCTCAACCAACTGAGCCACCCAAATGCCCATAAAGAGAGACTCTTTAAAGCAGCAAGGGAATAGAAACTTGATACATACAAGAGAAACCCCATAAGGTTTTCAGCAAATTTCTCAACAGAAACTTTGAAGGCCAGAAGGAAGTAGATGATATATTCAAAGTGCTGAAATGAAAAAATTTCCAACCAAGATTAGTCTACCCAGCAAGGTTATCCTTCAGAATCAAAGGAGAGATAAAGAGCTTTCAAGACAAAGAAAAGCTAAAGGAATTCCTCAACACTAAATTAGCCTTACAAGAAATGTTAAATGGACTTCTTCAACCTGAAAAGAAAGGGTAGTAATTAGTAATCAGAAAAAATACGAAAGTAAAAACCTTACTAGTAAAGGTAAATATATAGTAAAGGTAGCAGATTAATCACTTATAAAGCTATATAAAGGTTAAAAGAAAAAAGTAGTAAGAATAACTATAACTATAATAATTAGTTAAGACATACATAAAATAAAAATATGTAAAATGGCATCAATTACATAGAATATAGGGGATAAATTAAAATGTAGAATTTTAAAATGTGTTCAAACTTAACTTGCTATCAACTTACAAAAAGATTGTTATATATGAGCCTCATGGTAACCACGAAGCAAAAACCTATAGTAGATTCACAAAAGTTAAAGAGAAAGGACTCTAAGGATAACATTATAGAAAGCCATCAAACCACAAAGGAAGTAACCAAAAAAAGAAAAAAATGAAGAGAAAGGTATACAAAACAGACAAAAAACAATTAACAAAATGGTAATAAGTACATTTATATCAATAGTTAAATGTAAAAAACAATTAAATGTAAATGGACTAAGTTCTCCAATCAAGACACAACATGTCTGAATGGATTGAAAAAAAAGACTCATCTATATGCTGCCTCCAAGAGACTCATTTCAGATGTAAGGACACACACAGACTGGAAGTGAAGAAATAGAAAAAGATGCCTCATACAAATGGAAATCAAAAGAAAGCCCAGGGTAGCTACACTGATATCAGACAAAATGGATTTTAAAACAAATACTTTAATAAAAGACAAAGATGTGCATTACATAATGATAAAGGGATTGATCAAGCAAGAAGGTACAATATTTGTACATACTTATGCAACCAGTGTAGGAGCACCTAAATATATAAAGCAAATACTAACAGATCTAATGGGAGAAATTGACAGCATTACAATAATAGTATAGGACTTTAATATTACAGTTATGTCAATGGATAGGTTATCCAGACAGAAAATTGATAAGGAAACATCTACCTTAAACAACACATTAGACGAGATGGACTTAATAGATGTATACAGAGCATTCCATCCAAAAGCAGATGGATACACATTCTTCTCAAGTGCACATGGAACATTCTCCAGGATAGAGCCCATGTTAGGCCACAAAGCAAGTCTCAATAAATTTAAGAAGATTGAAATCATATCAAGCATCTTTTCCAACCACAATGGTATGAAACTAGAAATCAATTATAAGAAGAAAACTGAAAAGATCACAAATATGTAGAAATTAAACAACATAATACTGAACAAATCAAAAAAGAAATAAAAAATAGTTTGAGACAAATGAAAATGTAAATAAAAGATATCAAAAATGAGTGGGACACAGCAACAGCAGTTGTGAGAGGCAAGTTCATAGCAATACAGGCCTACTTCAAGAAAAGAAACAAAGACAATCTAATTTTACACCTAAAGAAACTAGAAAAAGCAAAACAAATAAATCTTGAAATTATCATCGAGGGAATAATAAAGAATAGAGCAGAAATAATTGAAATAGAGACTAAAAACAGAATAGAAAAAATCAATAAAACTAAGAGCTGGTTCTTTAAAAAAATTAACAAAATTGACAAATCTCTAACTAGACTCACTAAGAAAAAAAGAGAGGGTTCAAATAAAATTAGACAAGAAAGAGAAGTTACAACAGATATCAAAGAAATGCAAAACGTTATAAGAGACTACTATGAACAATTATACATCAACAAATTGGAAAACCTAGAAGAAATGCATAAATTCCTAGAAATATATGATCCTCCAAGACTGAATCATGAAGAAATAGAAAATCTAAATAGACCAATTACTAGTCAGGAAATTGAATCAGTAATCAAAAACCTCCCAACAAACAAAAGTTCAGGACCAAACAGCCTCACTGGTAAATTCCACCAAACATTCAAAGATTTAATACTGAGCCTCCTCAAATTCTTCCAAAAACTAAAGGGGAGAGAATGCTTCAAAACTTATGAGGGGCACCTGGGTGGCTCAGTCAATTAAGCATCTGACTCTTGGTTTCAGCTCAGATCATGATCTCACTGACAGTGTGGAGCCTGCTTGGGATACTCACTCTCTTTCTCTCTCTCTCTCTCTCTCTCTCTCTCTCAAAATAAATAAATAAACTTTTAAAAAATTAAAAAAAAAACTTATTTTATGAGGTCAGCATTACCCTCATATCAAAACCAGACAAGGAAACCACATAAAAAGAAAATTACAGGCCAATATTCCTGATGAGCATAGACGCAAAAATCCTCAACAAAATATTAACAAACTGATTCAACAATCCATTAAAAAGATCATGCATCATGATCAAGTGGGATTTATTCCAGGGATGCAAAAATGGTTAAACATCCTCAATTCAGGTCAAAATGATACACCACCTTAATAAAATGAAGGCTAAAAATCATATGATCATCTCAATAGAAGCAGGAAAAGCATTCAACAAACTTAAACATCCAGTAATGATAAAAACTCTCAACAAAGTGGATATAGATGGAACATAACCTCAACATAATGAAGACCATATAAGACATGCTCACAATTAACATCATATGCAGTGGTGAGAAGCTGAAGCTTTTCCCTGAAGATCAGGTACAAGACAAGTATACCCACTCTCGCTACTTTTATTCAATGTAGTATTGGAAGTCCTAGCCAAAGCAATTAGGCAGGAAAAAAGTAATAAAGGACATCCAAATAGGAAAGGAAGAAGTGCAACTATGATTTATTGAGAATGACATGATTTTATATATAGAAAACCCTAAAGACACCATCAAAAAACTGTTAGAACAGTTGGAACTAATAAGCAAGTTCAGTGAAGTTGCAGGGTACAAAAATCAATATACAAAAATCTGTTGTGTTTTTATACACTAGTAATAAACTATCAGAAAAGAGAAATTGAGAAAACAATCCCTTTTACAATTATATCAAAAAGAATAAAATCCTTAAGAATAAATTTAACCAAGGAGATGAAAGACCTATACACTGAAAACTATAAGACATTAATGAAAGAAACTCAAAAGGACACAAATAAATGGGAAAATATTCTGCGCTCATGGATTAGAAGAATTAATATTGTTAAAATGTCCATATTACTCACTCAGAGCAATCTATGGATTCAGTGCAATCCCTGTCAAAATTCCAATAGCACTTTTCACAGAAATGAAACAAACAATCCTAAAATTTGTATGGAACTACAAAAGATCCTGAAAAGCCAAAGCAACTCCGAAAAAGAACAAAGCTAAAGGCATCATGCTCTCTGATTTCAAACTATACAAAACTATAGTAATCAAAAGAGTATGGTATTGGCATAAAAACAGACACATAGATGAATGGAACAAAATAAAGAGCCCATAAATAAACCCATGGATATATGGTCAATTCATTTACGAAAAAGGAGGTAAAAATATACAGTGGGGAAAAGACAATCTCTTTGATAAATGGTGCTAGAAAAACTGGACGGCCGTATGCAAAAAAGTGAACCTGGAGTACTATCTTACACTATACACAAAAATTACTCAAAATGGATTAAAGACTTGAATTTAAAACTAGAAATCAGGGACGCCTGGGTGGCTCAGTCAGTTAAGCGTCCACCTTCAGCTCAGGTCATGATCTCAGGGTCCATGAGTTCGAGCTCCACACTGGGCTCTGTGCTGACAGCTCAGAGTCTGGAGCCTGCTTCGGATTCTGTGTCTCCCTCTCTGGCCCTCTCCCGCTCATGCTTTCTCTCTTTCTCTCTCTCTCAACAATAGATAAACATTAATTTTTTTTTTAAACAAAGACTAGAAATCATACATTTCCTAGAGGAAAAGATAGGCAATAAATTCCTTCCTATTGGTCTTAACAATATCTTTTTGGATCTGACTCCAGAAGCAATGGCAACAAAAGAAAAATAAATAAATGGGACTACATCAAACTAGAAAGTTTCTCCACAGTGAAGCAAACCACCCACAAAATTAAAAGACAATCTACTGAATGGGAGTAGATATTTGAAAACCAGGGGCCCCCGAGTGGTTCAGTTGGTTAAGCATCTGACTTTGGCTCAGGTCACGATCTTGAGTTTCTTGAGTTCAAGCCCCATGTCGGGCACTGTGCTGACAGCTCAGAGCCTGGAGTCTGTCTGTGTCTCCCTTGCTTTCTGCCCCTCCCCTGATTGTGCTCTGTCTCTATCAAAAATAAATAAACACTAAAAAATTTTAGGTATAATGCAAATCATATCTAATAAGGGATTAATATCCAAAATACATAAAGAATGCATAAAACTCAAGAACAAAGAAACAATCAAATTAAAAGATGGGCAGAGGAACTGAATAGACATTTTCCAAAGAAGACAAAGAGATGGCCAACAGACATATGCAAAGATGCTCAACATCACTAATCATCAGGGAAGTGCAAATCAAAACCACAGTGAAAATATCACCTCATACCTGGAAGAATGGCTCTTATCAAAACGACAAAAAAAATTGCTAGTGAGGGTGTGGAGAAAAAGGAACTCTGTGCACTATTGGTGGGAATGTAAATTGATGCAGCCACTATGGAAAACAATATGAAGTTTTCCCTTCAAAAAAAAAAAAAAAAAAAACCAGTATGGAGCTTTCTCAAAAAAAAAAAAAAAAAATCCACCATATGATTCAGCAATTCTACGTCTGGGTACTTATCCAAAGAAAATAAAAACATTAGTTTAGAAATATATATCTACCTCTATGTTTATTGGAGCATTATTTACAATAGCCGAGTCATGAAAACAATCTAAGTTTCCATTGATGAATGAATAAATAAAGAAGATATGGTTTAGGGGCACCAGGCTGGCTCAGTTGGTGGGGCATGTGACTCTTGATCTCTTGTAAGTTCAAGCCCCATGTTGGGTGTAGAAATTACTTAAAAATAAAATCTTTTAAAAAAAGAAAAAAGCAGAAGAGATGTGGTATATATGTATAATGGAATACTATTCTGCTATAAAAAAGAATGAAATCTTACCATTTGTAACATGGATGGACCTTGAGTACATTATGCTAAGTGAAACAAGTCAGACAGAGAAAGACAAATGTGATATGATTTCACTTATTTCTGGAATCTGAAAAACAAAACAAATGAACAAAGAAAACAAAACTCATAGATGGAGAGATTGGTGGTTGCCAGAGGGGTGAATGAAATGTATGAAGGGAATCAAGAGGTACAAACTTCCAGTAATAAATAGGTCATGGTGATGTAATGTACAGCATGGAGACAATAGTCTATAATATTCTATCACAATTTTTTTTTTAAACTTTATAGTTTATTGTCAGGTTGGTTTCCATATAACACCCAGTGCGCTTCCCCACAAGTGACCTCCACCAAGACCATCACCCCCCCCATTACCTTTCCCCCTTTCCCTTCCCCCCTCAGTTTGTTTTCAGTATTCAAGAGTCTCTCGTGTTTTGTCTCACAAATTTTAATGTTAATAAGAAAGTAAATCTTAAAAGTTCTCATCACAAGGGAAAAAACAGTTGTAAAGAAAAACAAATAGAAGTTTCAAAGAAAAAAAATGCCTGACTCACCAGCTAACTAATTCAGTGACCTTTGGCAATTTGCTTAACCTCTCTGCCTGGCAGTTTCATCACTAATAAAATGAAGTTAAATATATGCTTCCTGGGGCGCCTGGATGGCTCGGTCAGCTAAGTATCTGTCTCTTGATTTCAGCTCAGGTTATGATCCCAGGATCATGGGATAGAGCCCCGCATCAGGCTCCGTGCTGAGCATGGAGCCTACTTAAGATTCTCTCTCTCTTCTCTCCCTTTGCCCCTCTCCCCAGTTCATGCATGCACTCTATATTTTTTTTTTTGCTCTCTCTCTAAAATTAAAAAAAGAAAAAGTGCTTCCTCATAAGGTTATTACAGGACTAAATTAGTTAACAATTGATGAGCAATTAGAAAAATGCCTAGCAATTAGTAAGGGGTTAGTAAAAGGATAAAGGAGATTGAAGCTTGGCTATGCCTTTAACAATATTCACATAGTCACAGTAATGTTAATATTGACTTTTTAACTACTGAGATTTCAACCATTAAGCAAAGTACAAATTATTTAATTATAGGTGTAGGACAGGCTGTAAGTTTTATCACCTTTGAAAATATAAAAATAAAAGTAGAGAATTACAGAAGTTGAGAGGTAGCAATGGGGTACTGATACTGCTCTTCTCATCTTATAAACAGGAAATCAAGGGGTGCCCCGGTGGCTCAGTTGGTTAAGTGTCCAACTTTTGATTTTGGCTCAAGTCATGATCTCATGGTTTGTGAGATCAAGCCCTGTGTCAGGCTCTGCACTGTCAGTGAGAGCCTGCTTGGGATTCTCTCTCCCTCTCTCTCTGCCCCTCCCCTGCTTGCTCTCTGTCTCTGTCTCTCTCAAAATAAATAAACTTAAAAAAAAAACGAGAAATCAAGGGATACTTTTTAAAGTAGAACCAAAAATAGAGGTCTACATATAGCATTTAAAGTTATAAAAGAATTACAGTGGGAACTAAAAATAGAGCTGGTGCTACACTGACAAAGAGGAGGAAGGGGAGCGCTTTAAATTCATAATCCTCCTCCATCATGCCAAGTCGTAGACAATGCCTAAAATTATTCATCAAGACATAACAGTTACAATATATTATTCAGAGATACAGAGATAAACCCCAGGAAACCTAAAAACAGAAACAGAAATAATTGAGTTAAAAATACTTCCCTCTGGGGAGCAGGATTTCAACAATAGAAGGGTAGAGCAGGAAGCTGTTGCTTTTCATTATTATAAAACCTTCTGTATTATTTGAAAACTTTTACTTATTTGCTTATACTACTTTGAATAAAAATGAAAACTTAAAAAAATACACATTTATAATTTTTCTTGAGACAGTGTTACAATCATGAAGTTTTTAAGTGGTTACTATAATTAGCCATCATTGGCATCTTAAATTGTTTTTGACTTATAAGGACTAAATTCCTCTTATAAAATCAGGTAATTAAGGGGATGAAAAGCACAGCATAAGGAATATAGTCAATAATACTGTAAATCACTGTATGGCGACAGATGGTAACTATACTTAGAGTGGTGAGTGTTTTATAATCCATATAATTGTCAAATCACTATGTTGTACACCTGAAACTAATATAATATTATATGTCAACTATACGTGAATTAAAAAAAAATAAATTTCTCTGTGATGCAGGGAGGAGGATGGAATGTTGAACAAAAATGTTTAAGATTGAAAGGGTACAAATTACTCACCTTCCTGGAGAGTCCTCAAGCCTTGGTCTCTCACTGTTTTAATTATATATTCTTTTTTCTGCCCAAATTGGCAGTTTTGCATAATCATTAGTTTTCTAATGCCTCCAGAGGCTTCCACCATAGCCACCATTTCTCATTTACACCTTAGTTTTCTTTTCTGATTGGCATGGGGGGGGGAAGGTAAGAGGAATCAGGAGGCCTCCTTAATATTGGGAAGGCAGTTTAAGATCTCTTGAGGGTCCATGGACTCAGTAACAGAACCGAGTCCAATAGTCTTAGAATAGGACAGTGGTATGATGCCCATGAAACAAGAAAAGCACAGCTAAGATTCCCAGTTCCTACTAAACCATTACATAGGGACCAAGAGACACACTAGGGCCACTGTGCCTTCTTCCCCATGCTTCTCCCAGGTGCCAGGCAAGCCTGAGCCATCACAGGTTGAATCTTTGCTGCTCCTGCCTGTAGAGAGGAATCTCATCTTTTAATATGATTTTGTCTACCTAGAACCGTGTGACCACTTACTATTTCAGAAAATGCCAGCCTGCAATAAAAAAGAACAAAAATGAAATAGAAAGAGGTCTCAATGCAGTTCAACTCCTTGGTTCTGGTTATTTCTAAAGATTATTTATATCCCTACTCTCAGGCTCTTGTTTATTTTTTGTTTTGTTTTGTTTTGTTTTGTTTTGCTTTGTTTTGTTTGGGGAAGAGGGGCAGGTAAGTGGGTTCTATTATCTGTAGCCTATACGTGGTCCCTCCCTAATGAAAGTTATGAAATTTCATGAAGAAAGCTGGGCCTATCTACAAGTCTGTAGCTATTGAGCATAGAGCCTGTGCACCCCCCCCCCCAAGAAATGAAGAGTGTTTCTTCAAGATACACATCAGGATTTTGGTCTGCAATGAGGAGCCCCACAATAAAGATACAGTTTACCCAGAGAAACAAATCTCACAACCTCTTCCATAGCACCAACTCATTATCATAAAACCATACCTTGGTTTATACCTTGGGCATAACCTTCTGGGACTGTGTTTCCACCAGACATAGATCGACTTCAGGTGCTGGCATGAGCTGTAAGTGAATGAGGAACTCACCACAAAAATAGATTTCCATAGAAACTAGTTTTATAATATTTACCTTCTCCTTTACCAAGTGAGTTGTAAATCATTAGGTCTCTGTTCATGTCATGTTTCTTCCCACTAAAGGAATGTTTGGTTAGGGGAATAATTATGTGAACTGGACTACTTCTCTGCACTGTGCTTGTTAAAGCTCGTTCCTCAGCATTTAGAGGATATTGACTCCACAGTCTTCCATTCCCAGTAAGCTTTATGATTTGTATTTAGTTTCCATGCTTTAACTAAAAAACAAGGGAATATACACCAAAATGATCTTTGCCATCAGTTCTTTTAGGATATTACTTCATCTAGAGAAATGCCATGATTTCCAACAATGTTGATAGCAATGGGCCCAGCACACAAGCAAACGAAATTAAGATTCATTTACACTTTATAAAAGATATTTATATTCCTTGATAGAGTTTATAAAAGCCTATCAAGGAATATAAATATTCTGCCCTTATTCACATATGGAAATGTTTAGTGTGTCTATGAAAATATTTATGTAGAAAATATTTATGTAATGGCCAACTTTCTGGCTACAAGAATATTAATGATTTCACAAGAA
The DNA here is from genome assembly GCA_028646485.1 of Cryptoprocta ferox. Taxonomy (NCBI): domain Eukaryota; kingdom Metazoa; phylum Chordata; class Mammalia; order Carnivora; family Eupleridae; genus Cryptoprocta; species Cryptoprocta ferox. The sequence continues at coordinate 127,770,006 of CM053567.1, read as the reverse complement.
TATTTGTGATTTCACAAACAACTATTTCTTTGTTTGATATGAATGATTTAGCTCTAGTTATTCTCGATGCTGATTAGAAAAATATACTGAATGCAGGGTTTAGCTCCATCTGTTAATTTTCTTTTTAAATATGGAAGGAAAAGATGAGGGGCTCCTGGCTGGCTCAATTGATAGAGCATGTGACTCTTGATCTTGAAGTTGTAAGTTTGAGCCCCATTTGGGTGTAGAGATTACTTAAAAAACTAAAAGTCCAAGATGGCAGAGCAGCATGCAAATTTCCTGCTTCTTTCATCCCTGAAATGCAGCTAGATCAGCACCAAACAATTTTGCACACCTAGAAAATTGATCTGAGGACTAACACAACAATCTGCATAACTTGAGCCACAGAACTCGGCAGGTACATGGCATGAAGAGGTGAACTGGAGGAAAGAGAAGACACAGAGTGTGGTGAGTTGTTTTTGTTTGTGGAGAGAGGATGGAGACAGAGGGGAGAGTATAGGAAAAGCACTCCCCCATGAAAACAGCTGGAGAGAAAGAGTGAAAATACCCACAAGGAACTGAATAAGAAAGGGAGAAAAGAGAAAGGAGAAGGTAAAAGGTTTCAATACAATTAGGGCTTTATAATCAGGGGAGCACAGAGTCAGAAACTCCGCAGCTCAATACCTGGAGGTGCTCTGTGGGAAGGGAGAATCCCTAAGAGCAGACAATGAGATCTGAGGGTTCCTCAGGCCACCTGGGGAGAGGCGGTTTCCCTGCTGGGAGGACATTTGGTAAAGGTCATGCAGCCTAACCACAGGAAAAAGTCCCAGCAGACTCCAGATTACAGCCACATTTGCTGGTGTTGGAACAAAGACGCTAGGGAGTGATGAAGCCTGTTACCAGATGTATGTTGTGATTTACCATAGTCTGTGAACCGCTGCTGCTACACAATCACGTGAAAATTTTCTGGGGCCGGCTAGCACCAGCCAAAGTCTCTGGGCCTCTGCAGCGGCACAGTCTCATGAGCGCTCCCAGGAATGGGCCAGCACCTGCCCATAGTCTAGTGAGAACCTCCCCCAGAGGGTCAGAGTAGGTTCAAGCCTCAGAGCCCTCATAAGTGAGGGATTTGGAAACACAGTCCCATCTGAGATAAAATTTAGGAGGGAGGGGCTGCTTGGCAGGCTGACAGCTTGGTCATGGACAGTGGAGAATCAGGGAGTGGATGGAAGCTAGAGACAAGGAGGGGTGCTTGATTGTCGGTTGGGAAGAGCTCAGAATTCTGATACTAGAGACTGGGAATCTGGGTGATGCCATTTTCACCTCTCCTACACATGTGCATAAACACACACGCCACATCAATCTATCCCACTCAGTAAGCAAAGCAATGCCACTGAATGGAGAATGGAGCCATTACACCAAGCCCCGTCCAACTGTACCAACTAAGCCCTAGAGGAACACCACAAGTCTCTCCACCTTCTTAGAGTATGGACTATAAAATGCGTCATAGTTTGACTTCTAGGGAAAAATGGATGTAATTTCGTTCAGATTTTATTTTGTTCCATGGTCTACCCATTCATTTTTTTCTTTTCTTATTCTTGGATACGGAAAGAGAAATAATTTATTTTTATTTTCCATTTTTATAAAAAAAGATTTTTCTTTATTTTTTCTACTATATTTTTATTATTTTTTATTTTGTGTAATTTTTAAATCTATTTTACTTTCTTCATTTCATTTTATTCTATTTTATTGTATGCATTTTTAAAATTTTTAATGTTTTCTAACTTTTTTTTCCTTTTTTTTAATTTTCTTTTCTTTCCCTTTCTTCTCTATTCTGTCAAGCTTCTATCAAAAACCAGACCAAAATGCACCTAGGATCTAGCTTCCTTTACTTGATTTTTTGTGTTGTTTTACATTTTATATGTAAAATATAAAATACATATATTTTATTATTTCTTTTTCTTTCTCCAAAATGATGAAACAAAGAAATTCACCCCAAAAGAAAAAACAGGAGAAATGACAGCCAGCGTAACCAACACAGAAAAGATATTTGCAAATGACATATCAGATAAAGGATTAGTATCCAAAATCTATAAAGAACTTATCAAACTCAACACCCAAAAAACAAATAATCCAGTGAAGAAATGCGCAAAAAACATGAATAGACGCTTTTCCAAAGAAGACATCCAACTGGCCAACCGACACATGAAAAAGTGCTCAACATCACTCATCATTATCACTCATCAACATATCTCAAAACCACAATGAGATACCACCTCACAACCAGTCAGAATGGCTAAAATTAACAACTCAGGCAATGACAGATGTTGGCAAGGATGCAGAGCAAGAGGAACGCTTTTGCACTGCTGGTGGGAATACAAACTGGTGCAGCCACTCTGGAAAACAGTATGGAGGTTCGTCAAAAAATTAAAAGTAGAACCACCCTACCATTCAGCAGTTGCACTACAGGGGCACATGCACCCCAATGTTTATACCAGCAGTATTGACAATAGCCAAAGTATGGAAAGAGCCCAAATGTCCATTGACAGATGAATGGATAAAGGCGATGTGGTATATATATACTGGAGTATTACTCAGGAATCAAAAAGAATGAAATCTTGCCATCTGCAACTACGTGGATGGAACTACAGTGTATTATGCTAAGTGAAATTAGCCAGTCAGAGAAAGACAAACATCATAGTACTTCATTCATATGTGGAATTTAAGATACAAAACAGATTAACATAGGAGAAGAGAAGCAAAAATAATATAAAAACAAGGAGGGGGACAAAACATAAGAGACTCTTGAATATAGAGAACAAATTGTGGGTTGGTGGAGGGGTTGTGGGCAGGGAGATGGCTAAATGGGCAAGGGTCATTGAGGAAGACATTTGCTGGGATGAGCACTGGGTGTTAAATGTGTTAAATGCAAGAGATGAATCACTGGATTCTAGTTCTAAAATCATTATTACACTAACTATTATTTTATTATTTATTATTTATTATTGCTAACTAACTTGGATGTAAATTAACTAAAACAAAATAAAAAACACTACAATAGAAAAGAACATAGAAATATAGAAGGCATCTAACCACCAGATTCTGGTATCACACTCAGAGTAGGAAAAGGTGAATTTTATTTTTGATAACATAAAAATCCTTTATGTAAATATAGATTACAAGTCAGAGATGATAGAAGAATATATCAATTTTTTAGAAATGAATTCATAATGATATAGGGTGAATTTTTTCCCTTTTCAATTTTCACATAATTTCATAAGTCTGTTATCTATGGGGAACTGAAGTCAGCAGAAGTAAATTTGTTCAAGTGCCAAATTCCCCTCTTTCATAATAAAAAATTTTAAAGGTCTACATTACATTGTTTGCCCTCTGCTCCATCAGTTATCTGTTTCTGGAAACAAATCACCCCTATGTTTAGTGGCTTAAACTAGCAATTATTCATTTTGTTCACAAATCCACAATGTGGGCAAAGCTCAGAGAAAGCAGTGCATCAATTTCCACACAGCATTAGCTCAGGGGGACTCCACTTTCAAGATAAATGACAAGTTGGTGCTATCAGCTGGGAGTTCATTTGGGGCTGTGGGCTGGGTCTCAGATCCTCTACACATGAGAACAGAAGAAATAAATGAAGATAAACCAAAACTAAAGAGAGAGACTGGTTACCTATAGGGGATGAGTAGGAAAAGAGTATGGGGGGTGCAGTGGAGAGAGGGATTGGGGGACCAGAGAAGATTATGCTGTTTTTGACAATCTTTCAACAGTTATATGAGATGTTAACTTCAGGGACAGCTAAGTGAAAGGCATATGAAAATCCTACCTTATTTTTGAAACTTTTCTGTGAAGTCAAAAATTATTTCAAAATTTAATTTACAGCAATACGGGCTTATCCCAAGAAGCAAGAAAAATCTCAAATAAACAACCTAACTTTATACCTGAAGGAGCTAGAAAAAGAAGAACAAACAAAACTCAAAACCAGTAGAAGCAAGTAAATAATAAAGATTAGAGAAGAAATAACTAAAAAAGAACAGATCAAATAAATTAGCCAAAAGGCAAAAGCCAGAAACTCAGAAGCTGGTTCTTTGAAAAGATCAACAAAAATGATAAACTAAAGGGCGCTTGGGTGGTTCAGTCGGCTAGGCATCCAACTTCAGCTCAGGTCGTGATCTCACAGTTCGTGGGTTTGAGCCCCGCACCGGGCTCTGTGCTGAATGCTTGCTCAGAGCCTGGAGACTGCTTCAGATTCTGTGTCTCCTTCTCTCTCTGCCCCTCCCCTGTTTGCACTCTGTCTCACTCTGTTTCTCAAAAATAAATAAACGTAAAAAAAAGAGAGAAAACTTTATCCAGACTCATTAAAAAAAAAAAAGGAGAGGGGACTCAAACAAAATCAGAAATGAAAGAGGAGAAATAACAACTGAACTGACACCACAGAAATACACAGGATTATAAGAGAATATTATAAAAAAATTGTATGACAAAATATTGGACAACCTAGAGGAAATGGATAAATTCCTAGAAACATATAACCTTCAAAAACTGAATCAAGAAAAAATAGAAAATTTGAACAGACCAATTACCAGTAATGAAATTGAATCAGTAATCAAAAAATTCCCAACAAACAAAAGTTCAGGACCAGGCTTCACAGGTGAATTCTACCAGATATTTAATGAAGAGTTAATACCTATTCTTCTCAAACTATTCCAAAAAATAGAAGAAGAAGGAAAGCTTCCAAATTCATTTTATGAGGTCAATATTGCTATGATACCAAAACCAAATAAAGACACTACAAAAGAGAGAGAGAGAGAGAGAGAGGAGAGAGAGAGAATCACAGGCCAATAACTCTGATGAACATATATGCAAAAACCTTCAACAAAATATTAACGAACTGAATACAACACATTTTAAAAAATAATTCACCACAATCAAGTGGAATTTATTCCTGAGATGCAAGAGTGATTCAATACTCAGAAATCAATCAACATAATACATCATATCCACAAAGGAGTGGGTAAAAACCATATGACCATTTCAATAGATGCAGAAAAAGCATTTGACAAAGTACAACACCTATTCATGATTTAAAAAAAAACACATAGGTTTAGAGGAAATATGCCTCATAATAAAGGCCATATGTGAAAAGCCCACAGCTAACATCTTACTCAATGGTGAAAAACTAAGAGCTTTCCCCTAAGGTCCAGAACATGACAAGGATGTCTACTCTCACCACTTTTATTCAACACAGTACTAGAAGTCCTAGCCACAGCAATTACACAAGAAAAAGAATTAAAATGCATTCAAATTGGTAAGAAGTCAAGCTTTCACTATTTGCAGATAATACAATACTAGAGAGAGAGAATCCTAAACACTGCCGAAAAAATTACTCAAACTGATAAATGAATTCAGTAAGACTGCAGGTTACAACAGAGAAATCTGTTACATTTCTGTACACTAATAATGAAGTGTGAAAGAGAAATTAAGAAAACAGTCCCATATACAATTGTACCAAAAATAACAAAATACCTAGGAATAAAACTTTACCAAGGAGGTAAAAGACCTGTACTCTGAAAACTATAAAACACTGATGAAATAAACTGAAGATGACACAAAGAAATGGAAAGATATTCCATGTTCATGGATTGGAAGAACAAAAATTGTTAAAATACCCATACTACCTAAAACAATCCACACACTTAATGCAATCCCTATCAAAATATGAACACCATTTTTCACAGAACTAGGACAATCTTAAAATTTGTATGTAACCGTAAAAGACCACAAATAGCCAAAGCAACCTTGAAAAAGAAAAAGAAAAAGAAAACTGGAGGTATCACAATTCCAGACTTCAAGTTATATTACAAAGATTTAGTAATCAAAACAATATGGTACTGGCATAAAAATAGATACAAAGATCAATGGAACAGAATAGAAAACCCAGAAATGAACCCACACTTATATGATCACTTAATCTATGACAAAGGAGGAAAGAATATACAATGGGAGAAAGTCTCTTCAACAAATGATTTTTGGGAAAACTATACACCTACATGCAAAAGAATGAAACTGGGCCGCTTTCTTACACCATACACAAAGATAAACTCGAAATGGATTAAAGACCTAAATGTGAGACTTGAAACTATAAAAATCCTTAAAGAACACACAGGCAGTAATTTCTCTGACATTGGCCATAGCGTTATTTTTCTAAATATGTCTCCTGAGTCAAGGGAAAGAAAACCAAAAATAATAAACTATTGGGACTACATCAAAATAAAAATCTTCTGTACAGCAAAGGAAACAGTCAACAATACTAAATGGGAGAAGATATTTTCAAATGATGATAAAAGATTAGATCCAAAATATATAAGGAACGTCTATAAGTCAATACCAACCCCCCCCCCAAATAACCCAATTAAAAAATGGACAGAAGAGGGACGCCCTGGTGGCTCAGTTGGTTAAGCGCTGACTTCAGTTCAGGTCATGATCTCACGGTTCATGGGTTTGAGCCCCATGTCAGGCTCTGTGCTGATAGCTCAGAGCATGGAACCTGCTTTGGATTTTGTGTTTCCCTCTCTCTCTGCCCCTCCCCTCATGCTTTGTACCTCTCTCTCTCTCTCTCTCTCTCTCTCTCTCTCTCTCTCTCAAAAATAAATAAGCATTAAAAAAAAATGGACAGAAGACATGAACATACATTTCCCCAAAGAAGACATCCAGATGGCCAACAGACACATGAAGAAATGCTCAATATCACTCACCATCAGGGAAATGGAAATAAAAAAAGAATGAGATATCACCTCACACTTGGTAAAATGGCTAAAATCAAAACTCAAAAAAACAACAAATGTTGGCAAGGATGTAGAGAAACAAAAGAACCCCTTTGCACTGTTGGTGGGAATGCAAACTGGTGCAGCAATTGTGAAAAACAGAATGGAGATTTCTCAAAACATTAAAAATAGAACTACTGTATGATCCAGTAATTTTACTTTAGGATATTTACACAAAAAACACAAAAACACTAATTTGAAAAGATATATGCACCCCTATGTTTATTGAAGCATTATTTACAATAGCCAAATTATGGCAATAGCCCAAAGGTCCATAGAAAATAGAAATGGACCTAGAAAACAGAAATAGAAGAATGGATAAATAAAAAGTGGTATATATATATGTGTGTGTGTGTGTGTGTGTGTGTGTGTGTGTGTGTGTGTATTCAATGGAATATTACTCAGCCATAAAAAATAATGAAATCTTGCCATTTGCAACAACATGCATAGATCTAGAGAGTATAACGCTAAATGAAATGTCAGAGAAAAACAAATACCATATGATTTCACTCACATGTGGAATTTAAGAAACAAAACAATGAGCATATTAAAAAGGGAGAGAGACAAACAATAGACTCTTAACTATAGAGAACAAACTAGTGGTTGCCAAAGGGGAGTTGAGTGCAGGATGGGGGAAATAGTAAATGTGATTAAAGAGTACACTTAACTCTGATGAGCTCTGAGTAATGTACAGAATTGCTGAATCACTATATTGTACACCTGAACTAATATAATACTGTATGTTAACTATACTGGGATTGAAATTTTAAGAAAGTATTTCAAAACTTAAAAAAATATTTAGGGATTTAGAGGAACAAAAATTCTTATCTTATTTCTCCAACATATATCTACATATATATACCTTAGTTAGTAGCCAGTAACCACTAAAACTTTGAAAAGTAGAATGCCAAAAACAATCTTTTCTCAAGGATGGTTTTGTTGTTTACTTGGGAGTGCAAATTAGACAAGAACCATTCTTTGTTGATTTCTCAAAGAGTAATTGTCCACTGCTAAGACAGTATAAGTTTAAATAAATTATTACTCAAGAGTTTTTTAGCCATAAAGTGACAGAAATTAAATTCAACTTAAGCTTCTTTAAGCAAATTAAAAAGGGGACAGATACGTATTTGTTGGCTTACATAGTTGGGAGGTGTATTAGGGCAGTTCGTGGAATTAATCTAAAGGAGTGGTACCAGAAGTCAGGGACTGCAGTGAGGAGTGGAACCTCGGTGCTCCCCCTACTCTATCCTGTCCTCTGTCACATGAGCCTGCACACTCGAATCATTCTCTCCTGCTATAGCCAGACTTCCTTCAGGTAGCCAAGGATGATGGTCACTGGCAATGCCAGGCTCTCATTCTAGTTGAACAATTCCAGGAGAAAAGGCAGAGCTTTTTCTTTCTAGCTTCCTTATAGCAATATTCAGAGAGAACCTGAATTGGTTCTATTTATGTCATATGCTCAGTCTTTTGTCCAATAATTTCCAAAGTATAGAGCCTTTGATTGGCTAAGCCTCGATCACTTGCAGTTGCTGGCATTGCAATGTCCCACCTAGATTTCCCTTCAAGAAAGGATTGGCTGCCCAGCTGTGAAGAATGTGGTTATTTGATAGATATTTTGTCTCATGGTGACTTGATGGTTCCTCTGCCCATTTCTTCTTCCTCTTTTCTTGTCACAGATGTTATCCCACCAATAAGCCTTCACAAGCCAGGACTCCTTGGAGAAATAGTCAGTTGCAGGCTTGAGATACATGTATCTCTCAGAAAAGATGTAAAATAATCTGGGAACGTCTTGCCATAAAGAAAGCAAGGAATCTGTCAAAACCCCATTTTAGCATCAATAAGAGTAATACCTATAATAGGGGCACTTAGCTGGCTCAGTGGGTGGAGAGCATGCAACTCTTGATCTCAGGGTTGTGAGTTTGAGCCCCACATTGGGTGGAGAGATTATTTAAAAGTAAAATCTTAAAAAAAAAAGAAAATGTCTGTAATGGATTAAAACACATCAAATATGTTTAAATGCATGAGTTCATAATGATTCAACATTTTTTAACTCATTGGATACTTGTAAAATTCTAGGGGGCAACTCATCATTTTGAAAACTGATAAAAACTGAGCACCTGGTTGGCTCAGTCAGTTGAGCATCCAACTCTTTGATTTCGGATCAGGTCATGATGTCATGGTTTGTGGGATTGAACCCCATATAGAGCTCCATGATGACAGTGTGGAGCCTGCTTGGGATTCTCTCTCTCTTCCTCTCTCTCTATGCCTCCCCCACTTGCTCTCTCTCTCTCTCAAAATAAATAAATAAACAAAAAAGTGAAAACTGGTGAATAAAGGGAACAAATAATTTATTTGCCCTTTTATAGGAATTATACCTGAAGGTAAACAAATAGTTGATGAGGAGAATTTTCTTTTTTTAGAAGCATTCCAGCTAATAAATGAAGAAGGAATGTTAGCCCCCTGAGAAGCAGATGCCAAGACTGAATGAGAAGAGTAAGGAGTTTCTCGGGGGAAATGATTGTGTGAAAGGAAATAGAAAAAGCAGGAAAAGGCTGAGAAGTCTGTTGACCATGATGCAAATCCCCATGGGAGTCAAGGAGAGGGAGAAAAAGCTGGTTGAAAGCATTCTAAGTGGCCATGCAGTCTAAGGAAGGTTGGCCAAAGTCAACTTACAAAGGAGTCCATGTCTGCCTTAATATCCCCACTGCACTCAGTCACTGGAGGAGCTGCTTGTGGGAGGCATGGCCTCGGTGCCAAGGCAGCACTAGATTTCAAAGTGCAGCAGCTGGACCCCAGTTAAATATGCTCCGTGTAACAGAAAGTCTCCTAGGCACATTCCCGAGACTGCCACAGAATGATAAAATTAGAATATCACCATTTTGCACCCTCTAATGAAAGAGTGGACCTAGGTAATGATCATCAACCAACATCAGACAAAGAAAGACAACTAAACATTATGAGCCTTCTTAAGAAAGTATACAGAATTGTTCTAGCCAAAAAATTTTTACCTGAATCTGGTCAAGCTTCTAGAGCTACAACCAATTTACAGGAAATACAGGGGACACAGAAATATGTTAAATGACATCATGGGGATATAATCTACCAAATATTGACTATAGGAAACACTCCAGACAAACAACCAGGTTTATTTCCTACAAAAACATATGTGGGGAGGAAGGTAAGGGGAGTAGGGAATAGAGAGAGGGAAAGGACATCTACAGATTTAAAACAACTTAAGAGATATATCAACCAATGGTGATGTGTATACCTTATTTTGGATCTTGATAGAAACTAACTGTAAAAAAGCAAATTTATGAGATAATCAGAAAAATTTGAACATGGATTGAATATTTGATGATATTAAGAAACTGGGGGAGATCTAGGTGTAACATTTTCAGTTTGTAATTTTTAAAAGCGTTTTCTTAACAGATAATACTAAAATACTTACTGATCTTTTTCTTTTAGAGATAAATACCAAAATTCTTACTGATGAAATGATATGAGTCTGGGATTTGCTTCAAAATTATCCAGGGGAGAAAGAAGTTGTAATTGGATGTGGATATAAATGAAATAATATTGGTAATGAGTTGATTATTATTGAAGATGGATGATGGGTCCATACAATAATCTCAACTTAATTGTAGGCTTAAATAAATACAATGATTTTAACAATTTGTGAAAGCCAAGCAAAACCATAAGAAACCTTCTCTCCATCATAGTCTATGAACCACAGACAGAATCCAGTAAGGTGGCCATCAAATGTCCACGTTCTTCCCAGGCTGGAGCACTGTGACATGATTTTATATATATATAAAAATCATATATATATATAAAAATCTTCTGGTGCAGAGCTTCAAAATCTCAGGTAATTTCCTGAGTGATAGAAGCATCTTTTTAAAAAATGTTTATTTATTTATTTTGAGAGAGAGAGAGACAGAGCACATGAGTAGGGGAGGGGCAGAGAGAGAAAGAGAGAGAATCCGAAACAGGCTCCATACTGTCAGGGCAGAGCCTGATGCAGGGCTTGAACTCACAAACTGTGAGATCATGACCTGAACTGAAATCAAGAGCGGGTCGCTTACCCAACTGAGCCACACAGGTGCCCCTGATGGAAGCATCTTTTGGTGATGGGAACCCGACGTTTCAGTCAAGTCATGTTAAGCTTGAGATGTCTATTAGACATTCAAGAGACATGGAAAGTGAACAGTTTTTCTGGCCACAACCCTGTTTCAAATGCATCCCATTATCCCCATTTAAGTCAAAGCTTTTGGGTCAGAAACATAGTCACTCGGCTCTCTTAATAGTTCCTTTCTCTTCATCTTGGCTCATTCTATTCCACCTCTGCATTGGCACCAGTTCAAATCCTATCCTTCAAGATTTACTTCCCATAGAATTAATTTACTTTCCCAGCCCACAGTGAACCTCACCAATAGTTAATCCCTATTACAAAGTATTCTGCCCACATTTTTTCTGTCTGCAAATATGTCATCTTGCATTCGTCTCCAGTTGTCTCCAGCATACCTCAAAGAGTTGGGCTGGGTGGTTAAACTCTTATTCCCCACTCTTATTCTTCAATACAGACTTGACATGACTTGACCTTTTCCTTCATGTATGAATATTTCCTTCATGTATGAATATTCATGAATAAATATTCAGGGCTGGGACCAGGTTGAGACAAACAAAGGGCCCATGGGTGTGAAATTTAAGAAGACACTCTTGGGGCACCTGGGTGGCTCAGTCGGTTAAGCATCCAACTCTTGATTTCAGCTCAGGTCATGATCTCAGGGTCATGAAATTGACGCCCACATCAGGCTCTACGTTGACAGCATGAAATCTGCTTGGGATTCTCTCCTTCCTCTCTCTCTCTGTCCCTCCCTTACTCACACTGTCTCTCTCAAAATAAACAAAAATAAATTAAAAAAAAAAAAGAAGACACTCACTGTTAATGAAATTGAAAGCTAAAGAAATTTTAAATGTCTGATATATAATATATAATATTATAATAATTATAATTATATATGTTATAATATATAATATTATATTAATATTATACAGTATATATACTGTATAACCAATACTGCTTTCCAAAAGGAGACTACCAATTTATAATGCCACCAAAATCAACAAATCTATCCATTTTGCAAAACTTTGTCAAGACTGCATGTCGTCACTGAGGAAAAAAAGCACTGTGTCAGATTATAGTTGGTATCTCAAGCATTTTTCAGTGGTATCAGCTTACATATATTGAACACTAAAATGGGCCACACATTATCAATGACTCCTTGATGACTGGCAGGTAAGCCTGACTTCTCTAATTTTAGAGGCAAGGAAACCAAGGCTCATGTCTTTGAGTTGACTTTCAGAGGCCACATAGCTAACAAATTCCATGACTAGGATTTTATCCCATGTCAGCTCAGCTACAAACTATGGCTCCTCTTACTACATCAAGTTCAAGTTCTTTATGCCATTTTTTTTACACATGTGTTTCTCCCTTCAGAAATACTTGTTCATAGTCTTTAGTTTCTGATTCATAACTTAAGCCTTTCAGAACTGAGAGAGATCAGCCTCCTTCTCACCCACTGTGATGTTGTTTGAAATGGCAAATACTTCCCACAAGAGCAGGGCTAATGTCAGACTATACAGTGAGAATGTGAGAGAGTTTGTTGTGAAAACACCAGAATACACAAATTAGGTTCAATTTCAGCCAAATCCTAGCTGCCACCTACTAGCCATTTAACATTGCTGTGATTCAGTTTTCTTGTCAGTCAAATGGAGGTAGTAGTCATTCCTACCTTACAGAATTATGGGCAGAATTCAATAAAGTAAAAATGCAAAGCATTTAGAACAGTGTCTAACACATAGTAAACATTTCATCAGTGCTAGAGAAAATAAAAGAAGAAGTCCAAAGAAGTAGAAAAAAAAGAGAGAAAGAGAAATGTCTGATTAGGTACAGAATTCCAGATAGTCTGTTTTCTCCCAAATGCTACCAATAAGCTTCCCAATATAAATATGGCAATAGATATATGCTAAGTCATAGCTATTTGTTGCATTAAAGGAAGAAAGTAAATTTTAACAATTGGTAAGCTCTCCCAGGCGTATAAAAGCAATCAAACTGTATAATGAATCAAATCCTTTCCCCCCAAAACCATATGTGATTGTACTTAACACAACCCAGGAGAAGGAACACACATTTTGTTTGTTTGCAAGAAGTATTTTCAGTTTCAAGGTAACAGGAACACACCTTGGTGCCAAAGTTACACTGGCCAATAAAAGCCTCTGAGTCTGTTCTTTGTACTACGTGCTGCACATTTACTTCTCTGTCTTCACATATCTTTCTCTTCTAGTAGATTCTCTCCCAAGCTACAAGACACTTCCTGCTCGGAACCTATTTCTTAACTGTAAGTACTTTACAATCAAGCAATTCATTAAAAGCTTATCTCAGCACTAGGAGAGGGAGTAGATTTTTTTAAAGTATTCCGTTTTCTTATTTTTATTTCCAACATGCTGTATTTTGAGGTTCAGCTGAAAGACCAATGTTTTCTTATCTAATTGGTTTAAATTTAGTCAAATTCAACAAGTATATGCCAACCTTGTGTTAGATGCCATGCGTTTCAGAGTAGTGTAGGTTAGCCTTGCATCCTCAACAACTACCGTTTTCAGCAGAAAACATATACTAGATACTGTGCTTATTAACCTGATCATTAATTTCATTCTTTGTATTAATACATATGCATGTTTACTTGTGCTGGTCTAATTTCTTTGTGCTTCACAAATATTTAACTTGATCCATCCATCTAAAATATTAGAAATCGGAAATGGGATTTTTTGGATTTAGCTAATGAATTATGAGAATCTTTGAATTTTTAGCATGAAAGTAAGAACACAGACTAGAATCCTTCAAAATTAAATTCTGGTGCTTCATTTATATGTTTAGAGATGTTACCCTTCTCATCTTACATTTGATAGCTAATGAGATGAGAGATTATGAAATGAAAATGTTTCAAGAAGTGAAATAATCGGTGTGCCTGGCTGGCTTAGCGGTGGAGTATGCAACTCTTGATCTCGGGGCTGTGAGTTTAAGCTCCACGTTAGTGGCAGAGATTAGTTAAAAATAAAATCTTAAATGAACATAAGGGAAGGGAAGCAAAAATAATATAAACAGGGAGGGGGACAAAAACATAAGAGACTCTTAAATATGGAGAACAAACAGAGGGTTACTGGAGGGGCTGTGGGAGGGGGGATAGGCTGAATGGGTAAGGGGCATTAAGGAATCTACTCCTGAAATCATTGTTGAACCATATGCTCACTAACTTGATGTAAATTTAAAAAAATAAATTAAATAAAAATTAAAAATAAAATAAAATCTTTTAAAAAAGTGAAAAAATAAAAATTTAACATCAGAAAACACTAGAAAGAAAAGGAAAATCTAAGCAATGTATTTGGTACCTGGATTGGCTAATATTAATGTAATTAATGTAATATATTAACACTATTGGTTAATATTAATAAGATGATGGGCTGTTCTTCTCAAGAGTCAGGTGTTCCAAGGCAGAAGAGGCAGGTATATGGTCAGTTGTAACTCAGACTAATTGGTGAAATTAAGATGTTTAACATGTGAGCCAAACTCTGCAAGGTTTCCTGGCATTGAGGCCATTCTAAAGAAAGGAGTTGTAGTCTCTCTTCAAAACGTGTGCACCAAGATTCCCTTTCAACGCCCCCATTTTTTCTTTTTCCTGAGTGGCATTTTCCTTCGCTCTCTGATCCTGTGGGATCAACAATGGAACAAAACAAAACAGCTCTGTGGTCACTCAGTGATAAGCAGAGCTGCTGGCCGTGGAGAGGGAACACAAACATCTCCTCGGGCCCCACCAAATCTAACAACGTTTTTGCATACACTGGGTATCCAATAAATGTTTGCTGAATTAGACTGGATTTCTAACAGAAGAAAAATGAAGAAGCCCAGGGCCATGGTTTGCAAAATGTGCTCTCCAAAGCCACTGGCATTGGAATTGGCTGGGATGCCAGGATTTTGCACAGGCAGACAGCAAAGGAGGGAGAGAGGCTAGGAGGGAGCCTCAGGCAAGCTGGAGGCCCCGGCATAGGCTGTATCTGCCTGGAGAAAAGGGTACTATTTTTCTAATTCTCACCAAGCTTGTGTCTACCCAAAAGGGCCAACTTTCGGCACAGGAGCAGCAGCCCTGAGGGTGCTAAGTACAGATTCCTGCATCCCAGCCCATCCCCCATGAATAACAATTTTTGAGGCTAATGCCCAGCATTCTACCTGGTAAACAAGCTCTCCAAGTGGCTTTTACACACAGTTAAGCATTGAGAACCACTGAACTTGGGAGACAGGCTTGTTGTAGACAAGGTCCCAGAAATTCTTAGCAAGGTTACTAAGAGATTTTAGAAAAGTTGTCTTGTTATCACCACCACCTCCCCCACCCCCAAATACTGTTCATCTCTGATCTTGAATGCTAGGATTAAAAACTATTGGATACTTAAGGCTGAAACAAAGAGATTTGAAGCTTCTGGGGAGGCTTTGTATTTGTTACTGTTTTACATTTTATTGCAACTCAAAGTTCTCTAGAATTTTAAAATGATCTTTGAACCACAGCTGTGCAAGAGTGTGTTTGCTTTCTCCTCTCAGTTTTATAACTATCAAGGATGGTATTTCCTTGAGAGAGTTTCCATGTGAGAGATTATAAAACCCTCTTGAATGTTGACTTATTGATTAGATGAAAATCTGGGACGTAGGTTCCTTCTAGCACTGCTCTTCTGGGCTGGATAGAACCTTCATCAGAGATGAACTTCTTTAAATAACATGTGAAATCTCTTGGGGCTCAGTTAATTGCACTAAAGTCCACGGAAGCACCTGGGTCCCCACAATTTCCCATATTTAAAAGAGGAAGTCAAAAGTAGTGAAAGAAACAAACTTTGCTGTGCTGAAGACTGTTTCGGCCACTAAACTGAGAAAGATAATTTTTTACAAATTAAACGGCAGTCAGCATAGGAACATTTTGGCTGAAGCTGTTTGAGACAGAATGAATATACCGATTGGACTTCAAAGGTACTCCGAGAATGTGCAGATCTCATGTTGCTAAAAGGGCTAATAGCAGCCAATTTGAATTCATAAACACATATACTATATACTGAGTGAAGGCAGGTGAAGGGAAGGACAATTCTATAATTGCAGACAAGTTTTAACCCTGCACTCTTCAAATTACTGTTACTATATTAAAATCACAGTGCAAAGTTCTTAAAAGATAAGCGAGTTACATGTTACTATATTAAAATCACAGTGCAGAGTTCTTAAAAAATTAAGTGAGTTACATGAACATGTTTTTCCTCTGAGAGAGATTGTAGAAATATTCATTCACTCACCTGGTATTTATTAAATGTCAGTTTTGTGCCAGGCATTGGCTAGGGGCTAAGGAAAAAATATATAGACAACTCAGGGTAATCAGCATGATCCCTTTACAATTTTTTTAATCACTGTATTGTTTTTTGTTTCCAAATCGGGTATTTCCTGTGTTGGTTATAAAAGAAATAAGTGAGGGCACCTGGGTGGCTCAGTCAGTTAAGCTTCCAATTCTTGATTTCAACTCAGGTCATGATTTCATGGTTTGTGGGTTCGAGCCCCATGTCAGGCTCTGCACCACAGAGCCTCCCTTGGGATTCTCTGTCTCCTTCTCTCTCCACTGTCCGCCACCTGCTCACACTGTATCTCAATCTCCCTCTAAATAAATAAATAGTTCTTTAAAAAGTCCCAGGACTTCTCTGTGAATAAATAAATAAATAAATAAATAAATATTCATTGTAATTATTTAGGCAATACATGAATTTATAAAGATAAAAGTAAAACAAAAATCTATCAGTCAAGTACCCAGAGATAACCAGACACACTTCGTGGTATAGCTGCTCATGTTCTTTCTAAGATTTGACTGCTGCAATGCAAAAAGAAATATGCATTTTTTAAGTATTCCCTGCAATGCCTCTTCTTCCACAAATGTAGGAAGCTATCCCCCTCAAATTTGGCTTCTATCATTTTAGTACTGGAGTTTGAGATATAGGGAAAAGCTGGGTCCTGTGCGGAAAGGCCATTGCTTCAGTGGGCGCTAGCCAGGGTCTGATGTACACCGCATCCAACTGGCATCACACATTGCCTCGGCAAGATGCGGATTAAGAGAACGTGGTAGCGGGAATGTTGTTAGCGGGCACCTCCTGTGTGCCAGGCCCCATACTAAACTTTTGAAGTACATCAGCGAAAATAGCGCACAGATTTCCCTGCCCTTACGGGGTTTCCATTCCACACTGAAGGCTTACTTTTCCCAAAGCCTAGCTAATTATTGTGAAAAGGGTGAGCAACAGAAAGAAAATTTATTTACATGCTTTTTCATGAGATCGACAGAAGGAATTTGTCAGAAAACTGCGGTTGCTGCCCATTAAGATAAAAACTGGGCAAGTGCACCGGTAGTAGAATCCAGAACCCACCTAATGGGAGTTAAAATCAGCGAGGCGTGTAATTTTCTTTCTGTCTTACTTCCCGATCAGAAGTAAGCTGCTCAGCCCACACCAGCTGGTGAAAACGTTTCTAAATTTATGTAGATGCCTGGTGAGCCTGGGTGGCTGGGGTGCGCGGGGCGGCCGGCTGTCTGCCGGGGCGGGGGCCGCTGGAGGACCTGTCCCAGCTCCCCCGCTCCCGCGCGCTGGACCGCGGGTCCTGCGGCTCCGCAAATGCCCAGGCTCTGTCCCCTGCAGGCACATCCTGACCGCCGCACGCCCTTTGTCCAGCGCGTGCCGCCGCGTCCAGCTGGAGAGAAAAGCGGCTCCTAGCCTCGCGGACCCTGCCCACGGCCCCGAGGGGCAGACGCCTGGAGCAGCCGCCCCCTCACTGCGGCCAGCCCTACCCATCGGCTGGTTGCGGGTTGCCCTGGAGAATTCGGAAGCACAGGCAGGGGAGAGAGCCCGGTACATAATCAAAGACAGCAGAAGGCTGAATGTGGGTACCTGTTGGAAAACACCTTCCGCGCTCACAGGAATACTGCAGCTCGCACTCACCAGCCTTGGTGGCGAGGGGGCAGACCAGATGAGAAGCCCACCCCACACTCCGCGCGGCAGAGCTCAAGCCAGCCTACCCCAGCATCCGGGGAGACCACCTCGCCCGTGGACCGCAACTGGGGCCAGATGGGCTGTTTGCCGCTGATGGGCAGGGAGGGTTTGACAGCTTGGTTGAGCCTGACACTGACCTGCTCTCGGCCTCCTTGACCTCTCCCTGGAAGGGAGGCCGAGCACAGCCAGATGGTTCACTAAATTCCATCGCTTCAAGATAGACGACTCCTCCCCACGTAGACACCCGCAAATAACACCCGCCACCCAATGATCAGTTCCCAGTGGCTTTGTGTTTTATTACTACAACGTTCCTTTGCATTGTTTTCTTTGACATTTACAATCATTGCCCTCTCCTTTATTGCCAAACAGCAGTAAAAGGCCACTATAATATTTTTTTATAAAGCAAAAATCAAAACCAAAAACCACTTAATGTATCTTTATTAAGGGGCAAACCTAATAAATTTAAAATAAGCTTCAACTATTCTGGATGCAGTTTACGCTATTTTATACAAAAAAGAGAAATTCGATAGAATAGTTCCTAAGAATAAGGGAGGGAAATTCAAAATTTTTATAATGGCTATATTTACATTATACATCACTTGAATTTAGGAATATATTTTTTCAACATTTGTAACAAATCATTTTTATATTTTTCACTGTAAATCCTATGGGGCTCCTTCTTCCCATATTCTTTTTTATATTTTGTTTGGCCATTTTTTGATAATTTTAGATTTATGAAAAATGTTGCAAAAATAGCACACAGAAAGACAGACAATAACAAATGTTGACCAGGATGTGCAATAATTGGAGCCCTCAGACAAAATGGGAAACACTTTGAAGCGAGTCTTCAAAATGCTATGCATGGCATCGGTGGTAAAGTGGTGAGCATAGCTGCCTCCCAAAATGCTACACATGGAGTTGCCATTTTAACCCAGAAGTTCAACTTCTAGGTATATACCCAAGAGAAATGAAAACAAATGTCCACACAAAAACCTGCACATAAATAGTAATAACAGCATTATTCATTAATAATCAAAGAGTAGAAACAATGTAAACACCCATCAACTAATGAATGGATAAACACAAAATGGCATATCTACATAATGGAATATTATTCAGCAGTAAAGAAGTACTGATACATACTAGAACATAGATGAACCTTGAAAAAATTATGCCAATCGAAGGAAGTCAGTCACAAAAGACTGTACACAGTCTTCTATATCCCCAGGGATATGTTTTAAGACCCCCCCTTGGATGCCTGAAATTGCAGAGAGTACCAAACCCTATATATGCTATGTTTTTCTTCTTATACATACATACCTATGATAAAATGTAACTTATAAATTAGGGACAGTAAAAGGGCACCTGGGTGGCTCAATCTGTTAAACGTCTGACTTTGGTTCAGGTCATGATCTCACGGTTTGTGAGTTCGAGCCCCGCGTCAGGCACTGTGCTGACAGCTCAGAGCCTGGAGCCTCCTTCAGATTCTGTGTCTCCCGCTCTCTCTGACCCTCCCATGCTCATGCTCTGTCTCTCTCTGTCTCTCAATAATAAATAAAAACATTTAAAAAAATAAATATATAAATAAATAATTTAGGGGCAGTAAGACATTAACAACAATAATAATGAAATAGAACAATTATGACAATATGCTATAATAAAAGTTATGTGCATATAATCTCTCAAAATGTTCTTATACTGTACTCACCCTTCTTCCTGAGATGATAAAAAGCTTATGTGATGAGATAATGTGAGGTGAATGACGTAGGCATTAGGCTATCATTGACTTGACTGTATGTATTTCAGAAGGAGGATGCTCTGCTTCCAGACTTTGGTTGACCATGAGTACCTGAAAACACAGATAAGGAGGACTACTGTATTCTATGATTCTATTTATATGAAATGTCTAGAATAAGCAAACTAATAGAGACAGATTAGGGATTGTTTGGAGCTAAGTGAGGTGAGGGGAAGTGGGGGGTGGCTGCTAATGGATATGGGTATATTCTAAGGGGTATGTGATAAAAATATTCTAAAATTAAATTATGGTAATGGCTGTGCAACTATGGATATACCAAAAATACTCACTTATACATTTTAAATGAGTGAATTTTATGATATGTAAAATATATCTCAATGAAGCTTTTTTTTTTTTTTTTAGAAAGCACACATTGAACTGTAACCCTTCACCCAGCTTTCCTGGTTCTTAATGTCTTACATAACCATAGCGTAAATATTGAAACCAGGAAATTAATGTTGATAAACTACTATTAACTAATTAATCTACAGATCTTATCCAGATTTTACTAATCATCCTACTAATGTCCCAGGGGAGAGAAAAGCAGTCCTTGTCACCCAGGTGGCACCAGGTGTCTGGTGCTGCCAGCCAGGGTTTCGTATTGCTGCAAGCTGGCCCAGCCCTCACACCAGGTCTTTTTTCCTTTTTTTTTGGAGATATAATTGACATGTAACATTATATTAGTTTAAGGTCTACAACATGATGATTCAATATTTGTGTATATTGTGAAATTTTCACCACAGTAAGTCTAGTTAACAAAAGACCACACATAGTTACAAATATTTTTTAATGAGAACTTAAAAATTTTTTTCAAGTTTATTTTTGAGAGAGAGAGGGGGTGGGAGAGAGTGGGGGAGGAGCAGAGAGAAAAGGAAACACAACAGTTCAAACTCACAAACCATGAGGCCATGATGGAAACCGAAATCGGATGCTTAACCAACTGAGCCACCCAGACGTCCCCCTTTTTAATGAGAACTTTTAAGATTTACTCTCTTAACAACTTCCAAATAAACAATACAGTATTATTAACTATAATCACCATGCTGTACAATACATCCCCAGGACTTATTTTATAACTGAAATTTGTACCTTTTGACCACCTTTCCCCATTTCTCCTACTCCCCATCCCTCCCCTCTACAACCACTAATCTGTGAGGTTGGTTTGGTTGGTTGGTTTTTAATGCTTATTTATTTTTGAGAGAGAGATGGGGGGGGGGGGGTGGGCAGAGAGAGAGAATCACAAGCAGGCTCCGCACTGAACCACCCAGGTGCCCCTGGTTGGTTGGTTTTAGATTCCACATATAAGGGAGATCATACATACAGACAGGGAGATTGTGTTTCCCTGTCTGACTTAATCTCACTTAGCATTAATACCCTCAAGGTCCGTCCCTTTGGTCTCATACTAGGTCTTGATGTTTTACTCTTACACATAAACAATTTCACGGAGCATAAATATCATGTGACCATGATGGATCAAGATAAAAACACTAGCATTTCATAATCATATTTGAACACATATTTGAATTTAAGCATTATCCAAGCCACAACATACCACTGTTTCCCTTTCCTGGCTAATATGAATGATTGCTGCTGTTTTACCAATTGCAAGGGTAGCCTTGCACTAGTCAGTGCTTCCTGTAGATAAGATTTATTAATATACTCACTCATAGAATTGTATTCCCCTTTCTGGATCACCCCCATTTCCTTGATCCTTTTCCAAAGCTACCTAACTGAAAAGCGTTTTCTAATACCCTGCTACTCAGACACCGTACAGTCCCGTGGTGTGCCTTCTCCCTTGCTGTTAGTAATAAACCCAACTTGTTCATCTAGACTTGTGTTCTTTGTAAACTCTGGTTGAAGGGCATTGATAGTCCCTTTTCTGTTCCAGGATTCAATTCAAGATCCCAAAATGCATTTGGTCACCATGTCTCCTTAGTCCCCTTCCATCTGTTTTTTAGGATGTTGACACTTTTAAAGAGGACTGGCCAAATACATTGTAAAATATCCCTCCCTTTGTGTTTGTCTCATACTTTATCATGAGTGGACTCTGAGTCTGTATTTTTGGTAAAATAACACAGAAAAATTGTTGTGTCCTTCAGTGCATTATAATAAACAAATACATGATGTCAATATGTCCCACTACTGGTAATATTAATTTTGATTACTTGGCTAAGGTAGTGCCTGCCAGATTTCTCCACTATAAAGTTGCTATTTTCTTCTTTATAATTAGTAAGTAGCTTGTGGGGCTATACTTTGAGACCATGTAAGTATCTTATTTCTCATCATACTTTCAATGCCTGCTAATTTTAGCAACCATCTATGAGCCTTGCCTTCAACAATTATCACTGTAGTGTTTGCCAAATGGTGATCTTGTGTCTCTGTCATTCTTTCTACATTCATTAGTGGGAATTCTGCCATAAAAAAGCACTATACTTTCCCCCTCATTTTAAAATTTGTTCTTTTATTTATATCAGTATGGAAATATGGATATTATTTTGGTTTATTAACATTGCTCAAATTGTCCCAGATTTGGCCACTGCAAGAGCCATCAGATGGGCACTGAGGTCCTGTCTCTAATCCATTCTTGAACCCTTTTTTGCCTTTTGGTCCTAAAACAAGATGTTCCAGTTTTTTCTTGTACATTTCCTGCCCCAGCCCTGGAATCAGCCCTGGCTCCTTTTTGTTGGAAAATGGCATTTTGAAACCAAGATCTGGGCATGAGATAATACTCAGTGATATTGGGTATCTATATCTATGTGTGTGTGGGTGTGTGTGTGTGGGTGTGGGTGTGTAAATAATCATGAGTTTGTACCCCTGATTCCTATCCAATCCCACAAGATTCATACTAGCCTTCCTCCTTTCATTATTTGTAATTTCTTTCTCTCATAGTAAACAACCTCAACCTCATTATCCACAATATATTTATTTACTCAAGCCCAGCATGGATATATATAAAGAAATTTCAGAACTGCTAACCCAAATGCTTATGAAAAACAAGTTTACTAACTAGGGTAAAAATATTTGTTCTTTTTGTCTTTAGCCTTACATTACATAGTCAAAACACTGATTTCCAAGGTTGTTATGGTTACCCTTTTCTTCCCCATTCCTTTCAGTGTGGTTTTAATATTAATTTTAATACAGGGGCACCTGGGTGGCTCAGTTGGTTAAATGTTTGGCTTGGGCTCAGGTCACAGTCTCACGATTCTTGAGTTCAAGCCCCATGTCAGTCTCTGCTGACAACACGGAGCCTGCTTGGAATTTTCTGTCTCCCTCTCCCTTTCTCTTTCTCTCTCAAAAATAAATAAATAAACATAAAAAAAACAAAAGAGTGGACTCTTCCACTGGTGGTGGACTCTGGGCCTACCTCTCCTGTCTCAACTCCCCTTTGCCTTCCAGTAGGCTAACCTTAGTTAGTTGGTGACTTCCTCATGATGATTGGTGTCACCCCACCCCTACCATTCCATTTCCATTTTCCCATTCTTTTCACCCCATTTACTCTGAACATAACAAATTTATTCATTTCTGGTTTATTCCTTCTGTAATTCTTATTGTATATGTATGTTTTCTATATACATTCCTTTATTTCTTACATAAAGGATGTCAAACAATACTCTTTTGTACGTTGCTTTTGTCACTTAACAGTATATCCTGGAAATCATTCTATATGAGATTATAGAGATTATCCTCATTTTTTGTGTGTGTGTGGTAAGTGACTTGTTAAATGAGTCCTTTCCCTGTGGGATCTGAGGCTATCTCCTGTAGATGGTGTTAGAATTCAGTTGGACCGTAGGACACTCGAGCTGGCATTGCAGTATTGCTTGGTGTGGGGAAAAAAACCCACACATTTGGTGAGTAGAAGTGGCCTCTTCTGTGGGTAGATAGAAAACAGAGGAGGTTTTTCTTTACAACTGCTAATCAGAAATAAATCCAAAACAAAAGGGAACATATAAAAGGAACAAGAGGAGAAGGATGTGTGTGTGCACAAAAGCTTAGGATGGTGGTGCAATTTTAGAGAACCTACAGTATTCTGCAATTCACTACTTCTGACAACTATTACAAGTTGGTCATTGGTTCCTGTCTTGTGTGGATACCAGGTACTTGTCTAAAACCCGTACCAATAACCTGTTTTGCTCCCTTACTCCAAGAGAAGCAATTGTTCATTTGACCAGGTCAGGGAATTCCTTTCCGCAGGGGCCTCCATCCTCTGGGGAGCAGAGATAGAAATTATGTTCTTCAAAGATGAGCAAGTATGGAGGGAGGTGGGTGTGGGCTGGGTTGAGTGGGTGATGGGTGTTAAGGAGGGCATTTGTTGTGATGAGCACTGGGTGTTATATGTAAGTGATAAATCATTAAATTCTATACCTGAAACCAATTTACCCATATGTTAACTAACTAGAATTTAAATAAAAACCTTATTATGTGCGTGGGTGGCTGAGTTGGTTTGGCTTCCGACTTCAGCTCAGGGCATGATCTCACAGTTCACAGCACAGAGGCCCCCTTCAGATCCTGCCTCCCTCTCTCTCCCTCTCTCTATCTCAAGTAAAAATAAAACATAAAAAAAAAAACCTTTCAATCAATCAATCAAAAATGTCAGCAAACAACTTAATCTAAATTGTCACGCTCGCCTTTGAAGTAGAATGCATCAAAACGGGTTTCCATGAGCAAAGTTCACTCTTCTTACACCAACTTTTTCCTTTTCAGACCACTGCCATTTAAGACCCTGCATCAAAAATGCAAGCTCAGTCACCAGTGGTCATCGTGACTCAGCCTGGACATGGTCCTGTACCCCAAAACTCCAACTGGCAGACAGGCATGTGTGATTGCTTCAGCGACTGTGGAGTCTGTAAGTGCTAGGAAATGCCCCCATAATTGCCATGGGGATGAATGACCAAAGGCCAAAGCTTTCCCTCATCCCTCCCTTATTGTGTAGTGAAGGTTCCTGGCCTATTATAGGACACTTGGCATGTCAGGCAATGAATGGTAAGTTAAGAAAAAAGGCTTGTGCTGATTATAAGTTAATTTTTCTCCAGCACATGAAACAATAGTCTTACTTTTAAAATAAGTTCTGGAGTTAAGATAACAGTAACAAACCTGATGATTCTCACAACGAGTGGGTCTGGTCTAATGATTATAATTGGACCACGTGTTAATTTAAAAGAGACATTTCCAGTTTAACTTGATTTAAAAAAAAGAAAAGAAAAGAAAAAGGGATGTTTTTGTTATATATAAATTTACTACTTTATAGTTACATTGTGCCTGGTACACAAGAGGTACTATTCATCCATGATTTCCACGTGAGCTCAGAAAAGAATTATCTGAATTTCTACATTTAGGTTTTTTATGTACCTAAGAATACAGAATTCTAAAGGCAATCAGATTCTCATCAGAAAAGAATCTCTGACTCTGCTTTGTTTCCTTTTTGTGAGATCTCTCTAAGTAAAGTTGGGGGAATGTAAGTTTGAGGTGGGAGGGGATGTCAGATGTCAAAAAACTTAGTTCTCAAAACCAACAAAGAAACAAACAAACCTGCCTACAAAAACATTTGCTCTGGGATTTATTTGCCTGCCTCAAGTCTACATAGTGTTCTGAGACAAGGAAAGAAAATACATTAACCTTTAACTTACCAGTGAAATTGAATTTGGAATCAAGTTGACCCCTGAACAACCTAAGGTTGAACTGTGCTGGTTCACGTATATGCAGATTTTTGTGCAGGACAGTACTAGAACAGTGTTTTCTCTTCCTATGCTTTTCTTAACATTTTCTTTTCTCTAGCTAACTTTACTGTAAGAATATAGTGTATAATACATATCACATATAAAATATGTGTTAATCAACTGTTTATGTTATGGGTAAGGCTTCCTGTCAGTAGTAGGCTGTTAGTAGTTAAGTTTGGGAGGATTCAAAAGTTACACACAGGGGCACTTGGGTGGCTCAGTCGGTCGAGTGTCCGACTTCGGCTCAGGTGCTGATCTCACGGTTCCTGAGTTCAAGTCCCGAGTCGGGCTCTAAATGGATAGCTCAGAGCCTGGAGACTATTTTGGATTCTGTGCCTCCCTCTCTCTTTGCCCCTCCCCTTCTCGTGCTCTGTCTCTTTCTCTCTCTCTCAAAAATAAATAGACATTTAAAAATATTTTTTTAAGTTACACATAGATTTTTGACTGTGCAAGGGGTTGGGGCTCCCAAACTTCTACATCATCCAAAGGTCACTGTACATTAAAAAGCACAGAGAGAGGGGTGCCTGGATGATCAGTCAGTTGACCATCCAGTTTTGGCTCAGGTCATGATCTCCCTGGTGGTGAGTTCGAGCCCCACATCGGGCTCTGCGCTGAGAGCTCAGAGCCTGGAGCCTGCTTCGGATTCTGTGTCTCCCTTTCTCTCTGTCGCTCCCCCGTTCATGCTTTGTCTCTCTCTGTCTCAAAAATAAACATAAACATTAAAAAAATTAAAAAGCACAGAGAGAAAAACTTACCTAGAAAATGGAACAATGAGTTTGTTTATTCTCTCTTATTGTCTTAGTGAATGACCTGGGGTGATGACTTACACATCTCAGGACTTTAGTTCAGCATCTGCAAATCATAGTAATACTAAGTCTACATTACTAAAACACTCTAGCGATGAGTATTTTAATTTTCCAGCCTCTACTATTGTCACTCAAATAAGTGAATTACAAGTTCTAATATAAGCTTAATTGCTTCATGGCAGGATTTCTTAATTGCAACCCTGGCCAAATCACTCTTCCTTCTTAAAATATTTCAGTGGTTCCTCATGACTTTCATAACCAATTCTGAGCACTCACATTTCATCATCCAGTCCCCAACCTGCCTTGTCCTTCAGCTTTATTCCCATCCCATCCAGCCCTACTGAATGAACACCAGCCATGATTGGGGCTGCCATTCATGAAAGCAAACTAACTTTCAAACGTGGTGGGAACAGAGTGTAGTGACTTGTGCCTCTGGTTCCATGTGTCCAGGTCTCTGTGGCACATTTTGTTTCATGTGCCTTGCATGTCAAGTTGCAGCTGACATGAATGAATGCTGTCTGTGTGGAACAAGTGTCGCAATGAGGACCCTCTACCGGACCCGATACGGCATCCCAGTGAGTCTCTTACAACACTGTGTCATTCACATATGCACCCACCTTTAAAATAATCGCTCTAAACTTGGAAGCCATTTAATGGTGTCCCTCACCTGAATTTGATCGGTAGGTGTTTCCTAGCATGTGCAGCCTTGTATTCAGTTGCTGTGGCAACAGATCCTTTGGTTATGTGACTTCCTTCTAGGTTTCTGTTAAAGACCCTAGAACATAGGCAGCTCTCATTTGTAATAGATATCATACAGTGGAAGTGGATTATTCAGAACCTACCAAGCCCCAGGTATGTTATGTATGTTACCTCACTGAATGCTTACACAATCCCTGTAAAGTGAGTAGGCCCATATTTTATAGTGGAGGATTTTAAAGTTTTAAGAGGTGGAGGAACTCACCCAAAGATATGCACCAGTAGTAGAAGTTGTCAATATTCAACTGTAACTTGCCATGCTTGCACATTCCACTATACTATAAGCTATACTTCATGTAATAGGAGAATGTGTTGGTCAGGGCTTTACAAAAGGAGATATAGATGATATAGACATCGAGAAATCTAGATACATATAAAGAGAGAGAGATTTTAAGGAATCGGTTCATAGGATTTTGAGGGTTGGCAAGTCCAAAAAGCAGAGGAGCCTGGCAGGCTGGGAAGAGTTGTAGTTCGAGCCTGAAGGCAACCTGTTGGCAGAATTTCTTCTTACTCTGGGGAGGTTAATCTTTCTCTATTGAGGCCTTCAACTGATTGGATGATGCCTATCCACATTACAGAGGATAATCTGCTTTACTGAAAATCTACTGATTTAAATGTGACTCTCATCAAAAATCTTCACAGAAACATCTAGAATATATGGGTACCATGACCTAGCCAAGTTGGTACATTAAATTAACCATCACGGGGAACAAATGAATAGAATACTTTAGTAACTTATTTTATTCCATTGAAATTATTTTATTTGTTCATTGAAAAACATCTGCTAGTTTTTTATTACAAAAATAATATATGCTATATACATGTTTCTGACAAATTCAAACACAGAACTATGTGAAGTAAAAAGTGAAAATCTAACCCCTTTGCACACAATTCCACTACTCACTGATAAACTCTGTTAATAATTTGGTGTGCACTCTCTTTTAGGTTTTTTTTTTATGCCTGTAAGACATACAAATATAGATTAGATGAAGCTCTAGCTATGGATGTGAACATACGGGCTTTAGGGAGTGCAGGACTCTTTTATTCTGGTTTTTATCTTTTAAAATGGGGTCACATCATACTGTAGCTTGTTTTTTTCCACTTAATATTTGGCAGACCCCCTTTATGTCTGTAATACAGATCCTTTGTAATGTGTTCATAGTATTCCACCATATAGATAATTTACTTAATCACTTCCCTACTGATGAAAGGTTAAGTAATATTGCAGATTAAATAGTTAATACATATGTTTCTGTATAGGCACTCATATTTTTGTGAAATAGTGTCCGAGATTCGATTGATAGATTACAGTATATGCACATTCAAAAGTTGAAACTGTCAAATACCTCTCCAAAAAATTGTATTAATTTAAAATCCATTAACATTATATGTGTGCCTAATATTGGATATTTTTTTTTCAGTTTGCCCATCAGAGAGGCAAATGATATTTCATTGATGTTTAAGTTTTATTAGTTAATATCAAGCAAATTTTTAAAATTTCTTCATCCTTTTGCATTGCTTCTATAAATTATCTGTACATATCTTTTGTTCACTGCTTTATTGGGTTGTTTGCCTTTTCTTATCGATTTGTGAGTGCTCTTTATTTAATTATGCTATATTGTTTAACATGAAAGTTATCTAGTGTTTTAAAGGCTTAGTCCATAATCAAATTTTTTTTAATTTTTTAAAAATTTACATCCAAGTTAGTTAGCATATAGTGCAATAATGATTTCAGGAGTAGTATCCAATGATTCATCCCCTACGTATAACACCCAGTGCTCGTCCCATCAAGTGTCTTCCTCAGTGCCTCTTGCCCATTTAGCCATGCCCCCACCCACAACCCCTCCACCAACCCTCAGTTTGTTCTCCAATTTAAGAGTCTCTTTATGTTTTGTCCCCATCCTTGTTTTTATATTATTTTTGCTTCCCTTCTCCTATGTTCATCTGTTTTGTATCTTAAATTCCACATATGAGTGAAGTCATGTCCTTCTCTGACTAATTATGCTTAGCATAATACACTGTAGTTCCATCCACATAGTTGCAAATGGCAAGATTTCATTCTTTTTGATTGCCAAGTAATACTCCATTGTATATTTGTATCCCACATCTTTATCCATTCATCCATCGATGGACATTTGGGCTCTTTCCATACTTTGGCTATTGTCAATAGTGCTGCTATAAACATTGGGGTGCATGTGCCCCTTTGAAAGAACACACCCATATATTTTGGATAAATACCTAGTAGTGTAATTGTTCAGTTGTAGGGTAGTTTTATTTTTAATTTTTTGACGAACCTCCATACTGTTTTCCAGAGTGACTGCACCAGTTTGCATTTCCACCTGCAGTGCAAAAGCGTTCCTCTTTCTCCACATCCTTGTCAACATCTGTTGTTGCCTGAGTTGTTAATTTTAGTCATTCTGACTGGCATGAAGTCGTATTTCATTGTGGTTTTGATTTGTACTTCCCTGATGATGAGTGATGTTGAGCATTTTTTCATGTGTCTGTTGGCCATCTGGATGTCTTATTTGGAAAAGTGTCTATTCATGTCTTTTGCCCATTTCTTCACTGTATTATTTGTATTTTGGGTGTTGAGTTTGCATAATCAGCTTTTATAAATACTCTTTAGGAGTCTAAAATTTTAATAACAGTCTGAAAGTCAGACGCCTGGGTGCCTCAGTTGGTTAAGTGTCCAACTTTGGCTCAGGTCCTGATCTCACCATTCCTGAATTCAAACCCCACAGCTCAGAGCCTGGAGCCTACTTCAGATTCTGTGTCTCCCTCACTCTCTACCCTTTGCTCACTCTCTCTCTCTCTCAAAAATAAATAAACATTAAAAAAATAACATTCTGAAAGTAAAACTTATTTGATTTTAACAACAATTTGGAAGATTGGAAAGAAGAGGAAGAATAAGGCATTCTAAAGACTTTATTTTGTATGACATTGATAGCTAAGTATAATTATTTTCCATTTAAAAAACTTTATTGATGTATAATTGACTTATAAGCCACATATATGTAAAGTGTATAATTTGATAAGTTTATATACTCATGATATAGACACATGAAACCATCCTCACTATCAAGGCAGTGAACATATTCATCACCTACAAAAGTTTACTCATACCCATTTGTAATTCTTTCCTCTTTCCCCTCTCCTCTTCCCCAAATAACCACCAAAGTTTTCTGTCACTATAGTTTGCATTTTCTGAAGTTTTATATACTAGAACTATGCAGTCTGTACTCTTTTATCTAGCTTCTTTTACTCAGTATGATTATTTTGAGATCCATCCAAGTTGTTGTGTTATATACACTTAAGATTTGTTAAGAGGATAAATCTCATTAACACAATAAAAATAAAACTAGTGAAAAAAGAAAATATTTGGATGGCAAATAAGCACATAAAAAGATGTTCAACGTCTTTAGTCATTAGAGAAACATACATGAAAACCACAATGAGATACCACTACACAACTATGGGAATGACTAAAATTAATCAGACCAAACCACAGCAAGTATTGCCAGATTTGGAGGAACTGAAACTTATACACACTGCTCGTAAGAATGTAAAAAGTATTTTCTTAAAAAGTTAAACACACCTACCATTTGACCCAGCCATTCTACTCCTGGATATTCACCCAAGGAAATTTTCATCCATACTGAGACTTGTATCAAATGTTCAGAGCAGTTTTGCTTGTAATAGCCCAAAACTAAAAACAATTCAAATATCCCTCTGCTGGTAAATGGATAAACAAAGTGTGATATATCCATATAACAGACTACTCAGTAATAAAAAAAAAAAAAGAAAAGGATGAATTATTGATACACACAAAAAACCTGGATGAATCTCAAGATAAATATAATTTTAAGTTGTGGGTAAAAAATTAAGGGAAATCACTAATTGGATAAAAATTAGTGGGACGTCTATAGGGAACAAAAGGAATCAGGAAAGACCTATGCAGCAAAAGGAAGAAAAGAACCGAAAAAGAATTCAGTGAATACCAAACATAAAACAATTTGGCTATCCCATGAGTGAGAGCAATTTAGATTTCTCTGCTGTGCTAACATGTCTTTACCCTTTATTCTTTCTTTAAGTGTGTCTGTGTTGCCTTGGGGAATCTGATCTCTTGGAAGATAGGTAAAGAACTGCCCCCCCATACCTCCTCCCCTCCTCTAATAGGGCCCTAAAGCCCACATCAGGGTTCTCTGTTAAATTTATCTACATGATGTATCCTGGGGCTAAGCCAAAACTGGTGATTGTCTTTCCTATTAAACTTTGTTTTTCCTGCTCTTAATAATTCTTGGCATTTTCATTAGTAGTTTTTCACTTACCCATGAGTAGTTTTCCACTTACTTTAACCCCAAAACTTCTCTTTCCCAGTTTTCTAGATCTCTTTCCAAAACATTCAACACATGAGACAGTCTATCATTCTTATCTTTCTTGAAGAAATCACTCCCTTCTGATACTACCCTTTGAACTAGTTGCTCTTCATTTCTGGTGCTTAGCTCTCATCCTGGGATCTCCTTTACCATGAGCCTGGAGATTTCATTAACTTCTTTCCCGTGTTAGGCTCCTGTTTCTTATATCCCACATCTTCCTCTTTCTAGGTCTCCTTCCTCATTGTGATGGAGGTATCCTCTAGTAGCTTCCTGAGACAGGGATGGGGTGTGGAAGGAAAGAATTTTGAGATTTCACTTTCTGAATTCTTTGTTTTTCCCTCATACTGACAGTTTGGTTGATTGAAATCTTCTATTTTAATGTTACAAAGTATAGGAAAACATTTGATCATAAAAAGAGGAGTTATATGGAAAAATCAATTAACATTTTCCTAAATGTATCCATCCAAACTCTGAATTCCAAGGATCACTTCCTTCGGCTTGTCTTCAAAGTGTCTTAAAAATCCACAAGTCTTAATTTCCTAATAGGTGGATTTTAAATTTCTATTTCTTTTATATTTTCAAACAGGGATCCATTTGTGATGACTATATGGTGACCTTTTGCTGTCCTCAGTGTTCTCTTTGCCAAATCAAGAGAGACATCAATAGAAGGAGAGCCATGCGTACTTTCTAATAAAAACTAATGGTAGGTCCCAGAAACAGTGTTTTTGAAAAAAATATATAATTAAGGGATTTGTAAATTAGCATTATTTTGAGTAATGATTCAATAATAATTCATTAAGTCTTTCAAATGTTATCTTCATATAAAGATTGATTTTGGTTTCCTCTTATGAGGAAAATAGCTGCATTAGGTTACTTGGGCCACCATAACAATTTAGGATAGGGTGGGGGGTTTACACAAGAATTTATTTCTCACAATTCTGAAGTCTGGGAAGTCCAAGATCAAGATGTGGGCCAATTCAGTTCCTGTGGGGGCTCTCTTCAAATGGTGGAAAGAGATCAAGCTCTGGTCTCTTTTCTTATGAAGACAGTAATCCCATTGTGGGGGCCTCACCTTCATGACCTTATTTAAACCTAATAATCTCCCAGAGGGTCTACCTCCTAATACCATCACACTGGGGGTTAGGGTTTCAACAAATGAGTTTTGCTGGGGGCACAAGCATTCAGTCTGTAACAATAGCTTTATATTTTGAAATCATATTTTAGTAAATAAAGGGATGGTGACTTTTCTAGACTTCTCAGAATTCTTTTAATCCATTAATGAAGCACTTATCACTTGTAAAATAACAGAGTGCTGTGAGATACAAAAGAAGTAGAAAATATGCCCCCTACTTAGACAAACAAATAGACAAAAGAAATTGGTAAATAACTACAAAGTAGTAGAACAAATGAAAATTATGTGTTTTGTAATATTTGAATTGATTACAGCATAAAGCATCTATCAATAATGAGGTAAGTTTAAGCAGGAATATCCTATTGGAAAAAGTGAACTCTGAAAGTGGTGGATATAGAATATAAAATATTTGGAAATGCTATATAGAATCTGAACTTCTCCAAATCAATCAACTTATTTCCAACTAACTTTTCCAGGATTCTCAGAATTAGCTATTGAGGATGTAGTAAAGTAGAAATAGACACAATTTTGTCAGTCTTCTATAGACTTTATTTTGAGTATGGGGAAAAAACATTAATTTTCCCATTCTTTGTAATATGCCACTTTCTTTTGCAAGTGAAAGAGAACTCTGTATAGGTTAACAAATATAACTCATGGAGAATATATTTTAAAATATCATTTATTTAGCAGATAATGTATCAAGTACCTAGTAGTATGCAGGACACTGCTAGGTGCTGTGAGGAACAAAAATAAATAAGCTGGTCCTCTTGTCTTTAGAGACTTTATACTCCAGAGAGGATTAGATAGCCTTTAAATAAAATGACAGATTTGACTAATGACTTTAGACCAAGTGCTATTTTAAGTTCAGAGAAAGAAAAGATCATATTCTATAAGATGTGTAAATGCAAGTTTCTTGGGGGCACCTGGATGTCTCAGTTGGTTGAGCATCTGACTCTTGGTTTCAGCTCAGGTCATGATGTCATGGTTCATGGGTTCGAGCCCCTGAGTTGGGCTCCACGCTAACAGAACGGGGCCTGCTTGGGATTCTCTCGAAAGAAAGAAAGAAAGAAAGAAAGAAAGAAAGAAAGAAAGAAAGAAAGAAGTCTTGAAAGAAATGGTTTTTTATTCTAAAGTGAAAGTGAATATCAAGGTCACAATAAGAAATAGATGGCACTCAAATTGTAATAATACAAAGATTTAATGAAAACTCCTTACAATAAAGGTGTGGATGGGAGGTATAGGGAAATGACAAGGCATGGTGCTGAAATCTAGGCTAGCAACGGTTAAACTATGCCACCCCCTAGGGGCGCCTGGGTGGCTCAGTTGGTTAAGCATCTGACTTTGGCTCAGGTTATGATCTCATGGTTCATGGGTTCAAGGCCTGCCTTGGGCTCTATGCTGACAGTTCAGAGCCTGCTTCGGATTCTGTGTCTCCCTCTCTCTCTGCCCTTCCCCCACTCATGCACTGTCTCCCTCTCTCTCAAAAGTAAATATAAAAACATTTTTAAAAATGTAAACTATACCATGTCTGGGCCTCAGGGAGGAAAAGAGGGAGAAGTTACCTGAAACCCAAAGCAGTGAGTTAGGAGAAGGAGAAGGCTGCCCTGAGAGGAACAGTAGCCTCTCACTAGAAGGACAGGAGTAAGTAGTCAAGAGAAAAAATACCCTGATCTCACTTTCTGATGTCCTTCTAGGCTTCCCACTGGTTAAACCCACAGGAGGGCAGAGGGCAGGAAAGTGGTGCTATAATATACAAGTCAGCCTCCCAGAACACAGAACAGGGATGACAAAGATGGAAATGGATCAGAAGGGACACATTAAGATTTCTGACTCAAGATGTGGTTTTAATTAATAAAAATGAATGTGGCTTCTCTTTTTTTTTTCAGCATTTCCACTCAGTTTCTTTTTTTTTTTTAATTTATTTTGAGAGAGAGAGAGAAAGAAAGAGAGAGTCAGAGAGAGAGAATTTCAAGCAGGCTCCAAACTGACAGCACAGAGCCCCACACAGGGCTCAAACTCGTGAACTGTGAGATCATGACCTGAGCTGAAATCAGGTGTAAGACGCTTAACCCACTGAGCCACCCAGGCGCCCCTGGATGTTGCTTCTAATCTGCAACAGCATTAGTGAAACTATAGAAGCAAAAAAGGGAAAACATCTTTGTGAGTGTAGGTCCGCTTAACTTGGTAGGAACATGTAAGTAAGAAAATAATGAGGGATGAAAGACTTTTAAAAGTGAGTTGGACCATGGCATGTAATGTACTGAATATTAGGCTAATATTCAGCAGTGGGGAAGTTATTGTAGGTTTTATGTAAGGGGGTAAGTTCAATAGAGTTATACTTCAGAAGAATTAATCCAATGATGGTATAGAGCACAAACTAGACAGGATGAGGTCAGAAGCAAAGATGTGGAGTTAGACCAGTTTAACATTGTTTATTTAAATAAACACATGCAACGGGTTGGATAAAATATATACCCACACATATGTAATGAATCCTAACATCTGACCTATATTTTTTAACCCCATAGAAATTATTTTACTGAATCTTTCAGCTGGGTTGAGGTAAAATACCTTGGCACATCTGGCACATCACCTTGGACCCTACCTTATTCATCGACAGTGAAACTTTAGATATACAAATACCTGAAATGGGAGAATCATGAGACAAAGATTAAAGAAGAACATGATTTATGTTAA
Source organism: Cryptoprocta ferox (assembly GCA_028646485.1). Classification (NCBI taxonomy): domain Eukaryota; kingdom Metazoa; phylum Chordata; class Mammalia; order Carnivora; family Eupleridae; genus Cryptoprocta; species Cryptoprocta ferox. The sequence continues at coordinate 127,734,809 of CM053567.1, read as the reverse complement.
GAATAGGTTGAAAAGGGGTGTGTGGGTGGCTCAGTTGATTAAGCATCCAGCTGACTCTTGATTTTGGCTCGGGTCATGATCTCACGATTTGTGAGATCGAGCCCCAGGTCGGGCTCTGCACTGACAGCACAGAGCCTGCTTGGAATTCTCTCTCTGCCCTTCCCACCCTCAAAATAAATAAATAAACACTTAAAAAATAATTAAAACAAGGGTACGTAAAAACAACTGAAAAAGCTCCCAATTGTGAACACTGGACCAATTGAGGCAACAAAGTAAAGTAGTATTTGATTATAAATGGAAAGATTATAGCCAAAATTAAATATCTATGAGTCCATACTTCTATAAATACATGATTAAACAAACAAATAAATAAACAAATGGGGGAGAATAGACGAATCTTCCAGAAGTATGGAAGAATTCCAAACAATGTATGTATGTATTCCTCCCTCAAGGCAATGGAGCGTGACTCCTACCTCTTAAGAATGGGTTTGCACAGTAACTTCCCTTCAAAGAGGATAGTATGAAAAGGGGGAGAAAAGAGTAGGCTTATAGTGGAGAAAACTGACAAAACTACTTCAGCCAAGTGACCAAAGTGAACCTCATCAGTGATAAGTCATGTTGATAGCATGTCCTCTTGAAATGATGTGATGAGAATTGCACTCTACCTTTGTGGTCTTCTCTCAAAACCCCATAACCCTAGTCTAACGAAGAGAAAAACATGGGCCAAATCCAAACTGCGCATAGGTATTCTGCAAAATACCTGACCAGTACTTGTCAAAACCGTCAAGGTCATCACAAACAAAGAAAGTCAAGAAACAATCGCAGTTTAGAGGAGCCTATGGAAACATGACAACTGAATGTAACGTGCTGTCCTAGGTGGGATCGTGGAACAGAAAAAAAGACATTCGGTAAAAATTGAGAAATCTAACTAAGGTATATGCTTTGATTAATAATATTATGTATCAACACTGGTTCATTAGTCGTAACAAACCTACTTAGTAAGATGTTAACTGGTGGGGAAACTGGTGCAGGGTATGTAAGAGCTCTCTGTACTATCTTTGCAACTTTTCTGTAAATCTAAATGATTCTAAAATTTAAAGTGTATTGAAAATTAAAAAGTAGATTGAGAAAACTCAAACCTATTCTTTGTGTGTCCCTTATAGGTGAAAAGCTTTTTTGAAGCAACTAAAATCAGCAGATACCTCTTCAGTTTGAATCCTTCTCTGCCTTTTGCAAATGAAACATGACAGATATGCTTAATCACAATCAATGGGGTAAAAGAATGGGATTTCGATTTATTTTAAATGAATGTTTTTGCTTAGTTTTGCTAAATGGTTCAGCTTAGTTTCTCCTTGCTTTCATATTATTAAATTTTCTGGCTTATGAATTTTGTGTTACATTTCATATATGAACAAAATAAAAGATTTTACTAACAAGATACTCTATGCTTCTTTGCGGTCAATGTCTTTATGTCATTAGTTAACTTTAAGGATCAATCTCATCTTTTGTTCTGGTAGTTTGGTTTCTTCACAGGAGATTTTGGTCCACAGCAACTTAGTTCTCTTTCATCTAAGAACTTTGAGACAGAATAAAAGACTATGGATAGCTATTATAAGACACTTATAATACATTTAACTAATACTTTTGTTTCTTATCATGTTACCTAATAAGTATTATTAATGCTGACAAAGTAACACATTATGCCCTGCTTCCCAGCCGCATACCTGATGGTTTGGTTGTGTTGATTTTCTTTCTCTTTTGAATATGAAGTATCAGGACAAGTAACAAAAATTCAACGATCAAATTCAGTATGACTTTTTTAATTAAATATTGATGATAAATGTGTGAGGCAACAGTTTTTTTTTTCACATTTATTACTCTCTATGTTCCACATGCAACATGTTGCCCTGATGAAAATCTCACTTTCCTAGTTTCCTTTGGTTTTCCTCCTACCCTTGAATCCATTTCATTTGTTGGGGTAGGGGAAGGGGAGGCAAAACTACTGTACAGGTTTACTGTGAAATTTCAGAGAGGTAAAATGTAAAGGCACCTATAGGGCACCTGCGTGGCTCAGTCGGTTAAGCGCCCAACTTTGACTCAGGTCATCTCATAGTTTGTGATTTCAAGCCCTGCATTGGGGTGTCAGCACAGAGGCTGCTTCGGATCCTCTGTCCCCTTCTCTCTCTGCCCCGCCCCTGCTCATGCTCATGCTCGCTCTCTCTCTCTCTCTCTCTCTCAGAAATAAATATTTAAAAATTTTTAAAAAATATAAAGGCACCTGGACCTTAAACTCAGCAAACCGGAGTGCTCTGTCCCTTCTTTTATTTGCCTCACAGATTTTGGCGCTTTGCAAGTTTCCATCAGGGATCCACTCTTTTATTCCTCATGTTCTTCCTGGTGTCATCTACTCCTAAGGTTTCACCTGCCTCTTATATGTCAAGGAGGAATTTCCAATCTCTGCCTTACTATTGGTGTTCTGAATGACTCTTTAGCTGCCTACTAACCAAGTCCATCTGGATATCTCCTAGGCCTTCTCTCTACCCAGCCTGTCAAACGATACCAGCACTTACCCAATGTTCAAGATGAGGAATCCAAATATCAATGATTCCTGAGTTGTCTAATCACGCCCTTCTCCCTTCTCCTCACATCTAATCAGACACTGGCTTCTGTCACTTAAATTCCACTTGGTACCCACAATGGATGATCTATTTTGTTTGTTGCTATATCTCTGGTATCTAGAACAATGCCTGATACCTGCTAGAAACCTACTCAAATCATTTATTGAATGAATCAATCTGTCCTCTTTGTCTTCACTGTCATGAATGTAGCTCAATCCCTCATTATCTCTTTGGAAAATCAGGCCATAGCTCCTGAACTAGTCTACTTGCCTCTAGGAACTGCAGTTCCCATTACCGTCTTTTCAATTCATCCTATAAACTGCCTGCCACAAGTTAAACTATGAACATTCTAAGAAAAAGACCCCAAAATTTCCCTGGTGCTTCATAATATAGGCTCAGTTTACCTCTTTAGCCTGTTCTCCTGCCACTTCGTCACTCATATAATTCCCTATTTTCACTACCTTCAACACACATACATTTTTAAAATGTCAAATTCCACCATTCATTGATGTATATAGGAAAGCAATGGACTTTTGTATATTAACTTTGTATTCTACAACTTTGCTATAATTATTTTTTAGTTCCAGGAATTTTTATTTTTGCTGATTTCTTGGGATTTTCTGTGTAAACAATCACGTCGACTGTGAACAAAGGCTGTTTTTTACTCTTTCCCAATCTGTATAAGTTTCTTTTTTTGATCTTCTTGCATTCTTAGGACTTTCAGTATGATGTTGAGTAGGAATGATGAGGGTAGACATCCTTGCCTTATTCCTGATCTTAGGGGGAAAGATACTGGTAATCTAGTTCCTCAATATTAAATATGATGTTAGCCATAGGATTTTTTGTAGATTCCCAATCTTAGGGGTAAAGAACCTAGAAATCTAGTTTCTCACCATTTTTTTAAAAAAAAACTTAATGTTTATTTATTTTTGAGAGAGAGAGGCAGAGCATGAACAAGGGAGGGGCAGAGAGAGAGGGAGACACAGAATTCAAAGCAGGCTCCAGGCTCTGAGCTGTCAGCACATGGCCTGATGCAGGGCTCGAACTCACTGCCGTGAGATCGTGACCTGAGCCAAAGTCGGACATTTAACTGACTGAACCACCCAGAGCATGCACCTAGTTTCTCACCATTAGGATAATATCAGTGATAGTTTTTTTTCTTTTTTTTTTTTTTGGTAGATGCTACAAAGTTGACGAAGTTCTCTTCTATCCCTAGTTGCCTTAGAGTTTTTATCATGAATAGGTGCTGGATTTTGTCAAATGCTTTTTACTTTTTCTGTACCTATTGATACAATCATATGATTTTTCCTCTTTAGCTTGTAGATATGATAGATTACATTGATTTATTTTCAAATGCTGAACCAGCTTTGCATAGCTGGAATAAATCTCACTTGGTTGTGGTGTATAGAATTCTTTTTACATATTGCTGAATTTGATTTGCTAATATCTTGTTAAGAATTTTTACATCTATGCAAATAATCCAGTGAAGAAATGGGCAAAAGATGTGAATAGACACATCTCCAAAGGCATCCAGATGGCCAACAGACACATGAAATGATGGTCTACGTCACTCATCACCAAGGAAACACAAATCAAAACCACAATGAGATACCACCTCACACCCGTCAGAATGGCTAACATTAACAACTCAGGCAACAATGGATGTTGGTGAGAATGTGGATAAAGAAGATCTCTTTTGCACTGCCGGTGGAGATGCAAACTGGTGCAGCCACTCTGGAAAACACTATGGAAGTTCCTCAAAAAATTAACTACCTATGACTCAGCAATTGCACTACTAGGTATTTACCCAAGGGATACAGGTGTGCTGTTTCAAAGGGGCACATGCACCCCAATGTTTATACCAGCACTATCGACAGTAGCCAAAGTATGGAAAGAGCCCAAATGTCCATCGATGGACGAATGGATAAAGAAGATGTGGTATATATACACAATGGAGAATTACTCGGCAATCAAAAAGAATGAAATCTTGCCATTTACAACAACGTGGAAGGAACTTGAAGGTATCATGCTAAGCGAAATTAGTCAGTCAGAGAAAAACAAATATCATAGGACTTCACTCATATGAGGACTTTAAGATACAAATCAGATGAACATAAGGGAAGGGAAGTAAAAATAATATAAAAACAGGGAGGGGGACAAAAACATAAGAGACTTAAATATGGAGAACAAACAGAGGGTTACTGGAGGGGTTGTGGGAGGGGGGATGGGCTAAATGGGTAAGAGGCATTAAGGAATCTACTCCTGAAATCATTGTTGCACTATATGCTAATTTTGATGTAAATTTAAATAAATAAATAAATAATAAACATATTTTAAAAAAATTTTTCCTCCCCCTAGACAAGATTTTCTTGTCTTTGTTTTTTTGCAGTTTAAATATAATATCCTTAGGGTAGATTTTTTTGGTATTTAGCATGTTTGCTGTTCTCTAAGCTTCCTGCGCCTGTGGTTTGGTGTCCCCATCATTAATTTTGAAAAACTGTTAGCCAGTATTGTTTCTAATATTTCTTCTGTTCCTTTCTTCTCCTGGTATCCCCATTATACCTATGTTACCGTTTATATAATTGCCCCATAGTTGTTGGATATTGGTTTTTTTTTTTCTATTTGCATTTCAGTTTGGGAAGTTTTTACCAACATATCTTCAAGCTCGCTGATTTTTCTTCAGGTGTGTTCAGTCTGATGATTGGTCCATCAAAGGCATCCCATTTCTGTTTATTTGTAACATTTCCTTTTAATTCTTAAGAGTTTCCATCTCTCTACTTACATTACCCATCTGTTTTTGCATGTTGCCTACTTTTTCCATTAAAAACCCTTAGCAAATTAATCATAGCTATTTTAAATTCCTGGTCTAATTAATTCAAACATCCCTGCCATACCTGATTCTGATGTTGGATTTGTCTTTTTTTTTTTAATTGCATCCCCTCACTACTTCTATCTATATCTACAAGGTCAGCATTGTACTGGAGGTTTTATTTATTTATTTTACATTTTACTTATTTTTGAGAAACAGAGACAGAGTGTGAACAGGGGAGGGGCCGAGAGAGAAGCAGGCTGCAGGCTCTGAGCTGTCAGCACAGAGCCCGACGCGGGCTCAAACCCATGAAATGTGAGATCATGACTTGAGCCGAAGTCAGACGCTCAACCGACTGAGCCACCCAGGCGCCCCAGGATTTGTCTCTTCAAATTGTTTTTATGTTTGTTTGCTTTTCCATTATGCTTTGTAGTTTTTTGCTTGAAAGGCAATGTATCAGTTAATAGGAAGTGAGGCAATTAGCCTTTTAGTATAAGGTTTTGTATTAATCTGAGTAGGAGCTGGGTTGCATTTAATGTTTGCTATGGCTTTGTCAGAGACTTCTGTTTCCTCTGTTCTCAATGTTTTTATTCTTCCCTGTTGTATTATTTCCCTAAGACTTCTTTCTTAAAGAGTGTGTCCTGCAGCTCATGAATTCCACTATTATTACACTGAAACCCTGTTTGATGGCAAAGATTTGGGAAGCAATCTATAATCTTTGATTCTATCTCTGTTTTTACTTATCTGAGTCCCTGGGCTATGACCTTCAGAAGTCGTTTATTCCCCCTCCTCTCACAGGACACGAGAAGACTAAAGAGGGCTCGAATTGTGTAACTGAACTTGTCCCAGGTTGGACAAGGCTCTGGTAATGGTAGTTTTCCTTAGAGGGCAGGTCTTTGTCAAGGAAAATGATCCAGGTGTATTTCAAAATAGTTACTTTCCCCTCCCCTGCCCTGCCTGAAAAACAAGGGGATCCCGTTCGTATTCCTGAGAATCTGATGGGGCTCCTGGGGACAAATCCTAGAACATGTAGGGGTTCCCCTGAGAGTGGGCCCTCAGGGGGTTTTAACCTTCAAGCTAGTTTACACTCAGCCTCCAGTAACCTGTTACCATTTCACTGTTCATATCAGTTACTGCTCCAGAAGCTTCTGCTCCAACTTCTCTCAACTGCAATCCTATCTGCCTGTCTTTCCATTTTGTGGTGGTCTGCCCTGTGACTTCAATTCTCTGGTGGAAATAAGAAAAGCCATTGATTTTCAGCCCATTCAGCCTTTTTCTTATTGTGAAAATGGAGTCAGGACTTCTAAGCTCTTCACATGTTGGAGCTGAAGCTGGAAGCTGCCCACAAGCGTTTTACAAAAGTCCTTTCCCCATTTTCCCTACAAAGCAGACTGAAATAATCCTGAGGGGCCTTTCCTGATCTCTCTCTGCTACCTGAAAAGCTCCTTCCCATGTGCTCTAGTACTTGGTGCAATTACAAGTATTACACATACCATCTATTGGCTCTGCGAGTCTGACCTGGAGAACAGGCATTACGGCATATCGTTGCACTTCTAGCATGTGGTATAAATCGACGTCTGTTGAATTGAAAGGAAAAACGAACAAAACACTGTTCACTAATTAAAAACAAGGTACTACTTTTATTTGGCTCACTTCTCCATTTATTAGAATTACCACATTTGGAGAGGCACAAAGCACTTCAGTTTTACATGACTACAAAGTTATCACAAATCCCAAACTTTTTAGCCACAGATATTTCACTTACTCCGTTTAAAGAAAAAGCTTTCGAAACATTTGAGTTAGCTTGATATACAGAGACCCTGAATATATGGTAACTACATATTTTTAAATGCTTGCACTTTCTGTTCTAATGTCTTCTTTAAATGGAATCCAGCATAAAAGGGATTGAAATATGTAAGGTCATGATGCAAATGCTTTGGAGACACAGTGAAATTAATCTGTACAACATTGAACAAGATGTAGTGTGCACAGGTGTGTAAGGATTCACTGAGCCATCTGGGCCTCCAGGGCTTGTGCTGTCCACTCTGGTGCTGTCTGGCTAATCTTCTCCAAAAGGTTATTCACTTGGAAACAAAGTGACTGGATCTGTTTGTCCCATGTTGGCAGGGCTTCTCGTGCTAAACAAAAAAAGAACATTGTACACAGTTTAACATCACTTCATATATATTCATAGGGAATGTGAGTGAGAAGATAATTTATAGTAGTATTAATTTAAAAAAATTTAAAAATCTTGGCTAATAAATTTAAAGCTAATTAAGGAATAATTAAGGAAAGCACCAAATTACTGCACATGATACAAAACAAAACCAAAAAATACACATGCAGATACATATTATTCATGAAAACAAAACTAACCAATCAAAGCACCTCAATCACAAAAACCACCACAATAAAAGCCTCACTGAAGCCATCTCATCACGTTTTTCTTGATTCATAAGACAGTGCCACCTACTGGAGAAAGCAAATCTATTTATACAGTCAAGACACTCTACTTGACTCTGAAGGATACGTATTTTAATGATTAAGCAAAAAAATTCATCATGAAAACACAAGGTTTTCCTCTAAACCAGCAATATGCAGTTAAAAATGATAAACTTAAAGATGCCTGGGTGGCTCAGTTGATTAAGCATCTGACTTCAGCTCAGGTCACAATCTCACGGTTCGTGAGTTCAAGCCCCGCATCAGGCTTTGTGTTGACAGCTCAGAGCCTGGAGCTCCTTTAGATTCTGTCCCTCTCTCTGTGTCCGTTCCCTGCTCCTACTCTGCCTCTCTCTCTTTCAAAAATAATCAACAAAAAAAGAAATGATAAACTTGGGGCACATCAATTCAAAACAGCACCCAAATTTACAAAAATGGGCACAGAATGATAAAAACTAAAATAAAAAAAATTTAATAAAGGACATAACTTAAGTAGATACAAACCATGGTCCCAGATGGAAAGATGAAATATCGTAAAACAGTCTTCCCCTATCAATATATTACCTTTTTAAGAATTACAAAGGTAATCCCTCTGGTCTCTGATTTGCTTCTACATAGGACAAAGTCATTAACTACAGAAGAAATGATGTTTGAGAATACACAAGAGAATTTTTCAAATTAAAAACAGTGGCAACATGGTAGGATATCTCTACAGTGGAATGTTATTAATCCTTAAAAAGGAATAAAGCACTATGTTAAGTGAGAGAGTCAAAAGGTCACTTAGCATATGACTGCATTTACATGAAGTATCCAGAAAAGGTAAATCCGTAGAGATAAAATTCAGACTGGTGGCTGCCAGGGGCTGGGAGAAGAACTGAAGAGTAACTGCTTACTGAGCACAAGCTTCCCTTTTGGGAAGATGAAAATGTTTTGGAACGAGGTAGAGTGGGTGGTTGCACAACACTGTGAACATACTAAATGCCACTGAATTGTTCACTTTAAAATGGTTAATGTTACATGAATTTCAACTCAATAAAAATATATTAGTGGAGGGGTAGGAGATGCTTTTCCAACAGTAAGATTTACTCTAAATTTGTTTATTACCACATTGTTACAGATCAGTGGAAAGAAACAGATTATAGAAAGAGACCCGAACATATATGTGGAACCTAATATATGTCAAAGATTAGAAAATATGTTTTACCTAATAAACAGTACTTGCAAATTAACAACGCATCTTTAAAAAAAGACAACCTAGCCCATACCTTAAAATTATACACAAAAATGAACTGTAGATAGATTAAATTTCTAAATATAAAATAATAAATTTTAGAAACATTAGTTTTACCCCAAGGTAAGTGAGACCTTTTAAATGAATACAGGAAACTAAAAAGCCCATAAAATTAAAAATTGACATATTTGGCTGCATAAGAATTTTAAAATGTGTTTATGGTATGCATTGCCTTACTTCAGAAACACAACTGACAGAATGGGAAAAAAATATTTATAACACAGTAACAAACAAGAGTTTATATTATCATTAAACCAAAAGCTATAGCAAATTGATGCTGAGCGGTGTGAAGGAGGTGTGTTGCCAGGAAAGAAACAGACCAGAAAAACTAATATCAACTCCATAGAAGAGGAAATGCTAATGGCCAATAATACAAGGAAAGATATTAAACTTCCCTACTATCAAGGAAATGTACATGAAAATAATACTGTAGCATTTCCCCCCACAATTAGCAAAAGATAAAAAAAGAGGAATAATACACAGCTACTGAACATTCATTTCCTCATATTGGTAAAAGTGTAAAATGGCTACACCTTTCTGGAAAGCAAACTGGCAGTATCCATTAAGGATCAAAATCCATATGTCCTTTGATGCAGTGTTATCACTTCTGAGACCTTGTTCTATAGAAGCAGGTGTACCATATATAAAGATGTGCACAAGGAAACCACGTGAATGTCCATCAATAGGTGAATAGTTGAACTCCATGAAATTCTACACAGCTATTAAAACAAATTAGATTTATGTCTACTGACTTGAAAATATGTGCATATTTCAAAAAGTTTGTAGACACTATGTGCTTAAAATTATTTTTAATTAAAAAAACTCTATGTTCTTCACCTATCTATATAAGTATATAAAAAACATACAAAAGGGTTTAGATTAGTACTTGTTATGCCAGGGGGAGGAAAGATATGATGAACTCTTATCTTTATTTATATTTGCAATGCTTTTATTATTATGAGCATATTTTTCATGGCAATTCTTTAAATCTAAGAAAACTGGGAAGAATATTACTCTATCAAGCTGTCCTTTCACTTGGTGACACCTCTGCTATATACTATTCATTATGTACTGTTTGCTTATCCAATACTTATTTACTTCCCACTAACAATGTGTAGGGCATTGGAACACACATCTGATATACCATAGAGAACAAACGAGACTTACTATCTATCAGCAGGAAGCTTAGCTAGGAACAGACATTTAGACAAATGGTTACAGAAATGAAAATAACTGTGACTAATGCTAAGAAGAAATTCAGAGTGACCTAAGAATATGTAACTATAAGGCATACCTAACCTGGAGAGCCAGGAAAATCCTTACCAATTAACGTTGCTCAAACTAAGACATGAGAACAAAAATAGCTGAGAGGATGCTGGTGGAGAGAAGTGGATATTTCAGAATGTCTGATGTGGGAAGAATTTACAATGCTAGAAAGAAACAAAAAGACCTATCCGGTTGGATTAGAAAGAGAAAGTTATAAAGATCAAGCAGGACCTGTTGAACTTTGGTCTACAGTTAATTTAATTTCACCAAAAGACTGTTTTTCCTGTGAAATAGGAAACAAGGTTTGCTGCTGAGCGTGAAGGAGAAAAGTCAGAGATTTAAGCAAAATGAAATCTGCAATACCCATTGCAGAGTAGAAAACAAGAGTAGCCTAGACAAATGAATGAGGAAGCCATTCATTACCGTGTCAAAGAAGAGAGTAACATGACCTAATAATTTGTTTTTTATTTTTGTTTGTTTACATTTTTAAAAATAAAGATCATAATCATTCTGGCTATACTATGGCAACTGGACTAGAGAGGAGCAATTCTAGATGTGAGGGACAAATGTCACTGGCTAGTGGACAGTAAGAAATGAAGACAAGTGTGTGGATTTCAGATACACCTAGGAGGCATAATTGAAAGGATTCTGGACAGCGAAGAAGAGGGGTCAAGGATAAGGAATGCTGGAGAAAGTGAATAATGTAGCTTTGGGCTGGCTGGCTGGCAGGTTGTGGGATGGAGGCAAGAAGGGGACATAGTGAATTCAGTTCTGGATATGTTAATTCAGAGATGCTCAACAACCAGCCAGGTGGAAAATACCTAGCACTCAATTAGCACCATTAGGTGCTAGGGCTCAGAAGAGAAATTTACACTAGAAAGGCTAATCTGAGCATTGTCTGCACAGAGATAGCAACTGAATCAATGGGAACAGATGACATTGCCAAAGAAACTTAGGAGAGGAAAAAGCCTTGGGAGAAAGCCCTAAGCAACTCCAATATTTACATGTAAAGGCACTACAGAATTTACAAAGAGGACTGGAAGAATACCTGGAGGAGGAGGGAAAGCAGAACGGGGTGAAGGAGAGGACAGAAGCCGTGATGGTAAGGGTGGTGGGGATGGTTCAAAAAGGAGTGAAGGATCAATGCTATTCGCTATGTTGAAAAGTCAAAATGAGGTCTGAAAGATAAAAGTATTTTTGTTAAAGTGAGAAAGACCCAAGTATGTTTAAAAACTAAAAAAATTTTTTAAGTTATTTATTTATTTTGAGAGAGAGAGAGAGAGAGACAGAGAGAGCGCACAAGCAGGAGAGAGGCAGAGAGGGGAGACAGAATCCCAAGCAGGCTCTGCATCATCAGCGCAACATGGGGCTTGAACTAATGAACCGCAAGATCATGACCTGAGACGAGATCAGAGTTGGACACTTAACCAACTGAGCCACCAGGTGCCTTCAAGTATGTTCAAATACTGATGGAAAGAGGCCGACAGAGCAAGAAAAGGTGAAAACTGATTAAACAATGGCTAATTTTAGGTTCCTGAAAAACTGTTTTTGAGGGGCAGGGGCAGCGGCAGCAGTCAAAGAAGGGAGCCAAAGAACAAGGAGAAGAACTGGAAAGGGAGACAGAAAACACCTCCAGCATAACAGAAACGAAGAAAAAGATATAACTAGATGATATTTAAAATTCAGAAGTTTTTTTTTTTTTAACGTTTATTTACTTTTGAGAGAGAGACAGAGCGTTAGCAGGGGAGCGGCAGAGAGAGAGGGAGACACAGAATCTGAAGCAGGCTCTAGGCTCTGAGCTGTCAGCACAGAGCCCGACGTGGGGCTCAAACTCAAACCGCGAGATTGTGACCTGAGCTGAAGTCGGACACTTAACTGACTGAGCCACCCAGGCACCCCTAAAATTCAGAAGTTTTATAAATCTGATAAAGAAGTTAATTTAATTTCACCAAAAGATTGTTTTTCCTGTGAAATAGGAAACAAGGTTTGCTGCTGAGCGTGAAGGAGAAAAGTCAGAGATTTAAGCAAAATGAAATCTGCAATACCCATTGCAGAGTAGAAAACAAGAGTAGCCTCGACAAATGTATCAAGAATCCCAGGTACTGCTAAGAACCCATAACTTTGACTTTGCAGTGGTATCAACATCCAGCAATATTAGTTAGCTACTAACGTACTGGAATGAAAAAGATGGAGAATGGGTTCATCCCAGATGAAGTTTTGCTGGACAGCCAGAACAAACAGTTAACAGGCAAGTGAGCTAGGGCATTTGTGAAACAGTAACTGAAATAATGAATCATGGACTCCATGGGTAGGAAAGAGTAGTAAAGCCAAAAAAGGGCTGAGCTGACTGGAAAAAAGTAAAAGTTAATGGACCAGAGGCTCGAAGGTAGTCGAGGAAGAGCTAAAGTGGAAGTAACTGACACAGACTGCTAGAAAGACAGTAAAAAGGTAATGGTGAGAATGGGGCATTTCAAATTAAAATTTTACCAGTAGAACAGTTCCAGGAACTGGAAGGTCCAGGGTGTAAATGAGGTAGGAATGGGGCAGAGGAGGTAATACACAATGAGTCAAGAGATCGACTTATCTGTCTGCCTCCATTAGTTTAATGAGCTGCTGAAGAGCAAATCAACTGGCAATTCTACATGCCTGATACATGGTATGTGGTTAATGTGTGTTTGATGAGTAAATGAATGAACTGGTAAGACAATTCCATCTTCCAATTTTTCCACAGCATAAAAAATGCTGTGTTAAACAGATTCATGAATATAAGCTCATAAAAATTATTCTAAATTATTTCTTTGGAAAATAAACTCATACTGGTAGTAATATGCTATGTTAAAGGAAATTGTTCAACAGATCTTAATCACAAATATACAACAGTTTACTGACATTTCATTATGACAGAAATAAGCAAAAGCTCTTACTTTCAAAATGAACTATTCCATCAATCTGATCAATAAATCCATTCATACGTCCTTCTGTTATCATTTGTGATGCTATCTTTTCTGCCTGTAAAAGAAAATTCAAAAAAATTCTCATAAACTTGAATTATCATATCTAACAGTTACTCACATGTAAGAGAACTGAAATCTCTTGGTGTAGCTACCCACATTATGTATGCGTTCATCTGCCATCCATTACAATAGTAAATCTATGAGCGCCTGGGTGGCTCAGCTCGTAAAGCATCCAACTTCGGCTCAGATCATGATCTCACAGTTCATGGGGTTGAGCCCCACGTTGGGCTCTGTGCTGACAGCCCAGAGCATGGAGGCTGCTTTGGATTCTGTGTCCCTCTCTCTCTGCCCCTCCCCTTTTCACACCATCTCTCTCTCTCAAAAATAAACAAACATTGAAAAAAAAAAAAACCCGAGTAAACTAGTAAAGCTCCTTATTTTATTCCCCAATTCTTCCTGGGTATAACTGGTTATTTTAAGTTAACTGGGATGTTTTCTTGTTGTCAGATTTTGGACAAGAACCTAGTGCTCTTAACAATTTTTTCCTCTGCTTAAAATCAAACTAATAATTTTTCTTCTTACTGACATGCACACCCAGGAACACCCAAACAAACTAGTTTTTCCTTTTAATTCATCTAAATTTTCACAGTGTTTATCACCTAAAAATTTCTTTAAGAAAGTAATATTTTTGAAGAAAAAATTGCAAGGAGGAATGATCTTCAAATTTAAGAGAAAATTAAAAAGGGGCGCCTGGCTTGCTCAGTTGGTGAAGCATGCAATTCTTGATCTTATAGTTAAGAGTTCAAGTCCCACACTGGGTATAAAGAGATTAATAAAAGCAATCATTCATTTAAAAAAACATAAATAAATGGGAATTAAGAGGATTTAGAAGATAATTAAAGGGAACCAAAAGGTCCTCTACCTAGTTCCTAAAGACATGTTCCATGTTTATTACATGTAAAAAAACTGGCTATGACTTAGTCATTTTAGTAATTCTGACCATCTTCACAATCAATCCTAAACACACTGACTAGCATTTACTGTTATATATATATTCACTTCCCTAAGTTTCAGCCTAAGAAGGAAGTATCTTTTAATGGTAACTTAAGCTTTGTTTCCCATATTGTTCTACTTCCTGTACTGTGTATTGAATATGCACAAGTAAAGGAACTTTGTTAGGAATTCTAAATCAAAATTTCTCAACAGATAAAAGGGGATGTAACCATTACTATATGACTTTAAGGTATGCAAGTTAGACAAAAGTAAGGTTGATTGCTTATTTTTACTCTTATTTAAAATTAAGAGAATGTTTTATAAATGATACCTGAAATATCCTCTAAATACTACTGGTACTTTGTTGGCATTTGTACACAGCCAACCAAACTCCTATCATGACTAAAAATGAAATTAATTTCCTAGTAACTCAGTCAAATTAAGATAAATCAAGCAGAAAAGTTACAACAGAATAGCCTGGAGAATTTCCATTGTCATTCTTTCAAAGAGATGAAATATTTAACCTGTGAGTCAATCCAGAGCAGAAAAAAGTAAGGCGTGTATCAAAATCTTAAGTTTGTCAGAAATCAGAAACCACTACGAACTGGATTTAAACAGACACTAAACAAAGATTCTCACGAAATGGGTATCATAACCTGGAACCCCTTTAAGATTTTCATTCTGGTTCACTTTATCATAAAATACAGTTTAAAAGAAGCAAAAAAACAAAGACAATTCCATTACAGTACTACTGTAACATTCAGATAATTTATTTCCATTTTCCTGAGGGTTTTATGTGTATTTTTATTGCAGTTGCCAATATTTACCAGTTACATATTTTCTCACTACATCAACAGTTTAGTCTCTTAACTTCTATTTTATATATTGGAAACAAGAAAATACCTTAGCTGCAGGGATCTCTAAAAGAGCTCCAAGTTCTTCAAAGGTAATATTATTATATAATTTGCTTGCAGACAACAAATTGTGTTCAATAACAGCTCTGTCCAAGATGCTAGAACCTTAAATAAATACAAATTAGTTTTAAGTTTGAAACTTGTCTTACACTTTTAAAATACTCATCCTTTTTTTTCTAAAAATTTCTAGACGTGTAGCAACTCATAATCATTGTCTTTATTCCTCTTACCAAATTTTAAAAGGAAAATGACTTATTTAGAATTTGAATAATATACAATTAAATACAAATAACATATTGAGAAAATGAGTGATTAGCAAATAGTTACTAACTGGCTGAGTGGGTTTAACCCTTAAAGTTTGGAGTTTTACTTCCTTACGGTAGCTATCAGATTCATTACCTTTACTTTTCTAGGTATGAGCATAAACTTTTGTTAGCAAGAAGTGGCAAATCCACCATGCAACCTCTTCTACAAGCTTGATGAAGTCAGTACATATATAGCTCAGTAGAAATACCTCTTTTCTTTTGGGCACTCTGTAAGCACCTTACTGTGACGCAAAGATGAGACATGTCTGGAAGGCAGGGCCAGCTAACCATGAGAGAGCAGCCATAGCATCCTCCCTTAAGTGAAGTAATATAAGGCCCAATGAAGTACTGGACATAAGGCCCCATTCTGAAGGTGCCTGACTTGCTAGGATCACCCAATTCTTTTTTTTCTTTCCAGTTTTATGGAGATATAATTGACATATAATATTGTTTTTTTAATTACAATGATTTTTTTTTCAAATTTTTATTTAAATTCCAGTTAGTTAACATAGAGTATAACATTAGTTTCAGGTGTAGAATCTAGTGATTCCTCATTTCCATACATCACCTTGTGCTCATCACAGGTGCACTCCTTAATCCCTATCACCCATTTAACCAATCCCCACCCTGTCCATCTCCCCTCCAGTAACCCTCAGTTTCTTCTCTTAGAGTTAAGAATCTGTTTTCTGGCTTGTGTTCATCTGTTTTGTTTCTCAAATTCCAAATGAATGAAATCATACGGTATTTGTCTTTCTCTGATTTATTTTACTTAGTGTAATATTCTCTAACTCCATCCATGTCATGGCAAATGGCAAGATTACACTCTTTTTGATGACTGAGTAATATTCCACCATATCTATCTATCTATCTATCTCTATAACATCTTTATCCATTCATCAGTCAATGGACATTTGGGCTCTTTCCATAATTTGGCTACTGTTGACAGTGTTGCTATAAACATCAGTGTGCATGTATGTATTCCTTTAAATTAGTAGTTTTGTATTTTTTGGGTAAATACCTAGTAGTGCTATTGCTAGGTCATAGGGTAGTGCTATTTTTAACTTTCTGAGGCACTTCCATACTGTTTCCAGAGCAGCTGCACCAGTTTGCATTCCCACCAGCAGTGCAGGAGGGTTCCCCTTTCTCTGCAACCTCATCAACATCTATTGTTCTTGTGTTGTTAATGTTATGACATTCTGACAGGTGGGAGGTGGTATCTCATTGTGGCTTTGATTTGTATTCCCCTGACGATGAGTGATGTTGAGCGTCTTTTCATATGCCTATTAGTTATCTGTATGTCTTCTTTGGGAAAATGTCACTTCATGTCTCCTGCCCTTTTTTTTACTGAATTATTTGTTTTTTGGGTATTGAATTTTGTAAGTTCTTTATATATTTTGAATACTAACCCTTTATCAGATATGACCTATAATACTGTATTAGTTTAAGGTGTACAACAAAATGATTTGATATATGTACACATTGTGAAACGATTACCACAATAAGTTTAGCTAACATCCATCACCTCACTTAAACAATTTTTTTCTTGTGGTGAGAACTTTTAAGATCTACTCTCTCAGCAACTTTCAAATATAAAGACCTAAATAAATGGAAAATAGGAAGACTTAATATTGTTAAGACGGCAATAGTCCCCAAGTTGATCTATGGACTCAGTGTAATCCCTATCAAAGTTCCAGCTGGCTTCTTTGCAGAAACTGACAAACTGATTTTTAAGTTTATTTATTTATTTTGAGAGTGGGGGGAGGGACAGGGAGAGATGGAGTGAGATAATCCCAAGCAGGCGCTGATATGAGGCTTGTGAGATCAGTTTGTGAGATCATCAGTTTGTGAGTTCATGACCTGAGAGCCAAAATCAAGAGTTGGATGCTGAACTAAGTCAACAAGGCAGCCCCTCAAAAATTCTTTTACGTATGCTCCATGCTCAGCATGGAGCCCAACATGGGGCTTGAACTTACGACCTTGAGATCAAAACTTGAGCTGAGATCAAGAGTCATTTAACCGACTGAGCCACCCAGGTGCCCTGACAAACTGATCTTAGAATTCATTCTATTGGACATGGCAACGAGAAAGAAGTCAGGCAGAGAAGGACAGATACCATGTTTTCACTCATAAGTGGAACGGGAGAAACTTAACAGAGGACCATGGGGGAGCGGAAGGGAGAAAAAATAGTTGGGGAGAGGGAGGGAGGCAAACC
>CM053567.1:127700342-127716508 GCA_028646485.1 Cryptoprocta ferox | reverse complement strand
ACCGACTGAGCCACCCAGGTGCCCTGACAAACTGATCTTAGAATTCATTCTATTGGACATGGCAACGAGAAAGAAGTCAGGCAGAGAAGGACAGATACCATGTTTTCACTCATAAGTGGAACGGGAGAAACTTAACAGAGGACCATGGGGGAGCGGAAGGGAGAAAAAATAGTTGGGGAGAGGGAGGGAGGCAAACCATGAGAGACTCTTGAATACTGAGAACAAACTGAGGGCTGATGGGGGAGGGGGTGAGGAGAAGGGGGGAGGAGGTGAGGAGACGGGGGGGGGTGATGGGCATGGGGGAGGGCACTTATGGGGATGAGCACTGGGTGTTATATGGAAACCAACTTGGCAATAAACTATAAAAGAAAAAAAAAAGAATTCATTCTATTGGGATTCAGAGAAGACAAAACAATCTCAAAAAAAAGAAACCAAAAAACCACCAAACTCAAAAAACCAAAGGTGGAGGACTTGCATGTCCTGATTTCAAAACTTGCTATAGAGCAACCAAGGAGCACCTGGGTGGCTCAGCTGACTGAGCATCTGATTCTTGATTCTGGCTCAGGTCATGATCTCATGGTTCTTGGGTTTGAGTTCTGTGTCAGGCTCTGTGCTGATGGTACAGAGCCTGCTTGGGATTCTCTCTCTCCCTCTCTCTTTGCCCTCTCCCCCACTCATGCTCTCTCCTTCTCTCTCAAAATAAATGAATAAATTAAAAAAAAAAGAGCAATCAAGACAGCGTGGTACTGGTATAAGGACAGGCATATAGAATAAAGGAAGAGACTTGAGATTCCAAAAATAAACTCTCACATTTATGATCAACTGATTGCCAACAAGGATGCCAAGATAATTCAATGGGAACTTCCAGGCTTTTCAATAAATGGTGCTGGGACAACTGGATATCCACATGCAAAGAATAAACACTGGATCCCTATCTTACACCATAAACAAAAAATGAACTCAAACTGAATCATAATCTACATGTAGATTACTATAAAACTTACAGAAGAAAACACAGCAAATCTTCACAACCTTGGATTAGGCAATGGTTTCTTAGGACACTGAACGTGCAGGCAACAACAACAACAACAAAAAAACCCAGATACAGTGGGTTTTCATCAAAATTAAAAACTTTAATGTTTCAAAGGACACCATCAAAGTGAAGAAACAACACACAGAATGGAAGAAAATACTGGCAAATCACCTGATTATGATCAGGTCTAGAATATATAAAGAATTCCTACAATTCAGTAATAGAAGGACAAATAACCCTATTTAAAAACTGAAAAGGATCTGAATAGACTTTTCTCTAAAGATATAAAAACAACCAATAAGTACACACAAAAACTCAACATCATTAAACCTCAGGGAAATGCAAATCAATGCAAATCATTAGGATGCCTAAATCAAAAAGACCTATAATAAATGTGCAAGAAAATACTGAGAAATTAGAACCCTCACACATAGCTGGCAGGAATGTAAAAAGGAACAACTACTTTTGAAAACAGTCTGGCAACTTTTTAAAAGACTAAACACAGAGTTATCATATGACCCAGTCACTCCGAAACTCCTAGGTGTACACCCAGAAGAAGTAAAAACCTGTGTCCATATAAAAACTTGTACATGAATGTTCACAGCACCATTATTAATAGCCCAAAAGTAAAAATAACCTAAATGTCCAGTAACTAATAAAGAAATAAAATGTGGTATATCCATATAACTATTTGGCAATAAAAAGGAATAAAGTAATGATAAATGCTACAACATGGATAAACATTTTGCCAAGTGAAAAGTCAGTCACAAAAGGCTATACAGTGTATGATTCCATTTATATAAAATGCCCAACACAGGCAAATCTATTGAGCAGAAAGTAGATCAGTAGTAATATTATACAACTCCAGGAATATACTAAAAAACAATTAATTGTAATTACAAAAATAGGTCTCAAGATTGCTAATGTATGGTTGTAATGCCAATAGATAAAAATGTCCATGGGTGGGTGCCTGGGTGGCTCAGTTAAGTGTCCAACTTCAGCTCAGGTCATGATCCCACAGTTTGGGAGTTCGAGCCCTACATCAGGCTCTGTGCTGACAGTTTGGAGCCTGGAGCCTGCTTTGGATTCTGTGTCTCCCTCTCTCTCTTTGCCCCTTCCCTGCTCATATGCTGTCTCTCTCTCTCAAAAATAAACAAACATTTTTAAAAAAATTAAACAAAAATGCCCAAAAGAAATAAGGAAAACAGTATGGTCTAAAACAGAAGAAGATGACAGAACACCTGTCCTCTCTATATAGTCCCACGTGAGAAATCTGAGAGTCATTTGCATCCTCAGAGGTCCTAGTGAGTATCTTTCTTTTCAGGAAAGAATTATGTGATGATACCCTTTTCACTTTTTTTTTTTTCCCACGGCCAGAAGCTCAAAGTCAAATATGAAGCTTGACTATATCAGTCTGGAAACTTTTTCTTTTTATCTATCTTTTAACTAGTTCATCAGATAACTTCTTGCAAAAAGAATTTAAAGCTGCTCAGAAGAATACACAGAAGACAAGAGAATTTAAAAGTAGCAACAATCAACACACACACACACACACACACACACACACACTATTTAGAGGTGGGCTACAAATCTAATAAGTTTTCTAGCAGCCAAGATAAGAAGAACTAATCAGTTTATCAACTCAAGTGTGTTTAATAAGATAAAAACCAACTGTTCAGGAGAATCACAACTAACCCTTAGACTGTAAAGGAATTTTTCCTGAGGATCTGCATAACGAATATCCTATAGAAAAAAATATATCTCTTTTAGAAAGAAAGATGAGAATCAACTAGTTTGCTTCTTGATTTTTTGTTTTTAATTTTTCCATGTTTATCTATTTTTAAGAGAGAGAAAGACATGGAGTGAGCAGGGAACGGGCAAAGAGAGAGAGAGGAGACAGAGAATCCCAAGCAGGCTCCACACTGTCAGCACAGAGCCCGACATGGGGGTTGAACTCACAAACTGTGAGATCAAGACCTGAGCCAAAACTAAGAGTCGGATGCTTAACCGACTGAGCCACTCAGGTGCCCCTCAACTAGTTTGCTTCTTAAAATACAAATTAAATGAAGGAAATTCAATGGGAGGTCACTATAATCGCATCAGCGATCTGGTTTAACTCCGGCCAGTAAGACTGAGTGAAGTGTATACCTTTCAGCAAACCCCTGCATAAATGACTCTTCATAGATAATTCTCTGTGATAGAGGATGACACTGAATCCAAGGAAGTAAGTCTAACAGATCTGTATGTTTACTTTGACTTTTTTCATGTTTCTGATAGTCTTTGTATATATTTTTATTATTACGTATGTTACTGTTATAAACTTCTTTAAAATCTCTTATAGATAAATCTACACAGAGTGACGTTATAAACCAACAACTTATTGAAAACTTCTTTTCTGGAAAAGGTAGCCTGACTTAAGCAAATACATCCTTGAAGTAGGAAATATGACACCAAGTTCTATTCTTACAGCCAAAACGTTCACCCTGATTAACCTTAGGCAAGCTACTGTGCCAAATTTTACTCTATCTAAAATAGGACTGGATGATTATACTCTGTTACTAACTGATGCTTAAGAGTAATTAAGGTACTTATCGAAGGGTTTGAGTTTTTTAAAAACCAGGCCTATAATTCTGCCCTTACAGTTTCTAAAAATGCATTATTCTACAGTATGTTTTCCAATAGGGCTTTTATAATTCAAACCCATATTTGCATATAATACTCATCTTCAGTCTATATTGGTCATCAAATGTTGTATAAAAATATTATAGAAAGATATCAAGATGCTTCAAATTTAACACACTTTCCACTAGAGTGTACCTGAATATTTACTCACACATATTTATAAGACATGATCATTACCATCAGCTGTAGTTGCTTTTTGGTGAGGCATCAGCATGGCGGCAAATTCTTGAAGCTGATTTCCTCTGATGATCCTGTCAAGGTACATTTTCTCTAGGATCCCATAAGCAGCAAGTTGCTGGCATCTTTCATCCTTAAAAAGAGTAGCTAGCATCCGAGAACGCTGCTGTCCTAAGGGAAACAAATGAGAATCAAATATTCTCACAATCTATTTCTTCAGTAAAAAACTATGTTATGACTCCAATCTTGCCAACTAAAATATAGAGCCAATTCTCGTGATTTGTGGCAGTTAATGTTCTACAAAGTTGCTGCCAATTCCTGCTGCTAGGGCCAATACAGGATTAGGCTCTTATGAGCCTCTGGACAAATCTGTTTTTGTCAACTGATCAATATGTATCCTTGCTTTATGTGTGTTCCTGTGTTAAAGGCACTTTATTTAATATGTATTGTCAATTTATTGTTCACAATGATATATAAGGAAGGAGTGTCATGATGGCCTACAATGAAAGAAAGCAAATGTGACAAAAAGCTAAGGAAATTTAGGGAAAAAAGTAATAAAGGGGAAGTATCCCTGCTAGATAACAAAACATATTATGAAACAATGATAATGCCAATAGCATTGCACTAGTATATCCATAAATAGGCTAATTAATGGAATACTAGGTCTAGAAATCTCTAATGTGCTAAATCAACAGGGAAAAAAAGATTACTTAATATAGGATACTAGGTCAAATAGCCATTTAGAAAAAAAGGCTAATTCCCTATCTCATTCCTTATACCAAAATAAATCCAAATGGATTAAGATTTGCTGGTAAACTGAAGTAAGAAATAGGCAAAACTAATCTAAACTAGTGATTAATCTGGGGCAGGGGGGTGGGGGGTGCTGGTTGGAGATAGTGACTAGAAGGAAGCATCAAAGTAAAATATGAAAACCTAAAGCAGCAATTCTCAAAGGGGGTCTCCAAGACCCTTCAAGGGATCAGTCAGTGAACCAATACAATTTTATAATATAAAAACACCCTTTACGTTTTCCACTGTGTTGGCACTTGCACTGCTGGTGCAAAAGCAATGGCAGCTGAAACAGCCAGCACCACTGCACATATCAAGGCCGTGGCACTGGCAACAAACTGGATTGTACCACACATTCAACAGTCAAAACAAAAGACAGTTTGCAGCAGGAAGGAATTATTTTTATTAGGTACTCACGCTTGAGAGCACATCTTTTTAATATTTTGTGCGACAAAATGGGAAATGCACATGAAGCACTTCTGCTGCCAACCGAAGAACAATGGTTGTCCCAAGGGAACACTGCAAGCTGAACACCATTTACGTACGACAATGACTGACAGACAAAAAGATGGGTTTTCAGACTTGGGTATTTGGTAGATACTTCTTAAAAAATGAACAAAGCGAGCCTATCAAGTCCAACCAACAGTATTTGTTGTCCCTGATAAAATTAGAATTTTCAAGAAAGGAATCAGAATTTTAAAGAACTTCTACCTGCCACCATGAGCTTGACAGCTCTCCAATAGTTAAGTTTTTCTGATAAGATCAGGTGTGATATATTCAAATGTAATTTTTATACACTGTATAATAAAGTATGTCAATATTTGGAAGCTCTGCATAAGTTAATGAACCAATATTTTCCCAGCAACCAAACATAATGATACAAAATGGAGTAAAGGATCCATTCAAGTGCAAGACAGACCAAGACTTTAACATTAACAAAGTGTAAAAAGCTCATTGATATGGTTTCAGATGCCACACTGCAACTAACCTATAAGAAACTATACCACTTGTCAAGTTAAGTGTAGCATCAAAGAATATCACAATTTCTGAAAAAGCCATTAATAAGCCTCCTTTTTCCAACGACATACTGTGAGCTGGATTTTCTTCATACACTTCCTCTAAAACAACATATCAAAGCAGACTGATTGCAGAAGTACTTTTAAGAATTCAGATTAAAAAGAAAATTCAAAAAAAAAAATAATAAAAAATAAAAATAAAAAAAAAAATAAAAAGAAAATTCAATTTTTGTCTGTTAAGATAGACATTGACAGGATTTGAAAAGATGTAAAAACAATTCCATTATCTTAACTTTTCTTACTTTGGAAAATATAGTTATTTTATAAAAATGTCACTTTTTATTTATATGTAATGGACTTATGATTGCTACTTTTAAATGAATTAGTATTTTTTAAATATTTCATCTCAATTCCTAATATAGTATCAATAGACATAACCACATAAGCAAAGGGTCTTTAGGGTTCTCAATTTTTCAGTGTAAAGGGGTCCTGAGACCAGAGGATTTGGGAACCTAAGGTACTGAAAGAAAACATGTGGGAATTTAAAATACTTAATTTCAGAGTAGGAAAAACCTTTTAAAAAAATTTTTTTAATGTTTATTTAAGGAAAAACCTTTCTAAGCAAGTAAACAAAACCCAGAACCCATTAAAAAAAAGAGATTAATATATTTAACTGTATAAAAATAAAGAGTTTCTGCATGGCAAATATTTTATAGACAAACCCAAAAATGAGACAACGAACTGGGGAAAAAATTGTTAAATTTCTTATATACATGAGGCGCTTTCCCAAGTCACCAAGATAAAAATTCAAAGCCTGGCTAATAAAAACAGATAATTCACTCAAAAAAAAAAAAAAGGTTTTTCAATGATTTTTCTTAACTTATGAAAAGATGCTCAAGAGCATTCCTAGTAAATGATATGCAAATTAAAACTGGAGTGAAATACTACCTTTTCATCCACTAGATTAGCAAAGATAAAAACATTTGGTCACACCTGCAGGTGTGAGAAATCAGGTCTGCATGGACACTGCTGCCTGGAAGGTAACACTAAAAGGGCAATGTATAATTTCTAGCCAAAGCTTAAAAGTATATACCCTGGGACTCAAGAATTTAACCTATACATATATTCATATATGTGCATAATCACTATAGCACTGTTTGTAACTGACTAAATACATTATGATAAAGCCAAAAAACAGAAAATCAAAAAGAACGAGCAATACGTATTGACATATAAAGATCAGTGATACATACAGGAAAGAAACAGGTGGCGAAAGTGTGTATATCATGCTACCGTTTATAAAAAAAAGGAGACACAGACACTTCTACATTGAAGGAAATACAAGTAAAAAGTTTGTTAGAACTGGGAGCAGTACCACGTTAGGTACTGCCTTTTCAGTAACAAAAAAGTAATAAATAAGATCACTGCTTCATAAAGAATGAAATGTGTAGCATGAACATGTCATTAGGCTCTAAACCAAACCAGATGAAGAATAAACATTCTAAAAATTATTTAGAAAAGCCACAGTTTAGAGTTACCAGCATTTCTTCTCAATGCCTTTTCTGTTTTAGAAGTTGAGTGATTTACATGCTATGATTTAGTTAAAAACAAAGAATATTTTTCATATTTACCAAGCAAAAGGATAAATGTGAGATCTAAAACTAAAGCTTGATGGTTAAAAAAGATCTCAAAAGCAGTACTTTAATTATCATCAATCTCTGGATTTTAATTTTAACTTCGCTTTATGTAATTCTCACATAAGTTTGTAATTCATTTTTAAGTGATATATTAGGCGAACTAAACTTCATATTATCTCTCTTAATTACTTCTAACACATGTAGGTAATAGACTGATATATGCATATTTAAAAATTTTTGAAGTTAACAATCTATTTTATTGCTGTTTTTAACTATTTAAAATGTTTAAACTAAATTTACCATAATTGTAGATATAAGACCTCCCCTTGAAGAATAAATAGTTCCTTACTACATCCTCCAATAGTAACAAACCTGAAAGTATTAAGCAAAGATAACTGACTGTTCATGAAAGGACAAATTACATGTTTACCTGCTGATGCTAAGATGGTACAGTGCAAAGCATGCTTTAAGGCCTCTAGTCTTTCACTTTCGTGCACTATTGTCTTGTAGGAGAGCTCATTGTACCTCTGTGCAGCTTCAATGAATTTTCTTCTATAATCAAGAACACGTGCATAGCATACCTATAGAGGGGAAAATGTTTCAATTAGGGGGAAAAAGTAAAAATCAAAGCAAAAAATAAAAGAGAGAATTTCTAATATATAATACCATTGATCAGATATTCTGGAGTATCTCAGTATAGTAGGATTCTTCAATACAAAATTAATTCCAAATCAGCTCATCTGTTACCTTATAATGTATCTGTAACTGTTCATTGGTAGATTCATTCTGAAGCAATGATGCTCGATTTATGTAAGCCTCTGCCTGGACTGGGTCATCATCCTCCAGATATAGCCTAGCAATCTTCAGGTAAGTCTCCAGCTTATAATCTACATTGTACTGCCTAGGATATAACAGAAAAAAGAATGAATAAATATTTTATGAAGAAAATTTTTAGGAGTGGTAGGAAATATATTTTCCCCTTATATATACTGTTAATATAAGCAAAAATTTTTACTGCATTACAGAAAAGTCTAAAACATATTTCCAAAATAAATTTTTTTGAATTTGTATTATTTTTATCATGATTGCTCCATTGTATTTTAGTTTCCTTTAATCCTCAAATAATTTCAGTCAAAGAACTTAAAAGAAAAAATGCCCAGTTTAGGGGTATACCATATACTGGTGCTAGAGCTATCAATGAGTACAACCATCCTGGAAAACAATGTGGCAATATATTCTCCAACCACTCTTTGAATATTTTAAAATGCATATATTCATTAGCTACTATATTTTATCTCTAGAAAATAATTCACAAGAAAATAATCAGGGATGTGCACACATATGGACAAAGTATTAATTTATAAAACTACTCATAAGTATCTGTAACAGAAAAAATTAGAAATCACCTATTATGATATTAATAGTCAATTAAATAGTGGTGCATAAAGATGGTACAATAATATATAATTTTAATCATTACTGTGTGAAAATAGTCATCATGTGTTTTTGCTAAGTGAAAAAACAGGATAAAACACAATGTTAAGAAAAACTATTTCTATATTTATGTATGAAGATGGTAGTAGCAATTATCTCTAGATACTGAGATTACAGGTGGTTTTCATTTTCTTCTTTATCCCAGTGGTCACATTTTATGCAAGAAATGCACAACTGAACACCTCACCTAATCCAAAACACATAATTCACAATTAATCTTGAGAAAAATTAATCTTTTTTTATTGCCAACAAAAGTGATGCCACCATGTGGCAAGAACTGAGTTTACAATTTACATGGCCTCAGCTCTGATATTAATTCTTTACTTTTTAAAATTTTTTATACTAATTCGAATTTTTCCACATCATATATTACTAACATTTTGTACTACACTGTTTCCTTTCACAATTCAAATTTACATGAACTGCTATAAATAGCACTATACTTTTTTGAATTTTCCAATTTTATGCCAATTGTACCTATTAAATGTATTACTTTAATTATTAGAATGAATCATCATTTAAAGAAACAAGTTCTCAATTGTTTATCCAGATTTTACTTTTAATCACTTTTAGGTTCATTTGCTTAGAAAACTGCTAAATTTAAAAAAATGGCTAAATGTTCAGTTCTCTGATATTCTCACAAAGATAATTCTATAGGACTACCAAAATGATAAACGCCATCACTGCAAAGAACAGTATCTAATTTTATATTTATTTCAACTACCTGTGAAAACAAATCAATTGCCCTGTACTAGGAAGAAAATGCTGCAGACAGAATGAGACCAAAGCAAATAAGAAAAACCCAGCCTTTTCAAACTATCAAAGAAAAAAACCCAAATTAACAAGAAGCTTTGGAAAGCGAAATTCAATATCTACATAACAAAACCATTTTCATAAACTGGCTGCTTTTTCAAGGAGCATCACTGCTTAATAATTTCATAAGTAATGCACAAAAGGCAAGATGCCTGAAGTAGTGTCTGTCTTATCATCCATCATAAATATTAATGAGGACCAAAAAAGAATCCCTCATTTACTTGGTAAAAAAGTAGAGAAGCAGCTGAAATAGTTTTAAGTCATTCACAGTTGGTATTGAAAGGGGAAGTGTGTTTAAAAAATATAACCAAGAATCTCACATCTGTCCTCCTCCTTGTACAATGTACTTGGGAGGAATGTTTCATAAGGCACTATAGAGGTTTTAAAAAATACTTCTCAAAAGGTAAGATTAATTAAATAAAAGTTACAAACAATCACCTTAATTTTTTCCAATTGTTTCTCCACTTCCTCTAGCGTCTCAAACCCCAACAACCCACTGAACTCACTGTGACCTCCAAACCACTGATCTTATTACATTGTTACTGTCTTTTTCCCCTTGAAGGCCTCACTTAACACCTAACCTAGCTTAACCCTATGGTCAATCATTGTAATTACTGATTTGAATATGCACTCATCTTCCTTGTCTTACTTTTGCTGTCACACTTGTTGGGCAAAATCATAACTCTGGTTAAACCTAAATCCTTTCCTGCACCCATGTAGCTGAACTCTGATGGAGAAAAACACCTAACCAATCTGAATGATCTCATTTCAATCACTACAACCTTCAGATGAGTGCTTTATGCTGCCAAGTATATATTATATATTCCTAGTCCATTAACTGTCTCACTCCTCTAGAAAATTTTTTCTCATATTCCTGTCTTCCCTCAACTTCAATGCTCCCAACCCCATCTACACTTCCCACTGACGACTGATTCTGACTTCACTAAGAATACTGGAGCAATCGGGCACCTGGGTGGCTCAGTCGGTTGGGCGTCAGCCTTCGGCTCAGGTCATGATCTCACGGTTCGTGGGTTCGAGCCCCGTGTCGGGCTCTGTGCTTAAAGCTAGCTCAGAGCCTGGAGCCTGCTTTGGATTCCATGTCTCCCTCTCTCTCTGACCCTCCCCTGCTTGCACTCTCTCTCTCTCTCTCTCTCTCATTCTCTCTCTCTAAAAATAAAATAAAACATAAAAAAAATGTTTAAAAAAAAGAATTTTTTTCTTTTTAAGAAGTAATACTTGCACAAGAAGGAATACTTGGACTCTTTTTAAAGAAAGAGTACTTGCACAAATGCCATCACCACATTGGTGATATCAACACCAGACACTCTGTATTCCTGGCTGTTACTGTAGGTCACTGGGCACTGTTCTGCCCATCAGGGAATATGTCTCAATGTCTACAGACATTTTTTTTTTTTTTTTTTTTTGAGAGACAGAGACAGCGCAAGCAGGGGAGGGTCAGAGAGAGAGGGAGACACAGAATCTGAAGACAGGCTCCAGGCTCTGAGCTGTCAGCACAGAGCCCGACGCAGGGCTCGAACCCACGAACCGTGAGATCATGACCTGAGCCGAAGCTGGACGCTTAACCGACTGAGCCACCCAGGCGCCCCTCAATGTCTACAGACATTTTGACTGTCACAACTAGGGGCGGTGATGCTGTTGGCATCCAGTGAGTAGAGGCCTGGGATGCTGTTAAGCATCTTGCAAAAAACAGGACAACCCCCATGATAAAGAATTACTCCATCTAAAAATCCAACAATGCCAGGGCTGAGAAACTCAGCCATAGATGAACTATCTATGCCCCTATCTAAAGACTATCCCTCCACTGGATTCCTTCCTCTCCTGTCCAGTCCTGCAAGAATCCTCTTCTCTACTCTTCTGTATCAAATTCTTGCTTTCCAAAAAAATAAAATGAAAAATCATTAAAGAAAAAATAATCTCTTAACCTAACCTCTGCTGCTTCTACCATATTTGTTTCTTTTTGTGAAAACTTCGGCAAAGAGCTGGCCATACGTACCATTTCCAATTCTTCTCTTCCCATTCTCTCTGAAACCATTCCAATCAGGCTTTTTCACTCTTACCATTACACCAAAAGAGCTCTGTCAAGGGCCCCAGTGACCTCCGCTTTACTAACGCCAATGGTTAACCCTCACTCCTTAGCTTAACTGACCTATCAACACCATAGCAGATCACTTGCTCCTTCTTAATACATTCTCTTCATCTGGCTCCTAGGCCACCACATTCCATATTCTATCTCAATCCTCATTTGATCTATCTTCCTCCTGCCCCTCACCTCTTAATGTTGGGAGTGTTCCAGGCCTCAGTACTCAGTCCTCTCCTCTATCTATATTCCCTCCCCTGGAGATCTCATTCAATCTAATGCCTTTAAATTCCATCTATATATCAGTGACTCCCAAACATATATCTCTAGCCCATATCTCTCTTCTCCATATCTCTCTTCTAATATATTCAACTCCCTACTAGATATTTCCACTTAGTTATCACGTGACCAAAATGGAAATCCTGCTCTTCCCTCAAAACCTATTCTTTACTACACAGGAGACAGCACCTCCATCTTTCTAGTTGTTCAGACCAAAATCAGGATTTACCTTGGCTCTTTTTCTCATACTCCATATCTAAGCTACCAGAAAATCCTTAGCTCTACCTTAAAAAGATACCCAGGATCCAACATTTCTCACAATCTCCATCTTATCTGCAGTAGTACATAAGCCTCTTATTGCATGTCCTTACTTTTATCATTACTTGTCTAGAGCTATTCTCAACAGAGTAGTCAGAATTTTTTTTTTTTTAAGTAGGTTTCATGCCCAGCACAGAGCCCAATGCAGGGCTTGAGCCCTGAAATTAAGACTGAGCTGAGATCAAGAGTCAGATGCTTGACCAACTGAGCCATCCAGGTGCCCCAGAATGATTTTTAAAAATAGAAGTCAGATCATGTCACTCTTCCATACAAGAACCTATATAATCTGGTCCCCAGTACTCTCTGATCTCAGCCCCCCACCTTCTCCTGGCTCACTCCACTCCACCCACACTGGTCTCCTTGATCTTCTGAAAACACTCCAGGTATGCTCCTATCTTAGGGCCTTTATACTAACCATCCTCTCTAAGAGGATCTACTGATAATCTTCCCCAAGCTCATAACTACTTCCTTCAAGTGTCTGAGAAGGTATATCTGGACCACCCTACATTCCAATCATCCTATTTAATAATACAACCGGTTCCCTACTTTCCCTTTACTTTACGGCACTTAACACCTTATCTAACATACTACAGAATTTACTTATTAATTTATATTTATTGCACTAGAATGTAAAAAAAACCATAAATGAACAATGATACATATCCTATATACATCTCCATCCAATATCCACTATTTACTATACTTTTGTCCTGTTTCCAAAGGAATTCCCACCAACACTTGGGCTGCATTTCTCCAATCTTCTTCTTTTTCATATATGGATGCAAGATGCTGTCTTATGGAAGCAACCTGGAATAGTAGGTAGACATTTCAAATTATTTCAACTGACATTAGTAACTAATTAAAATACATGGATGATAAGTTTATCTATTATGACAATGTTTTCATTCAGCATACTAAGATGGCAAGTAAACAGCACAAGTTTATCTATACCATCCAAAATGTTTTAATGAATTCTGTATTCACATATTATCTAAATACTGAACTGAAATTAATACACTTCTGCAATGTGGATTATGGCAATAATTTAATTTAAATATTAAGTTTTGCCTTTATGTTAACTGTATATATAATGCTAGTGTTTTCCTAAGTTTTCAGCTTTATCAACAATTTTACTGATTTTTTTTAACTTTTATTAGTTTTTACTTTTACAATCTGTTTTTATTTCAACAGAAATGAGGATAGAATTTCTCTGAACTGTGGTCCCAGGGTTTTTAATCTGTTTAAGGCCATTGACCCCGAGATCCTCTTGACCAAAGAATATAGTTAAGACGTTCAGACACAGCCTGGCCACTACAGACTACCTGTCGCCCTATCCCTCCTCTAAAAACAAAGAACCCTGCACGCTGTGTAAGCTAGTCTCCTCACTGTGGAATAAACATGCTCATTTCTAAACTTGGAAGGCAGTTGGTGACTAAGCCTAAAGTTCCAAAGACCAAAGGCCTGGATCTGAATCCTGGTTCTGCCACTCAGAGTCGGCAATTTTACCAATTCTTAAAAATTGTCTAAAGAGTAATATTTGGTTCATGAATCAAATGGCAATATTTGTGCAAATGTCGGCTGGAGTTACAACATCCTGGAGTTTTTACATCATGACACACTGTTTGGCACACAGTTTTGTGAAAATAAAATTGGATGATCACCTCCTTTAAAAAGGTAATAATATCTCTCAAAATAATTACCGCTATCATGTTCAAAACTCACTGTTACAGATTTTTTACCTGCTCCTCAAATGAAATGACTCTAGGCTGGATCTTTTCCAAGGTGAAATGATAGATTTCTTTGGCTGTGCTATCAGGCAGGTTAGGGAGATGTGTACAGAAATCAGTCAGCAACTGTCGAGAGATCACGAGACTGACATTCTCATTTACCACTTGTCAAAAAAAAAAAAAAGAGATAGAAAAACATGAGTAATTTATAAATTTTCATTAAGCAATCAATCAATTTTTACCTAAAACTATTATTAAAAACAGTATATATTAGTACAACCCTCAATGCATTATTCAGGGATTTCCATACCCGTATCATCTGGTATTATAGAATCAGTTTTCCTTATGCAGAAGTATTTGATTATATAATGACCATACCAAAACAGTAAAATCATATAATTTTTCTAAGAAACAGAAGTGGCTGGGGAAAAGTTTTGTTTTACATTTAAGAATTTTATATTTTCCTTTCTCTTCCTTTATTTTTCTACAAAAGGAAGGTACAGAAACACCTATACTTTTATCCTACCTAGTTATAAAAAGGAGTTAAAAAAGAAACAGTGAAATAATTTTCATGAAATTTAAATAAGTAGTGACAGTTATGCCACTTTCCTTTATAATAAAAACAACAAATAACTGAGGTCAGCACTAGATGTACAGACATATTTAATGACATTATTTATAAACATTTATGAGATCTTATTACTGTATGTGATTAAGGATGAAAGCTCTGAAGCCACATTGCTTCCACCACTCGTGATTAGATGCCCTCACACAAGAAACTTAACCTCTCTGTGCTTCTGTGTCCTCATCTGTAAAATGTGGACAACAATGCTGTGAAGCTCAAATGCAATATGTAGAGAGAGCACTATAAACAACATGTGGCACAAAGCATTCAACAAATGTTCACGATTATCATTATTATTATATTTTAAAAGATGCATCATGCTTCTGACCACTGCTCAGATAAATTAAGTCTTAAATCAGCAGTTACTGGGAAAAAAATTGTTCAGTTGACATAAAGATTTTAATAGTAGACTGCTTTTCCTGGTGGTTCCTTGGATTCAAAGTTTATATAAAGATCATAGTTTATAAAACATCATTATTCTTTTGCTACTATATTGCAATGTTCTCAATAAACTCATTCCTAACAGCTTTTCTGAACCCACTGTCAGTTCATCACATATTGCAGGCCACAATTTTTTGACGCAGTAACTTACAGTAACCTGTAACATCAGGTTGTCATCAGTTTATGATGTATTAATTAGATTCATTATTGGATAATACTGGATGCAACTGAGAAAAAAGTTTCATTATAAGTGCCATTAGGCACGTGCAACTCTTAGAAAGAACTAGCACTTCTTGTGATAATGTGCGTGAAAGCACACTGTACACTGCAAAACACTCTCAAGTATCATTAATATTGTTAACTGAGCATAAATTACAGCCTGAATTTTGAGTCATTTTCAACATAACTGGATATGGTTTTAGTTAGGGAGTAGCACAGAGTGTCTTGAAGAATGGAAATTTCTAGTTCCCATTCATTCAAAAGGAATGTTTTTAATATTAGTAACAGTTAACACTTCCATGGCACTTATTAAATGCTAGGTACTATTCCAAGCACTTTACTATGTATATTAACTCATCTAACTCCCAACATTTTTTCTACAGGGTAGCTATCAAATCCCCATTTAATAGACAGGGAAAAGGAGGCACAAAGGAATTAACTTACTCAATAATACAGCAGACCAGGTTGAATTTAGACTATTCTCTTAATCATTATGCTATATTGTCTTCCACCAGTTACTGTATGAAGAACTACACAAAACCTTAATTGGTAATGTAACTCTGAAGATAACTCTGAAGACAACTTATTGAAAAATAATCAAGTTGTAAATAGTTTAAATTTTAAAATCAATTTCTTTATTATTTATTTATATTAACTTTATAGTTTATTATCAGGTTGGTTTCCATATAACACCCAGTGCTCTTCCCCACAAGTGACCTCCACCATGACCATCACCCCCCTTCCCCTTTTCCCCTCCCCCTTCCCCCCTCAGTTTGTTTTCAGTATTCAAGACTCTCTCATGCTTTGTCTCCCTCCCT
>CM053567.1:127578056-127699842 GCA_028646485.1 Cryptoprocta ferox | reverse complement strand
CAAGAAACTATCAATAAAACTCCCCTATGATCCAGCAATAGCACTGCTGGGGATTTACCCAAGGGATACAGAAATGCTGATGTATAGGGGCACATGTACCCCAATGTTCGTAGCGGCACTTTCAACAATAGCCAAATCGTGGAAAGAGCCTAAATTTCCATCAACTGATGAATGGATTAGGAAGATGTGGTTTATCTATACAATGGAATACTACATGGCAATGAGAAGAAATGAAATCTGGCCATTCATAGCAATGTGGATGGACCTCAAGGGTGTCATGCTAAGCGAAACGTCAGGCAGAAAAGGACAGATAACATATGTTTTCACTCATAGGTCTAACAGGAGAAACCTAACAGAGGACCAGGGAGAGGGGAAGGAGGGAAAAGAGGGAGAGGGAGGGAGACAAAGCACGAGAGACTCTTGAATACTGAAAACAAACTGAGGGCGGAAGGGGGAACGGGAAAGGGGAAGGGGGGTGATGGTCATGGTGGAGGTCACTTGTGGGGAAGAGCACTGGGTGTTATATGGAAAGCAACCTGACAATAAACTATAAAGTTAAAAAAAAATAAAAAATAAAAAATCCAAAGCCTATGGCCCACTGTGATGCAAATTTCTCTGAGCTACTCTGAAGAAAAGGATAGGGAAGACATAAACTCTTTCCACTACATTGTCCAGAATGGTCTTTTGAGAGTGAAAATGTGATTATGTCCCTGCTTTAATAACTTTCGATTTTTCAGGGGGCTGCAATCTATGTCCTCCAGGCAAAATCCATCTGGCTTCTTGTTTTCATAAATTAAGTTTTATCAGAACACAGCCATGCTCATTCATTTATGATTGTCTCTGTCTGCTTTTGTGCTACAGTGGCAGAGTTGACTGGCTACAATGGAGATTGTCTAGCCTGCAGAAACTAAGATATTTACTATCTGGCATTTATTATTTTTTTTAAAACACCCAAATGTCCTTCTTCCTTTCCTTTTTTTTTTTCCTAGTGAAATCCTGCCCTAAATATGTGATTGCTCTCTACTTATACCCTAGAATCTCTGCTTCTCTGTGCTCCCATAGTATTTACACCTCTTTCGCACTTAAGAAAAAACATATGTAATTACAGGTTTGTTATTGGTCCTCTCTATTAGCAGTGGTTTCCTTGGATGCCAGGACCATATTTTGTTTTCCTTTGTAGCTCCCTGAGCTCCTAGCATAGGGCAAGTGTATAGTCAGTATTTGTTGAATGAATGGGAAAGGTAGCTCAATGGGAAGAGTCTAGGTGTTAGATTCAGAAGGACCTATTTTGAGGTCCAATTTCTTCCTCTTTTTTTAAGTTTATTTATTTTATTTTTGAGAGAAAGAGAGAGGTAGAGAAGAGGGAGGTAGAGAAGAGGGAAAGACAGAGAATCCCAAGCAGGCTTTGCACTAATAGTGGGGCTCAAACTCACAAACCATGAGATCATGACCTGAACTAAACCAAGAGTTAGATGCTCAACTGACTGAGCCACCCAGGCACCCCCAATCTCCTTTTCTTATTAACTGTCTATTTATTTAACATTGATTGAGCAAGTTACTTAACTGAGCCTTAGTTCTCTCAACTATAAAATGGGGATAGTAGTACTTAGTGAGGCCTCAATGAGATAATGCTATAAAGCACATGGTATATTACTTTCTCCCCCTCCCCCTTTGAATGAAGGAAGAGAGTAGAGAGAGAAGAAAAAGTAGCAGTGGTTTCCAAGGAAGGGGTAGGTAGAGGAAGTAAATAGGAGACCAAATGGACTATCTCTCTGCCTGTGGCTGTTTCTCTCTGAGCTTGGGGACAAGATTAGGTACAGATACATCTGTGCTTTGCTCTGGGGATAGTCACTGCACCACAAACCAAAGCTCTGTCTGGACAGAACCACAAATAGACACAAAATCTCAAGTGGAGATAGTGATCAAGATGCTTAACAAGTGCCATGGTCTCCACAGCTGGTTCTGATGACCCTTCTCCAAATTAGGCATTTCACAGGCTGGGTTTTTCAAGTCCATGCTGTGCATAAGGAGAGCTCTGCCCTACTTTGCACCTGGTCTTCAAGTCAGTTAGACAGAAATGTCTCCCCACCTCCTCAAATTAAGAAGTTAGCTCTTGAACCAATGAGTCAAAGAATAAATCACAAGGGAAATTAGGAAATATTTTGAGAGAAATGAAAAGAAAAACACAACATCCCAAAACCTGTGGGATACAGCAAAATGCAGCTAAGAGATAAGTTGTACGGTGAAAAATGCTTGTATTAAAAAAAAGAAAAAAGATCTCAAATCAATAACCTAACTTTACACTTCAAGAAACTAGAAAAAGAACAAACTAAACCAAAGTTACCAAACGAAAGGAATAATAAAAATTAGAACAGAAATAAACAAAATAGAGAATAGAAAAACAGTAGAAAAAAATCAACAAAGTTAAGAGTTGTTTTTTCTAAAAGATCAATAAAATTGACAAACACTTAACTAGACTAAGAAAAAAAAAAAGAAAGAAGAATCAAATAACAAAAATCAGAAACAAAAGAGGAGACATTATAATTGATACCACAGAAATCAAAAGAATCATGAGACTAAGACAATTATGAGATTGTCATGAGACTGTCAACAATTATATGCTAACAAATTTGATAACCTAAAAGAAATGGATAATTTTCTGCCAACATACAACCTACCAAGACTGAGTCCTGAAGAGTTCAAAAATCTGAATAAATCTGTAATTAGTAAGTGGATTGAATCAGTAATCAAACACTTCCCAACAACAACAACAACAAAAGAACAAGGACTAACTGGCTTCATTGGAGAATTCTACCAAATATTTAAAGAAGAATTAACACCAATCTTTCTCAAATTCTTCTCAAAAATTAAAGAGAGCGTGTCCAAATTCATTTTATGAATCCAGCATTACCCTGAGATTAAAATCAGACAAAACTACTAAAAGAAAAGTCAGGCCGATATCCCTGATGAATACTGATGTAAAAATCTTCAACAAAATACAGTAAACTTGGATTGTGAGTAACTTGTGCTGTGAGTGTTCCACAAGATGAGCATGCATTTCTTATTTATAAAATTTTTAAGTGTATTTATTTATTTTTGAGAGAGAGAGAGAGAGAGAGAGAGAGAGCACAAGCGGGGAAGGGGCAGAGAGAGAGGGGAACAGAGGATCTGAAGTGGGCTCTGTGTTGACAGAGACAGCCTGATGCAGGGCTTGAACCCAAGAATTGCAAGACCATGACCTGAGCCAAAGACAGATGCTTAACCAACTGAACCATCCAGAGGCCCTGAGCAAACATTTCTAATAAATTTCAACTTGATAAATGAGCAATGTCTTGCAATACAAGTAGCATGTGATACTGAATGTCACATGATCACAACTGAGCCAATGGCTCTTGAAATTTGCTTTGATATACGAGTAGTTTGGATTACGAGGATGTCTCCAGAATGAATTATGCTCACAAACCAAGGTTTTACTGTAGGAGCAAACTGAATTCAATAACACATTGAAAGGATTATACACTATGACCAAGGGGGATTTATCTCTGGAATTCAAGGATGGGTTTAACACACAAAAATCAGTTAAGGTAATATACTATATTAGCAGAATAAAGGAAAAAAACTCACATGTTCACCTCAATTGATGCAGAAAAATATTTGACAAAATGCAATACTCTTTCACTTACTCAATAAATTAAGATTAGAAGGAAATTACCTGAACATAATGAAGACTATATGTGAAAAGTCCATAGCTAACATTATACTCAATGGTGAAAAACTGAAAGCTTTCAGGAACAAGGCAAGGATGTCCACTCTCGCCACTTCTATTCAACACAGTACTGTATGTCAGAGAAATTAGGCAAGAGAAAGAAATTAAAGGAATTCAAACTGGAAAGGAAGAAGTAAAATTAGCCTTATTCAAGATGAAATAATCTTATATGTAGAAAATCATAAATACACCACCAAAAAACTGTTAGATCTGAGAAACCAAGTCAGCAAAGTTGGAGGTTACAAAGTTCACATGCAAAAACCAGTTGCATTTCTATATACTAACAATGAATAACCTGGAAAGGACATTAAGAAAATGATACCATTTACAATAGCATCAAAAGTAATAAAATACTTAGAAATAAACTTAACCAGAGTCAAAAGACTTATACATTGAAAACTACAAACCATTGCTGAAAGAAATTTTAAAAGACACAAATAAATGGAAGGATATCCCATGTTCATGAATCATAAGACTTAATATTGTTAAAACGTTAATACTACTCAAAGTGATCCACAGATTCAATGCAATCCCTATAAAAATCTCAATGACATTTTTTTTGAGAAATAGGAAAATCTATCCTAAAATTCATATGGAATCCCAAAGCACCCTGAATAGCTGAGACAATCTTGAAAAAGAAAAGCAAAGCTGTAGGCCTTGTACTTTCTGATTTCAAAACATATTACAAATCTACAGTAAGCAAAGCAGTATGGGATTGGCATAAACACAGAGATATAAACCAACAGAACTAAATAAAGAGCCAAGAAATAAACTCTCTCTTATGTAGTTTAACTTATCTTCAACACGAGTGTCAGGACATCACAATGGGGAAAGGATAGTCTCTTCAATAAATGGTTCTGGGAAAACTGGATATCCACATGCAAAAAAAAAAAAAAAATGAAGTTGGATCCTTACCTTACACCATATGCAAAAACTAATTCAAAAAGTAACTCAAAATATAAGACCCGAAACTATAAAACTCCTGGAAGAAAACATGTCATACATTTCAACATTGTATTCTAGAATGATTTTTTGATAAGATGCCAAAGCACAGTCAATAAAAGTAAAAATAGGCAAATGTGAATATATCAAACTTCAAAACTTCTGTGCAGCAAAAGAAACAATCAACAGAGTGAAAAGGCAATATATAGAATTAGGAGAAAATATTTACAAATCATATATCTGATAAAAGAGTAATATCCATGATATATTCCTACAACTCAACAACAAAAACCAAACAACCCAATTCAAAAATGGACAAAGGACCTAAATAGACATTTCTCCAAAGAAGGCATACAAATGGCCAATAAATATCAAAAGATGCTCAACATCATTAATCATCAGGGAAATGCAAATATAAACCACAGTGAGATATCACTTCACATCTAATAGGATGTCCAATATCAAAAAAATAGAAAATAGCAAGGATATGGAGAAATTGGAACTCTGGGTCATAATTGGTGGGAATGTAAATTGGTGCAGCCATTCTGGAAAACAGCATGGAGTTTCCTTAAACACTTAAAAATAGAATTACCTTATAATCCAACAATCCCACTTCTGGGTATCTATATATTTAAAAAAACAACAACCCTGAAAACAGGACCTCAAAGAGATATTTGCATATCCATGTTCATTGTAGATTATTCACAATAGCCAAGAAGTGGAAGCAACCTAGATGTCCTTTGATTGGAAGAATGCATTGGGGCGCCTGGGTGGCTCAGTCGGTTGAGCGTGGGTCTCACGGTCCGTGGGTTCGAGCCCCGTGTCGGGCTCTGTGCTGACAGCTCGGAGCCTAGAGCCTGCTTCTGATTCTGTGTCTCCTTCTCTCTCTGCCCCTCACCTGCTTGTGCTCTGTTGCTCTCTGCCTCTCAAAAAAGAGTTAGGGAGAGGGAGGGAGACAAAGCACGAGAGACTCTTGAATACTGAAAACAAACTGAGGGCAGAAGGGGGAGGGGGAAAGGTAAAGGGGGGTGATGGTCATGGTGGAGTACACTTGTGGTGAAGAGCACTGGGTGTTGTATGGAAACCAACCTGACAATAAACTATAAAGTTAAAATAAATAAATAAATAAATAAACATTAAAAATTTTTAAAAAAAATAATGCATTAAAATGTGGCATATATATAAAATGAAATGTTTTTTAGTCTTAAAAAATAAGGAAATCCTGTCATATGATACAATGTGGATGAACCTTGGAGACATTATGCTAAGTGAAATAAGCTAGTCACAAAAAGACAAATACTGGGTGATGCCACTTATATGAGTTGTCTAATGTGGTCGAATTCATAAAGACAGAAAAAAATGAAGGTTGCTAATGGCTGGGGGAGAAAGGAATGCAGAGTTATTGTTTGGTGGGTACAGAGTTTCAGCTTGGAAAGATGGAAAATATCCTAGAGATGTATAGTGATGCCAGCCGCACAACAGTGTGAACTTAATGCCACTGACCTGTACAATTGAAAATGATGAAGATGGTGAACTTTATGTTATGTATATTTTACCACACAGAGAGAGAGAGATTCCTGAATGCCATCTCCAGAGATCCTGATTCTGTAAACCCCAGGGCGCAGGAATCTTCATTTTGAGCAAGCAAATGAGGTGAGGTGGAGAGGGGCAAATAAGCGGTTAGACATACAAGGAGATACATTACTCACAATCTGGGAATGCTGCCTGGAGGGCGTTTGGCAAGCTGCCCTGTGGAGCTCCGGGTGACTGAGAGACACTCAGTTTTTGCCGTGCTGATAACTTGTGGTTGAACACTACCTGTGTGCAAGGTGTTGGCGCTAAAATATGGGTGGAGGACACAGAATCCAGTTTTAAACTCAGGGGAGATGGTCAAACCAAGTACACACCAAGAAGCTCAAAGGCATCCTTTGTGACCTCTAGCACTTCAACACTCCCTTTCTTTTCTGGGCATGGGGCAATGACGCCCAGTTCACAGGTCGGTCTTGCACACAAAATGAGATAAAATGTGGGAAAGTGTTTTTTTGTTTTGTTTTTTTTTTTTTTTTTGGTAATAGATTATTCAATGTTTACTTTCAGGGTGAGTACTGGAATCTTGGCTCTATAAAGTGCCAGGGCAGAAGTTCTCAGTCCTGGGTACACATTTAACATTTAACATTTAACATTTAACATTTACCTGGGGAAGAAAAAAAAAAGTCCCTGATAGTCTCCTTCTCCCTTTGGAGATTCTCATTCAGTTTTCTGAGGAGGGGCCTGAGTATAGGCATTCTTTTTAAAAAGCTCTTAGTGTTTTCAACTGGCAGTCAGGGTTGAGAACCACTGTGCTATGTAACACACAGGAGACAATGGTGGATTCAAACTGGTTGGATGAGACACACTCACAGAGAAGGTGATGTTTGTGCTAGACTTTCAAAGGATATGTAAACTTTGGGGAATAATGTTTTGGACTGGGCAACCTGTACACATGATATAAAATTCAAAAGTCTGAAAGTATCTGTCATGAAAAGTATATCTACCTCTCTCTCTCTGGGCCCCCTCCTCTGTTCTCTCTGGAGCAAAAAGGTCTTACCAGTGCTTGTTTATATTACCAGAGATATTCTTTCCGTTGCTATTAGGAAACTTGTCAGTTGGCGACGGGAAAGGAGAAAAAAGGAACAGGTGCCATTTTCTGTTATACCAGTAGGCACAGAATGGCATCTATAGAAGTACAGCTTGACGGGGACGTTCATCTTAATAAAAAAACAAAAAGTTGATTCTTAGAATGAGTTTGTTTTCTTGCGTTTTGTTTTTTTTGGAGTAATGGGGGTTGTTCTTTCTTTCTTCTTGTCATAGTACATTCTGAGTAGCTTGATTTTTAAAGTTGCAGTTTTTATTTTGAGAGAATTGTAGATTCACGTGCAGTTGTAAGAAATAATACAGGGAGAGCCCACATACCCTTTGCCTAAGGGACTTAACCTTAATTCTGGTGCTAATCAAGATATTTCAATCCATTTCTCTGATACACTAGGTTTTTAATGTTTATTTATTTTATTTTTAAGAGAGGGAGACAGACAGAGCATGAGCGGGGGAGGGGTAGAGAGAAAGGGAGACACAGAATCCGAAGCAAGTTCCAGGCTCCAAGCTGTCAGCACAGAGCCCAACTCAGGGTTCAAACTCACAAACTGTGAGATCATGCATGACCTGAGCCAAAGTTGGACACTTAACCTATTGAGCCACCCAGGCAGGCATCCTATGGTACACTGGGTTTTTAAAAAGTGTGCCTGGGAACTGAGAGTGAACTTGCAGGGGAGGGGTGGGGAGTGAGGGAAACAAAGTGTTTCGGTTTCCCTTGTAGTCACTTTCTGGGAAATCAAAACTAACATGCTAATGCGCTTACTTCTCTGTGGGGACAGGTGCTGCCTCTC
Source organism: Cryptoprocta ferox (assembly GCA_028646485.1). NCBI lineage: Eukaryota > Metazoa > Chordata > Mammalia > Carnivora > Eupleridae > Cryptoprocta > Cryptoprocta ferox. The sequence goes on along the minus strand of CM053567.1, from coordinate 127,691,712 downwards.
TTTGTTAACATACTCCTCCGGGGGTGTGTGTATATGCGGGTGTGTGTGTGTGTGTGTGTGTGTGTGTGTGTGCTATAAGTCATGGTCACACCATGTGAGGGACACCAACTGAAACACAGGCTTTCTCTCCTGGAGTTGAACCAGCAATTTCTACTAGCTGTGCCCAGGCTCCAGGTCAGGAGCTGAGCCCATCTTTCTGATTTCCAGACTCCCAGGAACAAACAAATGTAGGCAGCAATCCATTCTTGACTCTCATATTCCCACGTCATTTCTGATGTGTTACTGGATTCCTAAATAACACATCCCCTCTGTTAAAAGAATCACAAAAGAATCACAAAACGGTAACAAGGTAGCCCCAGTCCCTTCCCTGCCTCTTCCTTTTTGAACTGCATTGGCAGGAAGGGACACCTAGTTGGAAAGACTGGAAGGGGGTTGATCTTGCCCCAATTCACCTTCCACTATTTATCGGTTGTCTTGCATCACAGGTGTTTTACTGATTGAAAATGCAAATTGCCAGGGTTGCGATTCTGTCAGTTGTAAGAGACTTCTTGAGTTATATATCCCCTCCCTGTGGATGAACTTGGCCCAGCATTTGGTTCTCATGCTGACATCGTTTGTGATAATACTTCTGGTTACAATAATACTATTTTATATGGTACTTTTTGTGAGGGAGCAGGTACAGACATATTGGGCTTCATCACATATATTCCTTAAGATATTTAAGGTATACAACAGGGGAAAAGAGTGGAACCCAAGCACCAATAAATATAATCCCTGGGCTTTGTAATTATGTGAAACAGAAAACTATGCAGATGTGTGAAATTCAGGCACATTCTTTTCTATATTGATAAAAGCTACTATGTACTGGATGCTTAATATAATCTGGCAGAATCTTAATGTTTCAAATAAATCTTTTTTAATGTTTATTTATTTTTGAAAGAGAGAGAGAGAGTGAGAGAGAATGCGAGCAAGCACGAGCAGGGAAGAGGCAGAGAGAGAGAGATATACAGAATCTGAAGCAGACTCCAGGCTCTGAGCTGTCAGCACAGAGCCCTATTGGGGGCACAAACCTATGAACCGTGAGATCACAACCTGAGCCGAAGTCGGATGCTTAACTGACTGAGCCACCCAGGTGCGCCTCAATCTCATTTAATCCCTGCAATAGGTTTGCGATACATGCTGTTATTGTCTCCATTTTATTGTTGGAGCTATTAGTGCTTGCAAAAGTCAACATGGCTGGTGGGTGAAGCGAGGTTTGAATCCAGATCTGTCTAGCATTAAAATAGGGACTCCTAACCTATTGGTGCTACCTACAGCTGGAGAAGCCTTGGACCCCTTCCTAGAAAAAAAATGTTTTTACACTCAAAAAATAAAATACAGGGCACCTGGGTGGCTCAGCCGGTTAAGCATCCAACTTCAGCTCAGGTCATGATCTCACAAATCCTGAGTTCTAGCCCTGCATTGGGCTCTCTGCTGTCAGCACAGAGCCCGCTTCGGATCTCCTGCCCCCTCTCTCGGCCTCTCCCCTGCTTGCACTCTCTCTCTCAAAAGCAAATAAACATTTAAGAATAAAATAAAATAAAACACACTAAAATACAAAGAATTACAAAGAGAAGCAACTCTATGGAACATAGTTATCAGTGGTGATATGCAGTCTTGGGGGTGACCCTCAGTGATCCTGCTTTTGGTATCCATGCCCTTGAATAATCCCCTCCTCCTGGGTTTGAGCTGGACCTCATATAATCTCATTTCTAATGACAAAACATGGCAGAAATTATGGGATGTCACTTCTGAGATTAGGTTATAAAAAGACCGTGGCCTCTTGGGTATTTTTCCTTGCTCTCCCACAAATTACTGGTACTGCAGGAAGCCAGCTCCCCTGTTCCGTGGTAGCTCTGTGAAGAAACTGAGGCTTGCCTGCAACCACGTGTGTGAGCTTTGAATCAGATTCTTCCCCGTCCAGCCTCAAGAGGACTGAGACCCTGGCTGACACCTTGATGTTAGCCTCATGAGAGAATCTGATCCAGAACCACCTGCCTAAGCTGTACCTGAGTTCCTGACCACAGATACCGTGATAAGTGTTTGTTGTTTTCAAGCACTAGTTTGGAGATAACTTGGTATACAGCAATAACTAGCTAATACCTCAACACATTAAAATAAAGCAAATTCGGGATATACGTGTGGTATTTGGCGATGAGAAAATATGTTTCAAATATATGCAAACTAAGGTTAAGACCAACACATCAATATAAAGGCTGTTGTTCTTTACCTTGAATAAGAACATTAAAAAGTGGGCCAAACTTTGACATGTGTAGTAACTACATTTTCTAGTTTCTGTATTTGATGCTATGACCTCTCCTTGGAGAGGCTGCCTCCCCCAGGGCTGGCCACTTCCTAGAGATGGTAAATGATGTGCCTCCCACATGCAAACTCGTCAATCCTGGAGCCCATACTCCAGGCTGCTATCCACTGGCCCTAATCACCCAGGCCAGGTAGCGGACAACTAGGGACAGCACTTATGCCCCAGAGATCACTGAAGTTACTCAAACTAACCAATCCTAAACCTGCTTGCCCTGCCTCACCTGTTCCTTCTCATGGAAACCACAAAAGGCTCTTGTCCATGTTTTCCTCTTACTATCTCTGTCTCCTGACAGACCCTGGGCTTTCCTTGTGACCCTCCCCTCCCCCCAACTCCATGGTATGATGTGCCTCTTCTCTTGGGATCCATGAGTATAACTGTTATGGACTGAATGTGTGTGTGCCCGCAAATTCATATACTGACACCCTAATCCCCAGTGTCTGCATTTGGAGACGGGGCCTCTAAAGAAGTAATGTTTAATGAGGTCATAAGGGTGGGCCCTTGATCTGAAAGGATTAGTATCTGATAGTATGCTTATAAGAAGACACAGAATACCCTTTTTCTCTCTCTCTCCCTCTTTGTCTTTTTTCTTCTTGTGTACATGCACTGAGGAAAGGCCCTGTGAGCACACAGGGAGAAGGCGACGGATTGTCAACAACCCAAGCTTTCACCAGATACTAACTCTACTGCCACCTTAATTGTGGACTTTTACTCTCCAGAACTGTAAGGAATAAATTTTCTGTTGCTTACGCCGCCCAGACGGTGGTTTTGTTATAGCAGCCTGAGCAGATAAATACAACAATCAACTATCTTGTCAGTGGCGATTGTCTCCTGATATCCTGGCCTTGCCCTGCTCTGAATTATAATAAAACCCTATTTTAAAAGAATAAGGCGATGTGCGTTTCATAATAGACGTTCGGCGCATTTCATTTTCATTTTTGGTTTTGATATTATGAGGGCTAAGAATAATGTTCCACAAAAATATATTATTGCAAAGGGAAATGAAACCTCCTATCTTCCAAACCAAACACGGGAGGCTTCTTGCAAGGAACACCAGAATCATCCAAGACTTAAGGACAACTTTATTTGAAACAAGGATTTTATCAAAGATCCATAGAGTACCATCAACAGTTCATCAATAGATCAACATACCAACTTCTATTAAAAAGAAAATGATTGTAAGTTCACGGTCAACTTCGATGCCATGATAATAGAAATAAGTTTTGAGAGAGAGTTCTAAGGGCTTCTAAATGTTCTCAGCTCAGTTCAGATGTTCTCTCTTTTTAGAGAAATAGAGAATTTTATAGGTATGAAATGGCCATGAAGCAACGTATACCTCTGGACAACCAATGTAGAATATAGGACATCTGGGCTCAAAGCTCAATGGTAACTATTCACAAGAACTGCACGGTGGCGGATGATCTATTAGGGATCTGAACACCTCAGTAAATTTGGAGTAGTGATGAGTGAAGTGATACTTTAAGATATTTGAACAAGTGAATTGGATATGGAAATATCTGTGATTGCTACTGGTGAAAATGTCATGGGTTCTGTTAAAACCACTGGAGTTTGTTGCTTATGTCCATTATTGAAAGCAATGCTAGATTTCATTTTCGGGCTAGTGAACATAAAGATGTATTTTCCTCTCATTCATGTTCTTGGGCCCCAGTTTAGGATTCTGTCTGAGAGCTGTGTCACTCATACTTCCTTTTCCATGGTTAGGCACTAAGGTGGCAGTGAATGTCCCATGAGCTTCGTTGTCACAGTTCAAAGTACCTAAACATGGTGGCACTAAGGGCAATAGATCCCAAGTATATTTCCAACAGAGGATTACAGAGAAGGGAAGTGTAGATATATGCTCCCAAATGTGTGACTTTTCTAATAGTTCCAGAGTATGCAGGAGAGTGATCACACAGGCTTAACCGAGCTGGGCCAGCAAGGGAAGGTTGCTTGGGACATTATAGGGGCATTCATGGCCAGAGTCCTATCAAGACCAGCAGAGATTGAAGACTTGAGATTGAAAAGATGATTTCTCCCTTCTTCCCCTTCTATGTAATTAAAATTTTAAACTATAGCAAATCATAAAATAATTATTAGGCAGTCAAGGTTTTGATTTTCCCTGTGGTTACAAATTTGATACTTTTGGGGAAATATCTAATTATATTACCAAAAACATTGTTTGGATACCTCTGCTTTAAGTAGTCTATTGGGTAAGTCAGGTCTGGTTAGGGTATTGCAGATGAGGGAAATCCATTTTCATTTTGGAGCTCAATCAAGCTCACAGCACAAAGGAGCAGAGAGTCCTAGTGATGGCACCTGGCTGTGATGGTTTCTCTCCCTGGATCAGGGATTTGCTGGGTTGCCTGGATGGGGAGGGCTGATCCAGAAAGAGCACATACTGGCGATAGGTGTCCTGGCATAACAAAGACACCAGGACCTGTGTTTTCCAAAGGTGACTGAAGGGCCCAAGCTTTGTAGAAATCAACAGATAAATGGCACTTAAGTTAAACATTGAATAATCACATTGAAAAAGACCAAGAAAATCTGTAAGTAGTGATAAGAACTATGAACCAAGGAGTCTCATCCTGGCATATTTGACATAAACTTTGGTTGGTTGACAAACACCTTATCAAAATTGAGAGAGGGCGGTCAGCAGGATTGGAATAGTTTACATGGGAACAAGGGTGATTCCCTTTAGACCCCCTAAGAGACTAGAAGAAAGATTCCCACCAGTTCCTAATAGGCAAAATACAGGTACCTACTCTAAAGCCAACACTTCTCAGGCACCTGGGTGGCTCAGTTGTCTAGGTATCTGACTTTGGCTCAGGTCATGATCTCATGGTTCCTGAGTTCGAGCCCCACTTCTGGTGAGCATGAGCCTTGCTTCTCTCTCTCTCTCTCTCTCTCTCTCTCTCTCTCTCTCTCTCTTCCCACCCCCTGCCCTGGCTCACTTGCTCCATAGATCTGTCCACTGGAAGAGTCTAGAAAAATGATGCTCCAGTAGCAAGAAGTATGGCTAGCACCCAGGTCTTGGTTTTTAAGAAAGATTCCTCTCACTAAAAAGAAGCAGGACTTACTTGGAGAAATGGCTGATGCCATATCTGGGGCAAGGAAGGTACAATGTGAACTTGGGACATTTTGTTGTGCCAGAAAGTAAGGAAAGGTTAAAACCAAAATGATGAAAACTTCAAAAGGACACAAAAGCCAACTCGAAGGGGGTCTTATTGACCAAACTTGGGACAACAGCATTAAAAAAATGAATAAATGAAGTATAACTCATTGAACCAGTAACAACCCATGAATCAATAATGTTACTTAAAAAAGGAAGTGGGAGAGGCACCTGGGTGGACCAGTAGGTTAAGCATCTGACGTCTGCTTAGGTCATGATCCCGTGGTTCATGAGTCTGAACCCCATGTCAGGCTCTGTGCTGATAGCTCAGAGCCTGGAGCCTGCTTAAGATTCTGTGTCTCCCTCTCTCTCTGCCCCTCCTCTACTTGTGCTCTGTCTCTCTGTCTCTCTGTCTCTCTCAAAAATAAATAAATATTTTTTAAAAAAGGGAAGTGGGGGGAGAAAAGAGGGATAATAAGAAAAGAGAAAAAGAAAAGGGAGAAGAAGAGGGAGAAGAATGCCAATTGGTAATATAGAAAGAGTAATAGAATTTAACAAATCATTTTGTGCTCCAATGTAATAATAGATTTAGGCAACGACCATCAATGGATTAGGTGAACATTTCTTAGGGAATAGAATATCCCCACGGTGCCAAAGGATCATCCCCCAGATTGTCTATTAATTGGAAAGGGGAAAAGTACTGTTACCATAGACAGACCTGGCACTCACCATCTTAGACAAGTGACTGAACTTAGCATCATTAATAATGGGGCATTTTGATCTTATGCTTCCCAATGAAGTGAGTATGAAGCTCAGGGCATCACTGATGGAGTACAGGTTTCCCCCTCTATCTGAAAGTAGAACGTTCCTATGAAACCTTTTGTAAACCCAGATGGCTTAAAGTGAGAAGCATCTCTTGATTTCTGAAAGTTTGCCTTATGCCTCTTTGCCTTCTTAAAAGACTGTGCCATTAATACGTTAACAACTTTTTTCATAAAAAAAAATTCCTCTTCGAATTTCTTTTGGTTAGCTAAACAGGTACTACTCCAGATCTTTCGTGAAGTGGTGTAACGTGAACTTTCCGAAAGTGAGGAATACTTGTATTTCCCTCCAAAATGTTTAACCTGGGTCAAATTAAATTAAGCCTTATGACCTCACTTCTAGTTTGAAGTTTAGTTTTGTGATTCCATTTTAAAATGTCAAAGGCTGGGGCGCCTGGGTGGCTCCATCAGTTGAGTGTTCGACTTCGGCTCAGGTCATGCTCTCCCAGTCCTTGAGTTCGAACCCCAAGTCAGGCTCTGTGCTGACAGCTCAGAGTCTGGAGTCTGCTTCAGATTTTGTGTCTCCCTCTCTCTGCCCCTCCCTTGCTCTCGTCTCTGCCTCTCTCTCTCTCTCAAAAGTAAATAAACATTAAAATAAATAAATAAATAAATAAATAAAATGTCAAAGAGAGTAATTATTTACACTTTTGATTTTTAGTCAGATTCTTATTAAACTCTTAATTTAAAAATCACCGTATTTATAAGTTTGATTTATTAGATTTGTACTCATGATTTAGATTACTAGGAAAGTTTTAATATTAATCAAATTGTTATATACTTATGAGGAAAATAAAATATTAGATTTATAAATGTATTTTAAAAGGTGTTGGGGAGTTTACGTAATAACACTTATAAATGGCACCAAATAATATTTAAAGGCCTTCAAAGTCATTTTTAAAATTTGGTATATTTATAAAAGAACAATAAGAATTCTACGTTGAACTTAAAATCTTAAAGTAAGCTAAGTTTTAAATTGCAGCACTAACAAATTAAATATTAATTTTTAAAACTGAATTAACTTCTGGGGTGCCTGGGTGGCTCAGTCGGTTGAGTGTCCAACTCTTGATTTCAGCTCAGGTGATGATCTCACTGTTTGTGAGATGGAGCTCCTAGTCGGGCTCTGCTCTGACAGCATGGAGCTTGCTTGGGATTCTCTCTCCCTCTCTTTCTCTCTGCCAATCTTCTGTGCTCTTTCTCTGTAAATAAAAAAATAAACAAATAAAGTGCCTCTAAACTGTAGCCACCACAAACTCCAGACTTAAAAACAAACAAACATATAAAAACAAATAACTAAAGTAACCTCTGAATAATCTTTTTCTATGCCCAAAAGCTAACCTCAAGGGTATCAAAAGACTCACACTGACAGTTTATACTTGAACTCTGTGGCTCTTGGATAATGTGCACAGCATTGCATCCTGGAACAGGAGGGGCCAGGTGTAATGAGATAAACTGCACTCAAAGGTAGGACAATGCAGCCTTCTTCTTTTTTGTAATTATTCTCTCATCTGAAAGTTCCATTTCCTCTCTGATAGGGAAGTGGGATGGTGGAATGAGGGCAGATCACCGAATATAAACTTTCCAGTTAATGATAACCAAAGACAACTTTTGGGTTACCCAATATCTTCTGGGTAAGTGCTCAGTCTTTCAGGTATTTTCCTCTCTCCCCCTTCCCCTAACCAAGATGGTGTCCGGGAGGGGAAAAGTGTGGGCATCCACATGGCATTTGATGGAGTGATGACTTGTCCACAGGATTTTATTTTGCCCAGTGGGCCCTAACTAGGCTCTGGTTGCACTGCCATATCCACTTAGACCAGGACATGGGTCTCTGCTCTTGCTCAGTACTCTTGGCACCCAGGGCCAATTTGGCATTGGTTTGGGTCTCTGCCAGGTTCAGAGGCCTTTCTACTTTTGGTGGCACACAGGAGGCACCCTACAAAAGGACACCTCCCATTGTCTCACGGAGCCTTTCCAGACTCTGCCTCTGAGCTACTCTCTCTGTTCTGCTTATCTCCTACTCCAGACATTTCCCGTGGGATTAAGTTCTCCTGTCCTTGGACCATGTCCTTTATATCAGACTGAAAGATGCCTTATGGGTCGGTAGGTCTTAAGCCTTCCTTTGCTCCTGACCCAGAGTCCTGGGCCAACCTTTCTCATTCCAAGCAGACTCCCTGGCCTGGCTCTACAGAAATAAAATATATCAAATCTCTGAATGTCCTGCATTGCTTAAGAATTCACAAAACAGCATTTGAAAAAGATGGAATAAATAAAAATTGTTAAGATCTATGAAAGTTATAGGACATTAATTCTTTTTCTTTTACTTTCTATAATTTATTTTTTTTTATACTTTACATCCAAGTTAGTGAGCATATAGTGCAACAATGATTTCAAGAGTAGATTCCTTAAGCCCCTTACCCATTCAGCCCCCCCGCCCACAACCCCTCCAGCAACCCTCTATTCTCTATATTTAAGAGTCTCTTATGTTTTGTCCCCCTCCCTGTTTTTATATTGTTTTTGCTTCCCTTCCCTTATGTTCATCTGTTTTGTATCTTAAAGTCCTCATATGAGTGAAGTCATATGATATTTGTCTTTCTCTGACTAATTTCACTTAGCATAATACCCTCTAGTTCCATCCACATAGTTGTAAATGGCAAGATTTCATTCTTTTTAATTCTTTGAAAATAAAAATGCTAAAATTCTTCCTGATAAAATGAAAACAAAAATAAACACTCAAATGTGAAATAATTCAGAAGAGATGTTTAACTATAGATCAGAGCCACTATTAGCCAAATCGTGCCTTTATGAAAATTAGAGAGGAGCTGTTTCCTCTAAGGAGAATTACAGCCTTAGGCAGGGCTCACAGCTTTTGGCAAAGGAGGTGGAGCCCACGCTAAATTCAGTTCCCACTCAGCCCTCAGCTGGTTGCCCCGAGGCAAAACATCCTGCCCAACAGTACACAGTGGCCTGATGGAAATGATGTTTCAGTGCAGGGTTGTATTAACTGTCTGTCTTTGAGCAAACATCTCAGCCCTTAAGACTTTCAGTATTTTATATAACAAAGTGAAGTAGTCATTACTGACCTCAAAGGCCCTTTTTATCTAAAAAAACCACTATGTTCTAGGGGTCAGCAATTTTTTTTTAAGTGGAAATCTCAGAAAGTAGAGGAAGTAAGTACCAAATGTTAGCCACAAGAAGGAACTGATTGGAGAAGTATAAGTGATACGAACTCACAGGAAAAAAGTGATCCGTTTATTGTAGGGTTCATGGACGTGGTCAGATACATGTCCTAGACTTCGGTGAGACAGATTTGAATTTTTTTGATAAATGTGAGGAGTCCCTGAACAGAGACCCCCAAAGGGAAGATGACAAGTGTCGGGAAAAAGTGTTTCAAAATTAAATTCTAAGTCTTGCAAACAAGGATGATGTTGGATAGGAAGAAAAGGGAGTTATCTAAAGAGGCATGCTTGGCAGCCCAGTGAATTCTCTAGGAAACTCAGATATCAAACAACATTCGCAAAACATGGAAGAGGATTAATTTCAATTGGCCCTGAACTGAAGGGCCATTGTCAGGAAACTCAATCCTTAGAATGATGTGATATTTGTGAAAAATTTCAAAGGCAATAAAAAAGACTTACAAATCAAATTTATTGAGATATGTTACATACAATAAAACACATACATTAAAGCAGGCAGTCTGATGAGCTTTGGCAAGTGTATACACCTGTCAAAATACAGAACATGTGCAATGACCTCAAAGTTCCCTGTGCCCCATTGCACTCCCCCAGACCTCCCAGGAGGCCACTGATCTGGTTTTTGTCATTATAGATTAGTTTGGCTATTCCAGAACTTCCTGTATATAGAATTATACTGTCTGCATGCCCCCCTTTGTTTTCCTAGCATAATGCGGAAAGAACTAAGAACAAAGAAAGGGTTTGCCCTTGGAGATGAGGATTCGAAGTTCATCAAAAATGATGAAATGTGCAATTCCTTTATGCTGGGCTGGGATGCTCTGAAATGAAGGAGGACTTTTGAGGCCATGTGTGGAAAGCCCATAGACCTTAAAATTGAAGGCTCATAAAACTTCATCAGCCTCTGGCTGCTGCCCAACAAACTTCCACCATTTCCCCATTGATAAGGGGGAGGGAGAAATTGATTAAGAGATTATTTATTTATTTACTTTAATTTTTTTAAATGTTTACTTATTTTTGAGAAAGAGACAGAGCACGAGCAGGGGAGGAGCAGAGAGAGATGAAGACACAGAATCCGAAGCAGGCTCCAGGCTCTGAGCTGTCAGCACAGAGCCTGATGCAGGGCTCAAACCCACAAACCGTGAGATCATGACCTGAGCTGAAGTCAGAAGCTTAACTGACTGAGCCACCCAGGTGCCCTGGTAAGAGATTATTTAAAAACAGTATGGGACCACGAAGGCCGGCTGTTGATGGCTAGTTTCAGAGTTTTGACCATAGATATCATATAAGGAAGAGAATGCTTCAAATATAGTGGATTTTCAAGAGGAGCTGATTTGGTTTTTTTGTTTGTTTGTTTTTAAAGTAGGCTCCATGTCCACCGTGGAAGTCTGGGCTTGAGGTCATGACCCTCAGCTCAAGATCTGAGCTGAGATAGAGAGTCAGACGCTTAATCAAGTGAGCCACCCAGGCCCCCCATCAAGAGGAGGTGACTTGTTTTATCTGTTCATGCTATTTGACCAAACCAATTGCAATTAAATGTGGCTACATTTTGCTATGAGTGTCCCCTAAGAAATTGGAAAGAAACCTCCAATCATGTCCCCTGCCCTAAGTGCAAGGACACTTAGAGTTAAGAAATCCAAAGTATCTCAACTGGGGATGATGGCTCAGGTAACAAAGGTTCTGGGACCCCACTTAAAGGATTTGAAAGCAAAATCAATGCCATGGAGCAGCATTCCGATGGGAGACCTGGCTCTGATCCCAGGACTGCAAGCCTCACATAGGATTTGCCACTGAGAAAGCCAAAGAAATCTTCTAGGACGAGGTCCAGGAAATTCTGAATATTCTATCTAAGGCATTAGAATTTTACAAGAGAGGACTTTCTCTGAAGAGAAAAATGAACAGTTACCAAATAGGAAGTCACAGAAGTGTCATTCCTATTTTCTTAACTTTTTCAAGTTTGTTTTGGGATCAGGAGACTTGGAGTCCTTATCTCAGTATGTCCCCTGATTTGAAGAGTGTGGTTAATTAAGGTGTCAATCAGGACATGGTGAACTGTCTTGAGATACCTGAATATCCTGCCATCATGGAAACCCACAGCTACCTCTGGACTAATTATTGGCAGGGAATTGTGAGAGAGGATAATGGGAAAAAAGAATCTCTAAGGCATCATCTTTGGGTAGAAAGAATTTCTTCTCCAATGAGAACTTGCATGTGTATATATGTGTTTGGCATGGATAATACTATTTTTTCTGCAACCCCATTTTTAGTATTGGTTTCTTATAAAAAGTTTCTTAGAAACAAGGTGGGGATTTTACTAGATTATGATTTGAGGACTATCTTATTTTGTGATGCTTTGAAAGATTGTCCCCTACTTGGTCAATTTTGCCATTAAGACCTCTATGTCTTATCGCCTTTCCTTGTTCTCACAATAAAGATGGGCTTTCTGTATCATTAACTATCTTCCCAGCATAGAAATCTCTAAGAAAGAAAGCTGGACTAGGAAATAGCAGCTTTGATTTCCCTAGCAGGTGCAATGACAGAAAAAACATAAACATGGTTGCTGCCCCCAAGGAGTTTATAATTAGAATTGCAATGCATATTGAAAGTTATCAAGACTACGACTGTACTAATTAGCAGAAACAAAATATTATTTAAGTTCTATAAGTCCTTAAAAATGTTAACCAATTCCCAGATTTTACTTACCCCTTCTAAGAAAGCATTGTCAATACTACATTAATTTATTCTGATAGCAATGTTAAGTATTGGACTGTCACAGACTATGAGTCTGGAATTCTCTCTTGTCCAGCAAGAGAGCAGATGCAGAATTGAATACAAGAGAGGCTAATGTCCAGGAGGAGACAAGAGCCCAGAGCAGGTGTTTCGTTTCCGTATTTATTGAGCTCACAAGATATTACCTGTGTGGTGAACCTGAAGAAAACAAGATCTTACACACATGAACGTGGAGAAAACAATCAGACAGTAATCATTATCTTGTGTGTGTAAGAAGCAAAGGGCCTGGGGGGCAAGTGGAGTTTGTGATCAATGTACAATAGTATATTGGTGTCATATGGAAAGTACTCATGATTCCATTACAATATCTTGCTAGCTAACCTTGGGCGTTTGTGCCTCATGGTGGATGATTTCTGCCCTAAGCTTTTTTTTTAATCCATTTATGTAAGTAGCACCTATTTCCCCACAGTGGATAAGTTTATTTGGTAATGATGAGAAGAGATTGAGATGCAAGCATTTAAGTTGGCATCTACACCATTGGAAATGATATGAATATAAAGATTCAATAAGATGAAGGGACTATTTTTTAATTTGTACACCTGACACAAACTGACATTAACATATGTAATCTATCTGTCTGCCAACCTATCCTCCCTCCAAACCCATCGTGGAAAGGGGCAATTATCTAAAATTAAGCTATTTACAGACAAGTTTTCTTGGGAATGTAACATTAACTTAAGCTATTCTTTTTCTATAAGTTTTAGTAGAACCAAATCTAAAGTATGATGTGATAAATCCCATGCAAACTATTAAATCTTAGAAAATGTAGGCTTTTGTTTTAGGTAGCTTGAGATAGAAGAAACAAATTATCTTATTTTTATAGTCTATTTTTGACATGTATACTTAAATGTTTAAATTTATAAGAACTGAGGGCGCCAGTTCATGAGCTTGAGCCCTGCATCAGGCTCTGTGTTGACAGCTAGAGTCTGGAGCCTGCTTTGGATTCTGTGTCTCCCTCTCTCCCTGCCCCTCCCCCACTTGCACTTTGTCTCTCTCTCAAAAATAAACAGAAAAAAATTTTTTTTTAATTTAAATTTATAAGAACTGTTTCCAGAGAGATATATTCATAGAATCTTTCTTTCTTTCTTTCTTTCTTTCTTTCTTTCTTTCTTTCTTTCTTTCTGTTTTTTTTTTTACTTTTTATTTTTTTGAGAGAGAGCGTGTGTATGAGTGTGGGTGAGGGGGAGAGAGAGAGAGAGAGAGAGAGAGAATCTCAAGCAGGTTTCATACCTAGCGTCGAGCTGGTCACAGGGCTTGATCTCACACCTATGAGATCCTGACCTGAGCTGAAATCAAGAGTCGGACACTTAATGGACTGAGCTACCCAGGCGCCCCACAGAAACTTTATTATTGATTTAATTTTAAATATGATCTTTAGTACTTTTTTAGATTTTAATATATGTTTTTATTTTCTCAAGTATTAGGGCCAGTCTGCAGTGGAACAAGCTGGAGATGATTTAAAATCACTAAGTTCTCTAGAGAAGAATGGCAAATTTTGTGGTGGTTATTGTTGCTGTACCAAATGTGGTTTTATTGCTTGAACAAATTTGTTTAAAAGAAATACTTTGAGCAGCACCTGGGTGGCTCAGTCGGTTTAGCCTTTACTTTGGCTCAGGTCATTGTCTCAGGGTTTGGTTTGTGAGTTCAAGCTCCACATCAGGCTCCCTGCTGTCAGTGCAGAGCCCACTTTGGATCCTCTGTCTCCCTCTCTCTGCCCCTCCCTTGCTCATGCCAGTGAGGGTGAAGAGTCAGACTCAAACACCAGAAGGTGGTTGTACAATTATTGTACATCAGTGAGAGGTTATGTTGCTCCTAAGAGGAAAAAGATGGGAAAGAAGGGAAGAGACAGAGGATGAGAAGCAGAGAGGCAAGCAGAATGCTGCAATACAGTCCGGCCTGTATTTGTGGGTTTGGGTAGGGGTGTGACTGGCACTGACTGGCCTGGAGAGACGGCTGTGCACCTCCATCATTGGCATCATGTCGAAAACTCAAAATAACCCAAGGTTGGAGTATTTATACCAGAGAAATCGATAAAAGCTTCAAATCAAGGCTCACCAACTTCACCCTTCTCCAAGTGTTTGTTTCTTAGAACACTTCTGGGTCTGGGTAGGAGTATAAATAGAAGCCAACATAGCATATGTCTAAGTATTTAAGAGTTATAAGTCAGGGTTTATTTAACAAAACTGTTAAATGAAATATATGTTACCCTCCTACTTTGACAAATATACTTTTAGAATGACCTGGAAGTGTAGGTTCCAATTTACCATTCTCAGACTCCTTGGGCTCCATAACAGAATATACAGAGCCAGCTGGCTCCCTGGCTGTCCCTCCCCAGGTTGTAAGCAGATCCTCTTCTATTTCTACTCATGGCCCCATCCCACACTGTGAAGGGCCTTGTGTGCACATATATGGACAGCCTGAGCTGCATATCTAGGCTCTATCTACACCCCCTCCATAAAACATGTGCCTTTGGCACATGTTAGGGGCTATGAGTGTGTACTTTCTCTGGGCAGCCTGCCCTTGTGAGGACTGAACCAAGAAAGAGGCTGTACAAGCCCTGAAATAGGCTTAGGACTGTTTGAGCAGATAATTCTGGGGTCTCAGGCACCCGGAACATGATATAGAAGGAGTGATGCAGGACCCATGTGGGCATGTCTCCTTAGCCCCACAGACTCCTACGCCTGTAGGGAGGGTATAGTCAGAGGAGGGCCAGAGTAAATCTCTCTAAAGCACAGAGCCTAGTGCAGGCTCTTCCCACTAGGTCTAAGGATGGTATTGTGCTGGGCATTGCTCAATGGACTCCTCTTTTTGGGGCCTCCAAATTCTAAGCAAACTCTACACAAATTATGAAATGCCTGGGTTATTAGATCCCTCCACCCCGACTCTCAGCTAGAAACTGGAGAACAAATGAGTTCTGGGTCCTTGGTTGATGCAGAATGAAATAGAGGCCCTATATGTAGACACATAGAGCATCAGGAGCTAGAAGTTCCAGCTAATGTGAGTTGAAAAAATTTCCACCTGTGCTCTGTTCTTGCTTTCTCGGGGACCTCAGTCCACCAACTATCTTCTCCCCTGTATCTTCCACTCTAATTCTCCAATGGACCCTTCTCATCAGTATTTACATATGCTCAAACTTTTCTCATTTGAACTCAACCACAACAAAAAACTTCCTTAGACTAGTTCTCTACTGTCAACTCGTCCTATTTCTTTCTGAATATTGAGAACCAAAATTCTTGAAAAGTTGCCTCTATTTCTTTCTTTAACTCTAAACTTAAATCCACCACAGTCTAGCTCTTACTGTCATCATGCCATCAAAATTCAGAAGACATTTTACAGCCCTTACTTTGTTTGACTTCTCTCTGCAATCTGGAACTATTAACTTTTCTCTCATTCCTGACATGCCCCCTCTTTAGCTTCCAGGAACTCATTTTTCTGATTGCTTTCTTTTTCTAAATTTTTTTATTAAAAATTTTTTTTTCTTTACATTTATTTTATATTTGAGAGACAGAGCACAAGTGGGGGAGGGGCAGAGAGAGAGGGAGACACAGAATCCGAAGAAGGCCCCAGGCTCTGAGCTGTCGGCACAGAGCCCAAACTGGGACTCATTCATACTCATGGATCACCAAGATCATTCTTGAGCAGAAGTCGGGCGTTTAACCGACTGAGCCACCCAGGCACTCCTCTGATTACTTTCTAATACCCTACCACCTCTCCCTCTCCATGGCAGCCTCCTCTTCCTCCCCCATGCCTTAAATGCCTGCTGTCTTCAGGGCTCTGCCCCAGCCCCTATGCTCTTTTCACTCCATTCTGTCTCTAGGATAATCTCTATATGTGGATGATTCCCCAGTGTTTCTCTTTAAGCCAGATCTCTTTCTTTTGATTTCTAAGCCTGAATATTCCACTCTGGGTCCACCTGGAAATCTTGCAGTCACCTGAAACTCAACATATCCAAAACTGAACTCATTTTCTTTCCCCTTCCCTTAGTAAATGCCATCTTGTCTCCCAGCTGCTCAAGCCAGAAACCTGAGTTATTCCTGGTGTCTCCCTCTCTCTCACTGAGCTCGAACTGGGCATGTTGCAAACTGACCTAAGTCTAACTGGCTGTGAACAACTGTTAGATTCTTACAGACAGATGTTGAAGGTCTCCAATAGTTAGAGGTAGGTGAGGATTTCATGTTGCTGTACCTGAAATTTACCTAAAAGTTGGCATGTTACTCTAGTATCAAACCTCAGACCAAATTCTGCTCCACCTATCATTTTAGTAAGCAGGCACCCTGTTTCTATAAGCTCAGCTCAATCCATTAGGTACTGTACTAGTTGAGATAATAAGGCAAAGCTGATATAACAGAGACCCAACAAATATTACAGTAGTTTTATGCAACAGTTTAAGGTGAACATTTTGAGTTGGCAGGCGATCACTCAGGGACTCAGGTTCCTTCTAAAATGATGCCCCACCATCTCCAGAGCCTTTTGTTCTCTGCAGGGCCAAGGTCCTAGCCATCCAAATGGCAAGAAGGGAGGTCTACTCATGGTCTTAGGGTTTAGGCCCAGAAATCTAGGTATACATTCTTTTACTCACATTCCATCCATATGACCACATCTGTTAGGCAGGCTGTAATGATTGTGTAGCCACATGCCTAGGAAGAAGGGCAGAATGGATTTTTTGGTGGGCAACCAGTTGTTTCCACCCCTGGTACAGTGCTAAATATCTTGCATGAAAAGGTTAATCAAAGCAGATGCAATAACATTGTAGAGGAGTTCAGTTCACTTACTAGTCAGAATAGGTAGCAGAATCTTCCTTCAGGTCCAGATCAGAGGCAGAGCCAAGAATACCATTCTAAAAGAATTGGTCTTCTGGGATTATAAATTCATATATTCCTATACATATAAGGGCAGAGGTATCTTTATCGTATTGCTAGTTGATATCCATGTCTTAAATATCACTTGTTTTGCCAATTAA
The DNA here is from genome assembly GCA_028646485.1 of Cryptoprocta ferox. Taxonomy (NCBI): domain Eukaryota; kingdom Metazoa; phylum Chordata; class Mammalia; order Carnivora; family Eupleridae; genus Cryptoprocta; species Cryptoprocta ferox. The sequence continues at coordinate 127,674,488 of CM053567.1, read as the reverse complement.
AAATTATCCTATCATTTCTTAAGCTTATTAACAATTAGTCTATTGAAATAGAAAGAGTCAAACCACTTCTAATAGGTCCTCTGGAATATGAGGACCTGATAAAGGCACTTCAAATATAGTCTAGAGAGTAAATTCCTGATTAAGGGACTTTAAATGCTGAATTACTTTCTCTAGATTAAAACTAACAAACACATATATATGACATTGTCCATGCTCTTAATGTTTATCAAAAACATTTACACACATACACACACACGCACACACACACACAGGGGAAATATAGAAGACTAGGTATCACAGTAGAGATGGTAATTAGCAGTTAGGGTCCATTCTGTCCAGTTATCAATAATAAATAAATATTTATATTGATAAATAAATAAATATATTTCTAGAGAGATTCTATAATTCAGGGTCTTATGAAGGAGACAAAGATCCATATAGAAATATGTTGTGTTTCTATACACTAATAATAAAGTGCAGAAATAGAAATTTAAAAAACAATCGCATTTACAACTGCACCAAAAATAATAAAATACCTAGGCATAAGCTTAACTAAAAGGGCAAAAGACCTGTACTCCAAAAACTACAAAACACTGATGAAAGAAACTGAAGCTGATACAAACAAATGAAAATATATTCCATGCTCATGGATTGGAAGAATAAATATTGTTAAAATGTCCATACTACCCAAACCTATCTACAGATGCAATGCAGTCCCTATCAAAATACCAATAGCATTTTTCACAGAATGGAACAAATAATAATAAAATTTGTATGGAACCACAAAAGACCCCTAATAGCCAAAGCAATCTTGAGAAGGAGCAAAGCTGGAGGCATAAAAATCCCAGGTTTCAAAATATGCTATAAAGCTATAATCAAAACAGTATAGTACTGGCATAAAAGTAGACACATAGATCAAGAGAACAGAATAGAGAGCCCAGAAATAAACCTGTGCTTATATGGTTAATTAATCTATGACTGAGCAAGAAATAATATCCAAAGGGGAAAGACTTATCTTCAATAAGTGGTTCTCAGAAAACTGGAGAGCTACATGCAAAAGAATGAAACTGGACCTTTCTTACACCATACACAAAAATAAACTCAAAATGGATTAAAGACCTGAATGTGAGACCTGAAACCATAAAACTTCTAGTAGAAAATATAGGCAGTAATTTCTTTGGCATTGGCCGTAGAAACATTCTAGATCCATCTTCTCAGGCAAGAGAAACAAAAGCAAAATTAAACTATTGGGACTACAACAAAGTTAAAATGTTTTTGCATAACAAAAGAAACCATCGGCAAAAAAACCCCAAGGCAACCTACTGAATTGGAGAAGATATTTGCAAATGATATATCCAATAAAAGGTTAATGTCAAGATATATAAAGAATTTATAAGGGCACCTGAGTGGCTCTGTCGGTTAAGCCTCTGACTTTGGCTCAGGTCATGATCTCACAGTTAATGAGTTCAAGCCCTCTATTGGGCTGTAAGCACAGAGCCCACTTCAGATCCTCTGTCCCCTTCTTTCTTTGCCCCTTCTCTGCTCATACTCTCTCTCTCAAAAATAAATAAACATTAAAAAAATTTTTAAAGGAGCTGAATAGTCACTTTTCAAAAAAAGACATACAAATGGCAACAGACACATGAAAAAATGCTCAACATCACTTATCATCAGGGAAATGCAAATCAAAACCACAATGCAATTATCACCTTACATTAGTCAGAATGGCTAGATACAAAAAGATAAGAAATAACAAGAGTTGGCAAGGACATGGAGAAAAAGGAACCCTCATAACACTGTTGATGAAAATACATATTGGTGCAGCCACTGTGGAAAACAGTATGGAGGCTCCTCAAAAAATTAAAAATAGAATTATCATATGATCCAATAATTCCACAATGGGGTATTTATCCAAAGAAAATGAAAACACTAACTTGAAAAGATATATGCACCCTTCTGTTTACTGAAGCATTATTTACAATAGCCCAAATATGGAAGCATCCCAAGTGTCCATCAATAGATGAATGGATAAAAAAGATGTGGTATATAAATATAAATACAATGGAATATTATTCAACCATAAAAAATAATGAGATCTTGTCATTTGCAACAACAGGGATGGACCTAGAGGGCATAATGCTAAGTGAAATAAGTCAGAGAAAGACAAATACCATATGATTTCACTCATATATAGAATTTAAAGAACAAAACAAATGAACAAAGAGAAAGAGATAAACCAAAAAATCAGACTCTGAAGTACAGAAAACAAACTAGTGGTTACCAGAGGGGAAGGGGGGGATGAGTGAACTAGGTGAAGGGAATCAAGAGTACACTTGTCATGACAAGCACTGAGTAATGTAGAGAGTTGTTGAATCATTATATTGTCCACCTGAAATGAATATAATACTATTAATTATACTTCAATTTAAAAAAATCCTCAAAACTGCAGAAGAAGAAGAAGAAGAAGAAGAAGAAGAAGAAGAAGAAGAAGAAGAAGAAACTGCAGAAGGAAGAGAAGGCGGAGGAGGAAGAAGTGGAGGAGGAAGAGGAGAATGAATCCACTCCTCACTTTACACAGTTCTAAAGGTCCTGATGTCAGTTTCCAGTTCCTCTCCTCTAAACTGGCCATAACCGTTAACCTCTGTGGCCAGGGGAATATTTCCGGGATGGCCTGGATCCTCTTTTCATTGTTTTACACAGTTCTCATTGCAGTTTGGGGATGTCCACTTCCTATTTCTGGATCTTTATTATAAGTAAAAAGTGGTTCTTGCTTTTTTCCTTCAACTCTTGCTCAAAATAATCTTCGGCCGCTCAGTCCTTTATTCCTTTGTGTGTGATTGTATTATTGCATGTGAAAGGGCAATCTGACTGATGGTCAAAGCAAGGACTCTGGACTCTGATCACGGGTGGCAAAATCCTTGTGTTGCCATTTACTACTTGCATGACCTGGTGCCATTACTCAACATCCTCTTCCTCTGTGTCCTACCTGTAAAATCACTTAGTAAGTGCAAAGTGCTTAGGACAGTAACTGGCACTCAGTTGCACAATAAGGGTGTTGGCTATTTAGTTTCTCCTGATAGACCTATAGGTTATGAAACCTTAAATCTTCTCCACTTTACTTTTATTTTAAGAAGTAAACCAGTAACAAATACTTTATACTTTAATTATCATTCTTAACATGTCACATGACCTACATCTCCATTAGGTAGCTGCAGGTGCAGGGTCAGCTGGCCACTGGGGTTTCTGAAGTTTAACAGGCATGAACCTGTAATTCTAGCATGAAAGAAAACTGCTCTTTTATTGTCCTTTATCTGTTGTTTGCCTTCTAAATATTTACCTGATTATTAGTCTTTCTATATGAAGAAATAAAGGGGTTAAAAAAAAGAACAAATAATTTTTTAAAGAAAAAAGCCTCAAAGGGCAGTTGCTGAAAGAAAGTCTGAAAGTTTCCACATTGCCTGTGCATTAAGTTTTTCTATATACTATTTGTTCCCCTTAATAGTTATAGACTTTTACTGGCATTAAGATATGCTGAAAATTCTGAGGATATTATTTTGAAGTCAAGTTTGTATATGACGGGCTTTATGTAATTTGGGGCCATGAGGCTGCTTCGCATTAACTATTCATCTACTGAGTTTATAGTAAATATTTTACCATCTGATTGGGACCAATACTAATGGCTAAAAGATATATAAAATTTACAGTGTACTTTATCAAAGAATTACACATAGATTAACATACTTAATTCAGTTCTGAAGCAGAGCCCAAATCAGCTGAGATCTGAGAAACTCATTTTTCTGTTTTCTTGTACTCCTAGGCAATGCTGCTGTTGGAATCATGGCAGGACAATGGATTAGAAGGGTTCTGGTTTGCCTGGGATTTCCCTAGTGGTAGCACACAAAGTCTCCTATCCCAGGAAATCCCTCAGTCCCAGGCAAATCAGGACCTTTGGTCACCTAGCTAAGCGGAAAGGAGGCCTTGCATGCCAGCCTCGAAATGTCTGAGTTTATTGGTACAGCAGGACTGTGAACAAATAGGCATCAGGTACTGTCCTCCAACCACAGGTCCTAGGAGCCTCTTCTCCCAGAGGAGAAAAGAGGAGTAGCCATATTTATTTCCTTCCAAATTGCAGATTTGCCCCCGAGGATCTTGAATGCCATGTACTTTCCTCAACACTCATATCATGGTGAACTTCATCTGGACTTACATGTCTTTCAGACCAGGGCTGAGGTTTCTATCACCTTGTGCCCCATACAAAGATAAAAGATAATAATGGTTAAGAGTAGGGGAACTCAAACCCCCGGTCTGCACCTTACTAGCTCAGAATTTCTCTTCCTGTGAGGCTCTAGTTAGATCCACCCCTGCATTTGAGGACCTCTGAGTCTGTAAATTCACTTGGCTCAAGAAACTGAGTAAAAGGCACTGACTTGCCACTAAAATAACTCAAGCCCAGTTTTGGCTTCCAGACTTAGATTTCTCCCTGTGGTGCAGATCAAGCCATATGGCAGCCTGCCCATCTATTTTGATCACTTAGCTGCTGTCATGATGTTTATGAGCCAAAGCATTCTGATTACTGATATGTCCCTGCCACCCTTTGTGATAAATATGGCCACACACCTTGCCTTTGGCTATTACATGCTGCCAGTTGGCCTCTGGTGCTCTGGGATCCCATCATCCCCGGTGAAACCAGCCGACCCCTCTTCATGATGACACCTCCTATAGTCACACCTCGCCTATAAAAAGAGCAATGGCAGAGATTTTCAAGGATGCAGGTGCCTCAGTCAAGGGAGTTGTCTTCCAGGCCATTTCCCAGAACATAGATGGGAAGTGGATGTGCAGGTTGCGTATGATAAATCCAGTCCAACATTCCTGACTCTCTACGGCTTTGCCTTGCCTCCTCTGCATCATTCCAGGAAACTCTTAGTAAGTGCACTCCTACCAGTGAATTTGGCCTGACCCAGCATTATATTCCACCCTTCTTGATCTCATGTCTTTAAAATGAACTCCCATACATGTTCCCCAGGTTTCTGATGCTATATATTAGAAGTGTGGCTGTTCTTTGGGCATGTAAACTATTTCTTCCTGGGTCAGAGTGTATACCGGGCCTGTTGGAATATGCTGAGATTTAACCCTAGTTATTCATCCAGTCATAATAGGAGGTGGTTGGGCTGGGCCTTGAGGAGAATGGAGTCAAAGATCCCTTCCAAGAAGTCTGCCCCAGATGAGGTGTTCACAGGCATTTAAGCAAAGGAAGGCTAGTTTGGGGACTTAGTTTGCAAGCTGCTTCCACAGGAAAGAGAGGCTCAGAAACTGTACATTCAACCATTGTTTTAATTCAGCAACCCAGACAATTAAATTTTATGTTAGTGTTCAGCAGTATCAGCCCTCTGAGTAAAAAAAGATTATTTTAGGGCTGTCAGGGAAGCTTTCTGGTCCTCCAACTGTGACTTGAGCTGAGAGTTCAAAGAGTCGAGTTTGTCATTTTCTGAGTATTCGAATGCACTCCCAAAACTCGATCTCACACCACACTCCTTAGAGTCATCACCAACTGCCACAAGAGTCAAATGCAATGACCCCTTGTGCTCCTAAGACACTTGCTTCAGTTTGCATTTCATCACAATTAAATACAGGTGGTAGTGTGCCTGTGAGGTCCCAGCATGCCAGGGATCACTAGCTTCCCATTTCCCGTTGGCCACAAGCTCAGCACTGTGCTATAACCAAAAGGCATGACCAAGCCACCCCCCATATCCCACCTTGGCAGGTCTACCTGCTGGGACTAAGCCCAGTGCCGATTTTGTATCAGTCAGACTGTACTGGGAGAGTCCAAGCAATATTTGACTATAAACTAGGGGAAGTTTAATATAAAGAATTATTAATTATTACAGGGTGATAACTATCAGGAATAAAAAGAATGCTAAAGAATACCCTAGGGGGGAAAGTACCCAAGGAAGAAACAAACTTGGAAGGGGTCCCTCTCCTGGAGCTGGGACTTAAACCTGGTTGAGGAGTGGTTTCAGCCCACCAGATGGGGGCCAAGTTGTTGGGTGGCCCTGGCCAAAGCTGGTCTATAGATATTGGACAAGCAGGGAAAACCCTTCTGGAGAGCAGGAGAGCAGGACTGGGAAGCAGCAAGCATCCTCTGGGGCACATGTGGATAAGGCTGACAAATCACTCCAGAGTGCAGGAAAATGGAGGCTGGTGGACGGGACTGGGCAGGATGTAGGGCATCAAGAGCCCATTTTCTTGAAACCTAATGTCAGAATGGTTGCAGCTAGGTGGTCACTGCGATGGGGCTGAGAGCTTGCTTTGATGTGACTCTGGTTCAAGGCTGATACTCTTGCTCCTCCTTCTTCCTGGAACATTGTTGCCCCAGCTTTCCCCATCACATCATTCAAGCCTCTGTCCAACTACCACTCAGAATTTGTTCCCTGGCACTCTATAAAACAGCCTGCCTTCCCTGTAACTCTTTCCTTTTATCAAGCCTTGTTTTTCTTCATAATAACTTACCACTATGCCAAATTCTATTATTTTAAATAGTATATTTATTTATTTACCTATGCACATGTATTTACCGATTCACTTAGTCACCAGCTCTAGGAAGGAGGGGACACATCTTGTTTGTTGAGGTATCCTCAAAACCTAGAACAGTTCATAGCATGGAATAGGTATCCAATAGATATTGATTATATGAATGACTGTAGGTGTCAGAAATGGGGTAGTTCTTCTGGAATATAAGGTCATATGCAGACAGACCTACAGCAATAGAATTTTAGCCCTTAACTGAATTAGCACAGCAACAAAGTGTTTGCATTTTGGTTATTCTCACCCCAACTTGATGAAAATGAGTTCCATTCATTTTGTGTGTGGTATAATTAATATACAGTAAAACTTACTTTTGTGTGTATGTATGCATGTGTGTGTGTGTGTGTGTGTGTACAGTTCTATGAGTTTTGACAAATATATACAATTTTGTAAAATCACTGCAATCAGGATATAAAACAGGGGTGCCCAGGGGGCTCAGTTGGTTGAGCATACGACTCTTGATTTCAGCTCAGGTCATGACCCCAGGATCATGGGATCAAGTTCTGAGTCAGCTTCCGTGCTGGGTGTGGAATCTGCTAAAGATCCTCTCTCCCTCTTCCTCTGCCCCAATTCCCCACTCTCTCTCAAATAAAAAAAATAAATAAACAAAAATAAAAAAGATATAAAATAGTTTCCTCATTTCCCAAATTTCCTTGTGCTCTTTTGTGTTTAACCTTTCCTTGAACTCCAGTTACTGGCAACCACTGCTCTGTCTCTGTCTTCTGTCCCCATGTTTTGCCTTTTCCAGAATGTTCTAAAAATGGAATCCTACAGTACATTGCTTTTGGAACCTGGCTTCTTTCACTTAGCATTTGAAATTCACGCATGTGACTGCATGTATCATCAGTTTGTTCCTTATTATTGTTGACACACACACACACACACACACACACACAGACACAGCACAGTTTGCTAACCTTTCATCAATTGAAGGACATTTGTTTTTTTCCAGTTTGAGAGATTATGGATCAAGTTACTATTAACACTCATGTACAGGTTTTTGTGTGAACCCAAGTTTTATTTTATCTCGGGTAAATACATGGGTGTGAGATTGCACGGTTATATGGTCAGTGCATAGTTAACTATAAGAAACTCTTGGACTGTTTTCCAAAGTGACCATACAATTTGCCTTTCTAACCAACATTTTCACTACCACTTTTTATAATGTAGCATGGCTATGGAAATAAGATCAGAAATTTCACCTTTTTGTTCTTCTTGATTTGTCTCTATTTCAAGACTTTACACTTGTGGTTCCTTTTTTCTAGAACACATTTACATGTGTTTTTATAACTTTCATTGACACTTAAATCTAGAGAAGGACCTGTCTACACACATGATAAAGACCAGCCAGAAACAAAATGAAGAAAACCAGAAACATAAATGGGGAAAAATTATAAAGCCAGATACCTTTTTCCTAGACTCTTCTGTATATCCTGAAACCACAACAATTTTCAATGAATAATTAATTAGTTTGTGCTGAAAACTTTCTTATTGTACCATGTTTTCAAGTGAATTTAAAATACTTACAGAATGTTTAGTTTTAGTACCAAAATACTGATCCCAGACAGAAACTCACTCTTGATTCTAACGTGTTAATGTTGTCCTTATCTCTCTTGGAGGAAATAACATAAACCAAAAGCAATCTGTGTTTATGAGGCATTCCCGAAACACAGCCTGACCTTGGACACCAGTAACTTTCTCCCAGATACAGTGTCATATTTTTGTGGCTTAAGTATAAAGGAAGTAAGAGTCACGATAACTTACTTTCATTACATTGCTCAATGTTGCCCAAGGAAAAAGTTAAATAATAACCTTAATTTTTAAAAGAAGATTCTTAGAGTTTTAAACCAAGTAAACAAATAGAAATCCAACTAGCATTTGCACTGTTACTTTTGATTTCTTTACACTGAATTTATACTTTACTAGTGGGTAGGCTATCCCCTTGAAAATTCATCCATAAAAAAAATAAAATAAAAAAAAAGAAAATTCATCCATAATCTTAAAAAGCTCTTCATTTTCTGTTCCACATTCCCCACTCCTAATAAATCAAAACCATTCAAGAAGCTCAGGCTTAGGAACTGAATGTAAAACTGTTTTCCTAAAATAGCACCTTAAATCAGCTGTCTCTTAAGTAAAGTAGTTCCTCCTACATGACTTCTAAAAAGAGAGAGTTTGGACAGAAAAGCGAACCTGAAAATGCCTGCAAACAGTGACAATATTTAATGAGCACATCCTGTGCTGTTAAGAGCTTTACGTATATGATTCATTCAACAAATATTTAGTGAGCACTTACTTACTCTGTGCTAGAGACTATTCCAGACTTTGGAGATAAAGTATTGATCAAGACAGAAAACATCTGTGCCCTCACAAAACTTAGATTCTAGATGATGAGGTCAGACAAGAAAGAAATAAAAACAAATTATACCGTATGTCCCACTATGGAAAAAAATAAAGCAGAAAAAGGAAAGGGGCATTTGTCTATGGAAAGTGCGAGGTTTTAGAGAGGGGAGACAAGGGTTCACTGGGGTGGTGGTGCTATGTGGGCAAAGACTGCAGGAGGGGAGCGCAACCTGGATGGAAACTGGGAGAAGCCCCTTGGCGGGAAGGACAGTGATGTGGGGGAAGGCTGGAGCCGCTCTGCAAGGCAGAGAGGGATGGGGTGGCAGAGTCTGGAGGTAACAGGCAGCCAGGGCAGACGGGGCCCCGAGGGCATGCATAGGACTTTGGCTTTGCACTGTCAGAACTTGGGAGCCACTGAGAGGTTCTGAGCGAGGCATGGCAGGTGCTGGCTTGTTTTAACAGGATCACCCTGGTTCTTGGGGGCAAGAACAGAATGCAAAGGGCAAGGGAAGACCAGTTAGGAAGTGCTAATCCGGGGACAGAGGGTGGTGCATACAGGTGGTACAGGGAGGTAGTAAGAAAAGGTGGGGTTCTGCGTACCTTCTGAAGGCAGAGCCAAGAGACTCTTCTAACATCTTGGATATGGAATGTGAGAGAAAGGGAGGAGTCACGGACAAACCCAAGGTTCTGGCCAGATCTATAGGAACCTGGCTGTGTTGAGGTTTGTTTGTTGGCTTAAAAAAGAGAAATTTATTTCCCCAATTCTGGACACCAGAAATCTGAGATTGAGGTGTGGACAAGGTTGCTTTCTTCTGAGGCCTCTCTCCTGGGCTTAAATGGCCATCTTCTCTCTGTGCCTTCAGTCACCTGTGTGTGCAAGTGTCAATGTCCAGACTTCCTCTTACAAGGAATGCCTCATTTTAACCTAATAACCTCTTTTATAGACGTCACCACCAAACATGATTACATTCTGAGTTATTGGGGGATAGGACTTCGACATATGAATTGGGGGCAAAACAATTCAGTCCATTAACGGGCTTTAACATCAATGCCAACTGTTTCATGCTGTACAACAGCCCAGTTTGGGCAGAGGAGAATGTGGCGGCTGAGGGCAGGTCATCATTTGCCTGAGGTCTCCAGCTGGCAAATATACAGGGAGGATGCATGCAGGGGCCTGCCTGCTCCAAAGGGCAAACGCTCACCGGGACCAGTTGCCAGGACAGTGGCAATGGCAAGGCTGGGCAGATGAGCGTGGCCTGTGGTTAGTGAAGAGACTAGCCCAAGGGCGAGAGTGTATGTTGATTCCGGGGAAATAGTAGGTGTGACCTGTGGAAGGCTTTAGTCTGAAGAGGCACAGAGCAATCTCGTGTAGTCCAGGAAGAGGAGAGCTAGCACTTGTGACGTGTTTTCTGACTCTGTAGCCAGATTTTTTTAAATCTTCATTTATATATTTTTTATGTTTTAAAATTTACATCCAACTTAGTGAGCACATGGTGCAACAATGATTTTAGGAGTAGATTCCTTAATGCCCCTTACCCATTCAGCCCATCCCCCCTCCCACAGCCTCTCCAGTAATCCTGTGTGTTCTCCATATTTGAGTCTCTTATGTTTTGTCCCCTTTCCTGTTTCCATATTATTTCTGCTTCCCTTCCCTTATGTTCATCTGTTTTGTATCTTAAAGTCCTCATATGAGTGAAGTCATATGATATTTGTCTTTCTCTAATTTCACTTAGCATAATACCCTCAGTTCCATCCATGTAGTTGCAAATTGTAGCCAGATTTTCTATAGCTCCCATCCCAGTCCACCCTCACCATAAGCTCGTACTAGGTAACTGTTAGGTTTACAAAGTTCTTTCACATGCCTTTCTATTTACAACCTCACAATGATTCTGTAGCAGAAAAGTAGGGCAAGGGCCCTCTCCACTGAATGAATCTCCCAAAACAAGACTGGTAATCCACTATCTGAAGTTACAGTACCCCCCATGGCCAAGCGGGAGATAGACACCTGGTACTAGATCACTAGATGGATGACAGCTACACTTTTTCCAATGCTGAATTGTTTGAAGTCCATGATTTCAGAGGCTAATAAACTACTTCATCTCCCCCTCCCCCCATCCCAATCTGCTCCTTACCTATTAATACTACTTCTTCAGCTTTTATAGAGAAGAAATGAAAAGGAACTAAAATAACCCAGTTAAGTTTAAGCAGCTTTTTGAGAGTAAGACAATCTATGAATTTTAACCTATGTTCTCCTATTCCTATTTATCATAAATGACTGCAGTTTTGCCGATTCTAGGATTTGTACCATGTTAACTTTCATCAACCAACTTAGGAAAATAAAATCAGAATACGTTGTACTTACCCTCTATTAATTGGAATCAGTACTAATGGGTTAAGATTCTAAGCATTTTGGAGCACCTGGGTGGCTCAGTCGGTTAAAGGTCTGACTTCAGCTCAGGTCATGATCTCACGGTTCATGGGTTCAAGCCCCACGTTGGGCTCTGTGCAGACAGCTCAGAGCTTGGAGCCTGCTGTCTCCCTCTCTCTCTCCCTCTCTCAAAAATAAACATTAAAATTAAAAAAAAAAGATTCTAAGCATTTTAAAATATAGGGCGATCTGTAAATTATGTAGCCAGTCCAGAACAGATTACATAGACTTTGGCAAATCACATAGCCAGTCCTCAACAGGACTACTGCCCTTTTAGACGCTGGAGCTTTTTCCTACATGCCAAAGGCACTCTGCTTTAAGCCTTCCTCTAGGGAACAAGGCAGGGGACGCCACACCAGGCCTCTCTGTGCTAAGCACAGATCCCCATTGGCCAGGCTGCTCCACCAATTTATCCTGGCCAACATTATTTTAGAGCCCACGCATGGGAAAAGGCATTCAGAAAGCAACATTTTTTGCTATGAGAACTGGTATATTTTTAAGAGGCATAACCCTTTTCTAAGCTCAGTTTCTTCTATTTTTCATTTCTTTCATTACTGAAGATAACCCTCCATCTGTTTACACTCCGTATTTTTATTATTGCATTTTTAGAAAAACTGTGTAAAATGAAACAAAACCCAGAAATCAACAGATTTAAGTTTTATCTATCCTGATGCAAATCATAGACACTAATCATATTTCCCCAAAAGTAGGGTACATTTGTATTCTCCCCTTCAACTCACTGCTGCTATAGCAGAGTAGAATTATGGCTGCTACTTCTGTTAGGTCTAAACACTCTTAGTGGTTCAGTATTTGCTGAGTAAACAGTTCGCTACATTTTCCTGTGCTCATTTATCAGGGCCTGCTTGGTGTGTCAGCTATGTTATCACCACCACCATTATCACCATTATGCAATTTAGTGTTTATTGCTGCCCACAATCCAAATTCACAAAAACTGCCTGCCCTACACCCCACTGTTCATGAGAGACACTTAAATCAAGTAAAATGTATTTTAGGTTAACAGTGCTAAGTTCTGAGGAGAAAAAAATACAGAGCACGGGAATACAAAGTGTAGGTAGCATTTGTTATGAAATTTTACAAGCAGTGGCTAAGAAAAGCATCTTTGAGAAGGTAACAATTAGGAAAAGACCTGCTGTGAAGGACTGACATAATTCAAGGACAGCATTCCAGGCAAAGAGAAGTATACATGCAAAGGCCCTGGGGCAGAAGTCTGCCAGCTTGATGATAAGCATTGAAGAAGCCAGTGGAGCTAGAGAGGGGTGTGGGAAAGTAGTCTAAGATGAGGCCAGATCATGAAGGGCCTAGCAGGTGACAGGAGTTTTACTTTGTATTGAGGGACCTGAGAAGATCCTGGAAGGTTCTGAGCAGAGGAATGACAAAACCTCATACAGGTTTTAAGAAAATCACTCTGGCTGCCGTGCTGAGAACATTCTGAAGACAGCAAGGGATGAAACTGTTAGGACACTTAACCAATATGCCATTATCCTATAAATCATGGTCAAGTAGGATAAAAAAGAAATCAACAGAAATTAAAACAGTCCCTGGTGATTGCCTGCCTGCCTATTTTGGTCACCATGGCTATACACAGAGACCAGATGTGTGAAATAAATGTCAGGACTGGTTAACAACAGAAATCCGTATGGATGTAGTAGATAAAAATTTTTATTTACTTAAATTCTCCTAAAATATAAAAACCAGAATGGTTTCCTAAATTACAGCTTTTGGCAGTGAGTGAAGGTCATAACAAGGAACAAGAAACCCCAACTTTCTACAGCAGCTTTTATTTTTCCCTAAAAGTAAAGTCCATTTTCCTACATTCATTCATTTAGATGAGATACAAATCAGGTGTCTTTTAAAGTGCCCAAACTCATACCATTCCCGTAACTGTAGATGGGAATTATAATGAGCAGAAGTATGCATCCACATCAGTACTCAAGGTCACTGAAATCCTCCAGAGTTCCAGGTTTCTGAGACGGGGAAGGATTTTCCTAGTAAATAGTTGCACTAAATCCAGGCAAATAGGGTCTAAGTCTTCGTCTCCTGGTTCTCAATTTTTTACCATATTGCAAGACTGTTTATTCAAATCTAATTATGTGGTAACAAGACCTGAGAGTGTTTTGTAAAAGGTGTTTTAAACATTCCTAGATCCACTTCATTTGCTAATTTTCTATTCCACTATCTATGCTTTCCTTTGCTTCATCTGTCTTCTTTTCTTTCCACAGATTCCCGAGGACAATCCCTAAGAAAACTATTAGTCCTAGTGTTCGGTTGGAGGTAAATTTATCCCAACAATCCTCAGGTCTGTGGATGTCTAGAGTGTAAATCTGTAAGAGAAGATCACAATGCTGCATTACCATTAATATAAACTTTCTGACGTCACAAATAAACACATCAGTACAGAGAAGAAAATTGCACTTTGTTACAGGATCTTAAGCAATGGGAAGCCTTTAATGTACCCCAAACTGTTTCCCAGTATAGAAAAATCTACCGTATCTCTCACTGGGTATTATCTAAGCTGTGTCCTAAAACCTTCCACTTGAGGGGTGCATGAATGCTTTGAGAGGCAACCCATACTATTTTTAGTTCTAACGAATTAGAAAGCTCTAAATATTTACACTGATCTAAAATCTGCCTCCTACAATTCCTACCCTGCAGTTCTAGCTTTCTTCTTAGGAGCAATGGTTCTCAGCAGGTGAACAAGTCCCATTTGGGAAGGAAAACTCTATTGGGCAGGGCTATCTAGAGCATTGAAAAATATTTAACATACCTGGCCCTCGCTCACTAAATGACCATGGAGACCTCTCCCCAGTTTATTTATGAGAACCAAAAGTACCCCCATGCATGTGTAAATCTCCTTCCCTTCCCCACATAGGGAAGGGGGTCTAGCAACCTAGACCTACGGTTAGTGACCTAGAACAAATACATTCCTTTTTCTCCATAGTAGTCCTGCAAATATATCGAAAAAGTGTCATGTCCCCTTCTTATTCATTCTTAGGCTTAACCATTAGCACCCCTCATTTTCCCAAATATTCTTTATTATATGGCCTCCAGACTTAAAATCATCATGATTTCCATTTTTCCAAATACTAGAAGTCTATGTCCATCTTCAGATATTGTGGCAAGGACTGGATAGAAGACCACAAATGCAATTTAGAATCATAAGATGGGTTTAAATATTGCTTACAGTATTTGTAATTGTCCTCACAGTTTTTGCCTTTGTCCACTAATATCCAGGTGCTTAAATATAGCTAAACATCCATTATCCTGACTGGACAATCAACTGATGGTGACAACCCCCACAGTGCTACGTTATGAGCAAAAAAGGATGCTAAGAAATTCTGAGGAGGAAAATGGTGAAATCTAGAGAATTCGGGAGAATCACCAACTCCTACCTTTTAAGATGTCATTGTGAGGAAAACCATGAAGGTGATACAGCATCAGATTTACTTTATGGACATTAGATTTTGGTTTCCTTCATACTATGTTATGCAAGTCTTGTTTACACTGATAAGTAACTTGCAATAATGTGTATAAAATAGATCATCTATGGGGCGCCTGGGTGGCTCAGCTGCTTAAGAGTCCGACTTCAACTCAGGTTATGATCTTACCGCTCATGGGTTAGAGCCCTGCATTGGGCTCTGTGCTGACAGCTCAGAGCCTGGAGCCTGCTTCGGATTCTGTGTCTCCCTTTCTCTCTGCCCCTCCCCTGCTTGCACGCTCTCTCAAAAATGAATAAATGTTTAAAAATTTTAAAAAAATATATAAAATAAAATAGATCATCTACATAAAGGCTAACACCTTTTTGAATCCATTCAAAGAAAGTAACAGTAATGCTGATATAAAAATAAAGTCCATTTAGAGGCGCCTGGGTGGTTCAGTTGGTTAAGCATCTGACTCTTAATTTTGGCTCAGGTCATGACCTCGCAGTTCGTGAGTTCGAGCCCCACATCCAGCTCTGAGCTGAGAGGGCGAAGCTGAGCTTGTTTGGGATTCTCTCTCCACCCCCAACCCCCACTTCTGCCCCTACCTTGCTTTCTCTCTCTCTCTCTCTCTCTCAAAATAAATAAGTAAACATAAAAAATTTAACAACAACAACAAAAAAGAGTTCATTTACAAGCAATCTACTTCATTAAAATTAGATTTGGTTCATTCCTTTTACAAGTGTCAATAATGTAGATCCCAATATAAGCTTGTGGATGATGGGTGAACATCTTGAAATGACAGTTCCCCACTACATAGGCAGAACTCTGTCTGACACGTGTGCATTTCACGTCTTATCTGGCCTTGGTTGCTAATGCCAGTGGAACCCATCCCTGTGAATGATTATTTTGCTAACCATCACTGCAGCCCACATATTAAAAATACAGTTATCCTGATCAGTTTGCTTTCAACCCACTTCAACACAACCCACAACTTTCAGACATTGCTGAAATTTTCCCAGACATCAGTCAGAAGGAATTCCAGAAAAATCAGAGGGAAAAAAAATAAATCTAGATTTAGTTTTAGATTATTTTTCTAAACTAATACAGTGGGCTTTGTTAGATGGCATGTTGAGGCAGGGGAGGGGGTGGTTCAAGGTAACATAAGCCAAGTAGTTGTTTAAGAAGTACCTTGCTTGGTAAACACAGAGCTTGTTTCTGTTTAAATCATTTTTACAATTTATAACCCAAGGGGAAATGAGGGGAAAAGGAAGAAGGCCAAACCTGGTGTGCCAGATGGGCTCCCACAGCAGCCAGAGCAGTGTAGTAGGGCACAGTCTGGGCACTGCTCACTCCCACCAGGCTCAGCGACCCCAGCATGGCCACACTGAAGCCACTGAGCCACCGCTTGGTGTTTTCATGGAACCGCAGCGCCGTGGACTTAAGACCAATCAGAGCATCATCTCTTTTGTCCTAACATGAGAAAGTAATAACACACTGTCTGGTTTTTACTGACATATCATAAAATTCACCAATTTGGTTGTATAACTTTCACCACTATCTAATTCCAGAAGGAACAGTCTTTGTCCCCGCCCCCTCCCCCAGAAGAAACGGTCTTTCAAAGGACATACGTTGTGAAAGCCGACCTTAACTTAGAAACACAGGCTGATCAGTAATACACGTGCAGTCCAAATCCTAGTTAAATGTCACTGCTAAAACCATCTTCCGGCTCTATTTCTACACGTCACTGTATTGCTTACAACACTATTAATGACTTTTAACTACACACAGACCACATTAGAGTAAAACTCAAGTCTACCTGTTCACATAGCTCCTCCTTCCCTCCGAGTTCTCAAGTCTCAACAACTTGTTGTGCATTTTAGTTTCAATCTTGCTAAAACCGCAGATGTAGAAAAACACTCCATTACCACCTGACCACATCCATTCACATTTCACTACTAGTTCGGTTTATTCCTCACCTCTTTCATCAAATTCTTTAAGTAGAGGTCGATTCTGGTGATATGCTCACATCTAGCTGCCTGACCTCCTCCAGCAATATTATTTCTAAGAATTTCCACATACGGTTGTGATTACGGCCATGTGATGTGTGATGTCAGAGGCTGCGTGCCGAACTCTGCACCCACCTGCAGGCAGAGAGCTATCTGATAGGCTATCTTTTGGGCTTCCAAATCCAAAGAACAACGAATGCGGGATTAGTGTGTGCTTTTCCCTTTGTACTATAAGCACCATCAGGATGCAAACTGTGTCTTTCATTACACACAGTACAGAAGTGTCAATGAGTGTGTGGTGTTTTACTGAAGAAGTGAATCTAACTGGAGTACAAATATCCTCATCACTGGTTCTAGACATTACTGTGAAAAGTAGAGGTATCTCTTCTGAACTGTCAGTCAAGTTTCACTTCAGGAAATCAGGCTGATGAGAGATCTGGCAAACTTCGTCACGATAACACAAACTCAGTGGGGGAGAGGGGTTAATGAAAGAAAGCACGATGAATTTCAGACTGGAATTTTAGAAAAACATTCCATCAAACCAGCACATATTCTTCAAGTAAGTGATTGAGAATACAGTTGTATTTCAGAAAACTACTGAGAAGAAACTTTTTCAAAGTTCATAAATGTAAAAGGAAAATTAAGAACATACATCGAGAAAAGCAAGAGTGGGTTTTTTTAAATTAACCTTATGAAAAAGGCAGTATCAAAAGCTATAAAAATGTTCATATTCTTTCACTAAGTAATACACCCCTAAAAATTTACCCCCAAAACTCATCAAGATATTAATGATTAGAGCAACATTATTATAATTGCAAAAACTCAGAACTTAAATGGCCAAAATAGACAAATTGTTAAAAAGATTTATGGCATGTTGGGGCACCTGGGTGGCTCAGTCGGTTAAGCGCCAGCTTTGGCTCAGGTCATGATCTCACAGTTTGTGGGTTCAAGCCCCACGTCGGGCTCTGTGCTGACCACGCAGACTCTGGAGCCTGCTTCGGATTCTGCATCTCCCTCTCTCTCTGCCCCTCCCTCACTCATGCTCTGGCTGTCTCTCTCTCAAAAATAAACATTAAAAAATTAAAAAAAAAGAAAATAAAATTATAAAAAAAAAGATTTATGGCATGTTAAACCAACGGACTATTATTATGCAGTCTGAAAGTGGTAATGACAAAACACAGGTAAAAATATGGGAAAGTGTTTACTACCTACACTACCAGGAAAAAGATCTGCCTGGTAGAGGCCTCCACGGAAGGGAGGAGAACGTGGCAGTTAAAAGCACACACTGTAGGGACTATCTGGGTCTGAATCTCAGCTCTGCCACCCACTAACTATGTGACAGACATGGTGCTTCTCCATATGTTTCCTCATTTATAAAACGAGGATAATAAAAGTACCTTCCCTCCCAGGTTGTTATGAGGATTAAATTACTATTTGTAAGGTTTTTTTAAAAACTGTGCCTGGAATACAGTATATACAATCTAAATGCTTGTAAATAAAAGAGTTGATCTCTTTGGTAAACATACGTATACATGAAACAAAAATATTTCATTGGTGCCAAAGAAGTGTGAATGATTTTTCTTTTCAGAAAAGATACTTTCCCTTTAATGTGGTTCATAAAGTTCTTAAATGGCAATAATAACTAAACCAAAGTTAAGAAAAAAAGATATTTTTTACCTGGTGAGCGTAGATAGTATCATAAATTAGCGTCCACATAATTCCAGAAAAATAAAGAGGCAGACAAATTGATGGATCGCAGGAGCCCTTGATAGCAGACCATCCAAGCAATGCTCCCCAATTAAAAGTCAACCCTATAATTGGTGAGACGGAGAGAGAGGGCAAGTCTAAATACACTTCAGACTCCCAAAGGGAGGAGGGGGCATTGGCACACATTAAGTGCCTCTATGCATTAGGCTCTGTGCACTGTTTGCTACTATGTCTCTTCCTGCAATTCTCTCAGCTCTCTGTGGTGGTGACTAGCTACTCTGCACAAAAAAGGAAATAGGCTCAGAGAAATTAATTGACAATTCAAATAACCCGAGTAATAGAAAAAATAATATCACTCTACTAGGAGGTTTCATGAGAACATTTACCCTACCAAGCACGGTGCCTGGCAGTCAATGAATAGTAGAAGCTAGGGGTTTCAACTAGACCTACCTGAGTCAAAACCTTCTTTTCTGTCCTTTATCACTCTACTTCCCCCATAAGCTACAAAAACAAGAGTACAGATGGGAACACTTATTCATTCTGTAAGCCCACCCTCTCTGAGGACTGTAAACAAACATCGACATGCGGACAACTCTCAAATCTGTATGTGCTCTCTGATCAGTTCTATGCTTCAGACTAGATCCGGAACTATCTGCTCGACATCTCTACCTTCAAGTCCCCCAGGTGCCTCGTACAGTGAGTCCCATGGGTCTTTTTTCAGAAAATCCCCATTCTTCTTTTATTCACTGAAAAAAATAGTTCAAACAACTAGAATAATTTTAGGAATATTCTCGTTTATTCTATAGTATGTATTTTTGCAATAGATTTTGATTTACCTACCTGTCTTTTGTTTGCTCTACCAACAAATATTTATTGAATACCTGTGATGTGCCAAGTGCTATGTAGATGCTAGATCATCCACACAAGATAACAGCAAAGAAAGCAAAGAAAGCTTTATCTGTTAGGCATGTATATTATAACTGGGGAGATAGAGGTAGCCTCCAGCACCTTCTTGTTCAGTTACTGCTGGTGAAATGAGTAAGTGCCACACCAGAGTGTGGTGGAAGCCAGAGGCGAGCCTGGCCAACTTTCTCTGGGAGGTGTAAGGAAGGCTTTACGGAAAGGGGCTGTTGAAGCTGCCACACACTAACCCTTCCTGACTGACTGCTTTCTACCCCAACCCCTCACGTCCTCAGGGCATCTAGGTCGGTCACCTAAAGAGAAGGGTATGGTCAAATCTGTTAATTTTTTTCTTCATTACATACCTAGATTTTAAAAAAAGTATTTCAGGAGATAATAATGATGATAATCTTAATAAATATATAAGGTTTCTTAGCCAATAAAAATGGCTAATTGCCCTTCCTTAAAATATGAAAATCTATTCTTGGTTTAGAAAATTTCGTGACTGACCTGGCATTTTATCACCTCCACATTACACACACACACACACACACACACACACACAGAAGTTTGAGGGTATCCAAGGAAATACTTGTAGTTATTTCAAGCTCACCCAAGGCTAATTGAGGCCAGTATGTAATTCTTTTCATTAGCGGGTAGGTGATGACAAGAAGTAGGGATGCTGCTCCCAGAGCTATACTGAAATCAAGAAAAAACATTAAAGATTAATGTCACCATCTCATAGAAATCACTAAATAAGACAACAGTAATAATCCTCATTGGAAAATGATTGATCTTAAATTATATTTTTTGTTACATAAAATTATTTTTCTGGACCTTGATTAAGATAAAAGTTGATTAGAAGGTATTTCAAGTATCACAAAACAACCAAACAAAATAATAATATGTATAGCGCTTTCATATATTAGGTGCTAGTTTGACTGCTTTATATATGTTAACTCATTATAACCTTCACCACAAACCTAAGAGGCAGACAGTTTTATTCTCCTTGTTTTTTGCAGATAAGGAAACTAAAGCACAAAGAGATAAGGTACTTTCTTGACTGCCATAGAGCCAGTCGGTAGCAAGGCCAGGATTCAAACCTAAGGCAGGATGGCTCCAGAGTCCAACTTAATACGCACTGTATGCTACTGCCCCTCTAAATGTTGTTTTAGATTACTGGAGATGTCCAAACAGAATCAGAGTCAACACAGCCCTCCCTATGTGCAC
This sequence comes from Cryptoprocta ferox, assembly GCA_028646485.1. Lineage (NCBI taxonomy): Eukaryota > Metazoa > Chordata > Mammalia > Carnivora > Eupleridae > Cryptoprocta > Cryptoprocta ferox. The sequence goes on along the minus strand of CM053567.1, from coordinate 127,653,855 downwards.
GATGGGTGCTACTACTCAGAAGAGGACAAGGTCACAAAGCACCTATAAAAGGGTGACAGCATAAGATGTTCTTAGGTACCAGCTCACCTAACACTGTCCTCCCAGGACAGACCTTCCAAAAGCACTTTCATGTGATAGTATCAGGACAAAGTACACGATTAGGTCTAGTTTCTATAAAGTGACACTTATTTTTTGTCTTTTTTTTCCTCATTTAAGTACTTTGTAAGCAGCCATCTGAGGCCGAAAAGTTTCATGCTATCTCTATTTAAGAGACATAGAAATGAATCCTTCCATTTTTTCCCTTTGTCATTGATAAGGAACATGACTCTGGGAAAGACCCAGTTAATCTTTTTGCAAAATGAGCAGAATTACTTCTATCTACTTTAGAGATACTGTCAGGATAAATAAAATTTCACATAAGGGTATAAAGACACATCCATGTATGCATCTGGAAAAGCTATGAAAGTGCCGTGTGTTCCCCAGGGAACACGCAATGAAAGTACAATGGTGGTTCCGAATAAATTAAATGCTGATCTTCCAATTCCTTTGGCTGAAAACATTCTTGATTTTATAACATGTGGTGACTTATTTATACTTGCTAACTTACAGATGTTCAATAGGTAACCAATAAACAATTCTGTGATAAAGATATTTCTATTTTATTTATTCCTACTTTCTCCACTTCCCAAAAAGAGATTTTTATACACGATTCTGAAAGAGACATTCACTGTACCTGTAGTAATTCAGACACAGAAGAACACCCAGTGCCAAGGTCAGCTGTCCCCCGAGGAAAATAAAGGATTGGAAAGTTGAGATGTCTCCAGCAGCTATTGGACGATTTGCTGTTCTTATAACCTTAATACATAAAAACAGATACCTGAGCCTCATGTAATGGTTTGATCATGGATTTAAACATGCAATCAAAAGAGTATAGCCCATGGCAGGCACTAAGGCAAAAATGTGAATAAAGAGTGAAATCAACATTGGAAATACTGCCAAAAACCAAAACTTCATACTGAAAACGGCTTTGAAAAGTAACAAAAATCCCCACCACTCATTCCACTTCCTTTCCTTCTCCCATCTCCATCTCCAAACAGACAAAACAAACCAACTTCCGTATCTGGCTACTTAGCTACCCAGCTAATTACCAAGTATATGCCTAATTTCCACAGAGCAAAGAGAGACAATAATAATGATAATTCTCAGAAAAGAGGAAATTGCAGTGAATGTTTTGATTACAGGAAGCACTGCAATTAGAAATCAAATGTAAATACAGAAAGAAGACAGATCATCTGGGTTTGAAAGTGGGAGTGCTTTTGCCAGGTTATTTCAGAATGAGTCTATAATCTAATATTAATTGTACCCAAGTGTAAAGGGCAGACTCAATGTTAGAATATGAACAGACAGCTATTATGTGGAGAAAAAAATATACATTAGTTCTTCTTTTCCTGTCTAGAGATCATGAAATGTGATTATTCTGCACTGAACCATTTAAAAAAAAAAAAAAGCATAACCAAAGTTTTCATCATTGTTAGAAGAACTCAAGATCTGAGATCCTAGAGCCCAGCATTCCATCACCACCTAATGGCTGTGTGAATTTTGGCAAATTACTTAACCTCTCTTGGGCTTAGGGTTACTTCCCTGCTAAAAGAAAAACAGAAAGAGAGAGGGAGAAGAAGAGAAAGAGGTACTAAGAATGCCTACCTCATAGAGTAAATGCAGTGTCTAAAGCATGTAAGTATGCAATAAATATTAACTACTATTAACATAACATATCTTTGTTTTGATTGTGATTTATATCAAGGGTTAGCAAACTATGGCCTGTGGGCCAAATCCAGCCTACTGCCTATTTTTGTATGGCCCATGAGTAAAATGAATGGATTTTACTTTTTTATACAGTTGAAAATAAGTTTTAAAAAAAAGGGTAATATGATACATGAAAATAATATGATTTTAAAATTTCAGTGTCCATAAATAAAATCCTATTGAAATGAGGATATGCCCATTTGTTAACATATTATATATGGCTGCTTTCAAGCTCTAACAGAATTAAGTACTTACAACAAAGATGGTATGGCCCACAAAGCCGAAAACATTTACTATCTGGTCCTTCGCAGAAAAAAATTTGCTGACCCAATTTATAGCATGTCTCATTGTGCAATACAATAAATAGTTTGTCAAAAGCTACAATGACTCACCTTGGCTAGAGTCCCAGAATTGGATCTTTTACCTTTGATTTGGTCCCTAGAGTCTTAGTTGAAAATATATTTATGTCTTTTATTTGTTGTAGGATATTACGATCATTTCGGCAAGTACATGAATGCTCACAATCTGCCACTATTCTCACAACTATGTATGCATCACACCACTGAATCCTTACAACAACCCTGACTTTTAGCCACTCACAAGTTCTTGCCATTTCTGTTTAAGAAACTGAGGCAGAGAAGCTTGGTACCTTTCCAAGATCGCAGATGGTTAGTAGCACAGTCTGTCCAGTCTCACTGACCACACTACTAACCACAGTTTACACTGTCCCTTCAGTAGTGATAATTACCTAGCTAAATTCGAAAGTTGAAAATAAACAAGCACTCCATCAAAAGACTAAAAATGATACAATATTATGATCAGAACATATTCTATGTGGTTTTTATGAAACCAGATTTGCTCATAGCTTATAAAACTAAATCATTAATGCCTGTGCATTAAGATTATTTCAATGTTTATGGACCTAATGTTTATCACATGGTTGGCAGATTATATACGTCAACAAAACACATTAACCCTTATACCTGAATAACAATTCAACGTATCATTTAATATACTAGCAATTTACTTATTATCTAATGGACTAAGCACACCCTGAGCCACAGACATATCTTTATTGACATACAGCCTTTAAGAAACGGTGAGATAAGCATGACAAAGTGGCCACGCTTTTTAACTCATCCTTAAACATGCAAAACTCTATTGTGTTTCTTTAGGCTAATAATGAACTATCTGAAAGAGAAATTAAGAAAACAATCCCAGTAAAGAATTGCAGTAAAGAATAAAATACCTAGAGACAGATTTATCCAAGAAGGTGAGAGACCTATATATTGAAAAGTACTAGACATTAATGAAAGAAGGACACAAATAAATGGAAAGATGTGCCATGCTCATGCACTGGAAGAATTCATACTGTTAAAACGTTCACACTACCCCAAACAATCTACAGATTCATGCAATCCCTATCAAAATCCCAATGGCATTTTTCACAGAAATGTTCTAATCCTAAAATTTGTACGGAACCACGAAAGACCCCAAATTGCCAAAGGAATTTTGAGAAAGAACAAAGCTGGAGGCATCACACCTCCTGATTTTAAACTATACTACAAAGCTACAGTAATTAAGACAGTATGATTTTGGCATAAAAACAGATCAATGAAATAGAACAGAGAGCCCAGAAATAAACCCACACATATATGGTCAGTGATTTATGACAAAGGAGTTAAGACTATGTATTCCCTATACAATGGGGAAAGAACGGTCTTTTCGATAAATGGTGCTGGGAAAACTGGACAGCTACATGCAAAAAAAGAAATCTCGACTCTTATCTTACAGCATACACAAAATTAACTCAAAATGGTTTAAAGACTTGCAGGTAAGACCTGAAACCATAGAACTCCTAGAAGAAAATACAGCAATAAGCCCCTTGACACAGGTCTTGGCCATGATTTTTTGGATCTGAGACCAAAAGCAAAAGTGACAAAAGCAAAAATAAACAAGTGGGGTTACATCAAACTAAAAAGCTTCTTCACAGCAAAGGAAACCACCAACTAAGTGAAAATCAACCTACTGAATGGGGGAAAATGTTCACAAATCACGTACCTGATAAGGGGTTAATATCCAAATATATATAGAACTCACAGAACTCAATAGTAAAAAAACAACAAAAACAAAACAAAACTCAAAAAATCCAAATAAAAAATGGGCAGAAGATCTGGATAGACATATATGGACAGCCAACAGGCACATGAAAAGGTGCTCAACATCATTAATCAGCAGAGAAATGCAAATAAAACCACAATGAGGTATCACCTCACACCTGTTAGAGTGGCTAAGAGACAAAGAGACAGAAATGACACGTATCGACGAGGATGTGGAGAAAAGAAAACTCCTGTGCACTGTTGGGGGGAATGTACTGATGCTGCCCCTGTGGGAAACAGCATGATGGCTCCTCAAAAAATTAAAAATAGAACTACCCTGCCACCCAGAATTCCACTTCTGGGTATTTATCCAAGGAAAACAAATACATTAATTCAAAAAGATATATGCACCCCCATGTTCACTGCAGCATTATTTACAATAGTTAAAATATGGAAACAGTCTAAGTGTCCACTGATGGATGAACGGATAAAAAAAATTGTGGTACACACATATATACACAAAATGGAATACTATTCAGCCATTAAAAAATCTTGCCATTTTGCATCTCAAGGTCTTTCTACTCGGTGAAATAATACAGAAAGACAAATGCTGTATGATCTCTCTTATATGTGGAATCTAAAACAAACAAGACAAAAACTCAAGCTCATAGAAAAAGAGAACAGGTTGGTGGGGGGCATGGGTGAACTGGTTTTTTTTCCTCCAGTTTAAATAAATTGAACAATTTTTTAGAAAGGAAAATGGATTACAAAGGAGAGATGCAGATAACATTTTAAGTCATGTTAGCAAAATCTCTTCAACAGTTATAAAACACTCATTTAAGAGTTTTGTTGTATGTCTATATAGAATCTGAACTTGGGGCACCTGGGTGGCTTAGTCGGTCAAGCATCCAAATTCGGCTCAGGTCATGATGTCACGGTTTGTGAGTTCCGGCCCCATGTTGGGCTCTGTGCTGACAGCTCAGAGCGCGGAGCCTGCTTCGGATTCTGTGTCTCCCTCTCTCTCTGTCCTGTCCTGTTTGTACCATCTCTCTCTCTCTCAAAAATAAACATTAAAATTTTTTTTTTAAAAATTAAATAGATTCTGGACTCTTTTAATCAGAGAAAAATGTCATGCAGGAGATATACCTCATCAATAACCTTTTACCTAAGGAAAATAAAAATCACTTAAAGGGAAACTAAAATGGTTATATTTTGTTAATTCAAAGTTGGTTTGAATATTTTTTTAATTAACCTTTTTGAGATAATTGTAGATTTTTATCAAGTTTTTAAAAACATCTTCGCATTGGGGTGCCTAGATAACTCAGTTGGTTAAGCACCTGACTCCTGATTTTGGCTCAGGTCATGATCTCGTGGTCATGAGATCCAGCCCCACATCAGGCTCTGTGTTGGGCATGGAGCCTGCTTGAGATTCTCTCTCTCCCTTTCTCTCTGTCCCTTCCCTGCTCTCTCCCCCTAAAAAACAAAATGCCCTCCCAAATCTCTACATTTTAAAAATATAGGGATTCCATATATCCTTTATCCCATTTCCCCCAAGAGTAACTCACATTTGCAAAACTCTACATTACAGTAAAAGATTACAGCCAGGACTCTGACATTAGCTGCTCTTAACATGTTCAAAAACTATTTGAAGGGATACATACCAGAGTCCACAATCCTATGGTTATGCAGAAGGAAAAACTGACCAGGGTGTATGAACCCCAAATCAACACAGTATGCAACTCCTGGCATGGGCTAACCTATCCCAACTGGGTCAGCGGGACAGAGATGTGTTTGCCAGGCAGTTCCTGCCACTTGCCACAATCCTATCCTCTAGCCACACACAAACCACAACACTGCTGTTACGCTTTATACTTTCTCTCACAGCTATGCCTCTGTATCTACTGTTCCCTCAGCGCAGAGTGACCTTCACCCTCCAGCCCACTTTTTTGCCATCTTATTCTGACACAGTTCAAAGGTCACCCCCCTGGAAAGTTCTCTCTGCTCCTTAGGCTGAGGTAGGTGGTCTTCTAGTAAGTTCCCTCGTGGACACCACTCTCACGATAGTGCTGCTTTAGCGTAACCATGAAATTGTGAGGTCAGGAATATTGTTCATCCACGCAATCCTAAAACCTGTCATGTGTCTCACACACAGCAAGTATTCAAAACACTTTTTTTTAATTAAAAAATACATTGTGATACTGTTCTTATAAGTTAAAAATCATTACAGGTGTGCCCTGCTGAAAGAAAATTCAGACCAGTATGAAAGGCAAACTTGGGATGATTATTCACTTTATATAAGGTAAAGAAAAGCATTCACTTTATATAGTTCACTATGGCTTTATTATTTTTTAATGTTTATTTATTTGAGAGAGAGAGAGCATACGCACGTGCATGGGAAGGGCAGAGAGAAAGAGGGAGACAGAATCCCAAGGAGGCTCTGAGCTGTCAGAGCAGAGCCAGAGGTGGGGCTCGATCTCACGAATTGAGAGATCATGACGTGAGCTGAAATCAAGACTAGTATGCTTAACTAATTGAGTGGCCCAGGTGCCCCCACCATGGCTTTCTTCTAAATCAAAAGTTTACTTGATTATTTACTCAAACATTTAATGAATGATCTTGTATTTGTTATGGCACAATTGCTAGGGTAAAAGGCAAACGAGATGGACGCTTCCCTTGAGAAAATAATGGTCTGTTGAGGAAGAAAGAAATAACTATACACGTGCATTAGACTATGCACTGAGAAATATAATCCAGAGATATATACTGCATCAAATTGTTAGATGAAGATTGTCTGGGGGGTTGGGAGAGGAGATAAGGAATACTTGCACTTTCTACACTTTCTATTTCTGTACTGTCTGAATTTTTCAGATTAAACATGTACTATTTTTCTAAGGAGAAAAATAATAATAAAATTTCATTTTTTTAAAGAAATAATCATAGTAAATGCTAACAGGGGCTTCCTTGGCTTTTTTAAATTAAGATTTGATACTGCCATTTGCAATATCATGGATGGAACTGGAGGGTATTTTGCTAAATGAAATAAGTCAGTCAGAGGACAGATACCATAGGTTTTCACTCTTATGTGAAACTTGAGAAACTTAACATAAGACCATGGGGGAAGGGAAAGGGAAAAAATAATTACAAACAGAGAGGGAGGGAGGCAAACCATAAGAGACCCTTAAATACAGAGAACAAACTGAGGGTTGATGGGGGTGGGGGAGAAGGGAAAATGGGTGATGGGCATTGAGGAGGGCACTTGTTGGGATGAGCACTGGTTGTTGTATGTAAGCGATGAACTACGGGAATCTACCCCAAAAACCAAGAGCACACTTTACACACTGTATATTAGCCAATCTGACAATAAATTATATTAAAAATAAATAAATAAATAAATATTTGATTTAAAGAAAAAGTTACAATTCTAATACATATAATTATTTTTAAATGTTAATTTGTTTTTGAAGAGAATAAGAGAGACAGAGAGACAGAGTGCAACCAGAGGAGAGTCAGAGAGAAAGAGAGACACAATCTGAAGCAGGCTCCAGGCTCTGAGCCGTCAGAGCCGAATATGGGGCTCAAAGTCACAGGTGGTAAGATCATGACCCGAGCCGAAGTCGGTCGCTTAACCAACTGAGCCACCCAGGCGCCCCTGTAGTTGATGACCACTGCCTCTTATATCCCACGTTTTCTTCTATGGTTTACTTTTAATTTTGCCATCCTTGAGTAAATTTTTTTTAAGTTTATTTATTTTGAATGAGAGAGAGAGAGAGTGCAGGGGAGGGGCAGAGAGAGAGAGAGAGAGGGGGAGAGAATCCCAAGTAGGCTCCACACTGTCAGTGCAGAGCCTGAAGTGGGGCTTGATCTCACTACCGTGAGATCATGACCTGAGCTAAAATCAAGAGTCAGATGCTTAACTGACTAAGCCATCCAGGTGCCCCAAGTAACTTTTTTTTTAAATGTTTATCTATTTTTGAGAGAGAAAAAGAGAGAGAGAGAGAGAATGAGAAGGAATGAGTGAAGCACGGGCAGAGAGAGAGGGAGACACAGAATCCGAAGCAGGCTGACAGCTCTGAGCTGTCAGCACAGAGCCCAAAGCAGGGCTCGAACCCACAAACTGGTAGCTCATGACCTGAGCCAAAGTCGGAAGCTTAACCTACTGAGCCACTCAGGCGCCCACGACTCTAATATGTATCTTAAAGGAAAGAATGATGGTTCTTTTGGATACCCAAAGGTTCTGGACGAACTTTTCACTTTGCGCCTCACATCCTTACCTTGGCCTTCTAAATTCTAATTCATTTTATAAAAACGAAGTACACACCCTGCACGGCCACTCGCGTCAAGGAAGGAAGTACACTGCACTTTGCAACACCCACCATTCAACTGAAAAATGGCACCTGTTAGGCTGGTACACTGAAGTACACTAAAAAATCCTTTGCTTTCTGTGACTTTCAAAAGTGATGCCGCCAAGTTACTCTGCAGAATTGAGAGGAGCCTCCCTATTCCTTTCCAGGAAGAAACTACCTTTTTATCATAGTCCCGGTCCCACATGTCATTAATAGTACAGCCTGCTCCGCGCATCAGAACGGCTCCAGTGCCAAAGAGGGATAACATGTACCAATCTGGAAAACAACCTGGGTCAGCTGCTAAACCAATGCTCCAAGTACATGGCAGGTACAGCAGCCAGGTTCCTAAGCAAAGATAAAAAGACAAAAAAGGTACACATTCAAGTTAGTTATCTGTCTTCATTAGTTTAAACACTACATCCCAAAGAAGTAAAGAACCCAAAGTCAAAAATACATGACAAAACTGGGAAAATAAATTTACGACTCATATCACAAAGGAATCTTCAGCCCAATATGTAGGGTTCCTAGACACCCTCAATCAATAGTCTAATGGAAAGAGATCAATAGTCTAATGGAAAAACAGACAAAAAAGATAAAGTTCACAGAAAAAGAACTGCAAATGACTCTTCTTCATATGAAAGATCGGCTTTGAGAAATACACGTCAAAATTACACTGAGATAATAACATTTCTCACGTGTCAGATCGGCAAAATCCAAAGTCTGATAATACACCTCAAAGGGTCTGATATGCATTTCTCATGAGGTTACCAAGTGGTCCAACCCATATGGAGGACAATCAAAAAATGTTTACCCTGTGTATGCTCACCCCCACTCACTAAATACATATATTTGAATGTCAATATGTTCACAGACCAAGGGGGGAGGGGACACATCAGAAACGGATAACAGTATCTGTTTCTGGGGAGGGGAATTGGGTGGCTGGGACGCAGAGGAGGAAGACTTAGTTTTCACTCTACCGCTTTGGTCTTTCTGAATTTTGTATCCTAGGCATGCCTTACCTGCTAAAAAAAAGTTAGTAAAACTTTCTTTACTGTTGTTAGTACAATAAAATAAAATAGCTTTGAGGGAGAGAGCTCATTAACCTACTGTTTTATTTTTTTAATAGTTTGCACCTACATACACAGATAGGGTTAGTTCTGGGTACGTAGCCCATAGGCTAGATAAAATTAAGCTAAAATGAAATAGATTGTACAGATAGGAGACTTCATGTGTGAACTTTGATATTCTACTTTCAAAAGAAAGTCTTTCCACAAATGTTTGGATATGGTGCCTATTAAGATAAATCCTGAGCTTTCCTTCCCAATTTAGCCATGTAAGAGAAAAAGGGGATGTGGCTAAATAAAGGTGAGATCCTCTACAAAAATGGCCAAATGACAAAGTGCCTATAAACACATTTATGCTTCATAAATTTAAGCTCTGTTCATTTACAGATATTTATAAAGCACGTACAGGAGCTGAGAATACAACAGTGACTAAGACAGAGAGGCTTTCTGCCTTCACACAGCTTATAAATGAAAAAGAAGAAACACAATTAAACAGGGTCCTCTAAAGGCATAAAACGGTGCTACCCAAGTCACGGGGGGAGGGATTAGGGAGGACTCAGAAGAAAAGGTAAGGAGAGGCTGAAAACAATAAAGGGGCCAGTCCAGACTCAAATTCAGGTTCAGGTTGTTTGGGACAGACTCCTATTTGGTGTGTCCCTTATAAACCAATAGCAACAACAGCTCACATTTACTGAAGGTTCATGAAATGTTAGCCAGGTTTAAATGCTTTTATTCACACCAACTCATTTAATCTTCCACCACACCCTTACAGAGTAAACTCTACTACTGTTGCTATTTTACAGATGAGGAAACAAAGGCACAGAGAGGTTACAGGAACCAACGGGTTTAACTACTCCTTTTTTCCTGGACCTCCCAGGATAGCTCGGAGGGGCAGGGTTACTCTGAAACAAAAGAACACCACTTGAAAGGCATTATTTTCCTGGTGCAAATTAGAATGAGTCTATTTAAAAAGAATTCTGGAGGGGTGCCTGGGTGGCTCAGTCTTCGCTCAGGTCATGATCCTGCAGTTTGTGAGTTTGAACCCTGTGTTGGGCTCTGTGCTGACAGCTCAGAGCCTGGAGCCTGCTTCCCATTCTGTGTCTCCCCCTCTCTCTGCCCCTCCCCCATTCATGCTCTCAATAATAAACAAACATTGAAAAAAATTAAAAAAGAATAAAAAGAATTCTGGAGAGAAAAGATGTGTAATCACCTACAGCATTTTGTGTCTGGAATGAGACTTCCTTCGCCATCAGTCTATATTATAGGTGCTACAGGCACTTACCTATAGGAACCCGTCGGGCGCCCCTATGGATGAGGGGGGCTTCCTATAATACAGGGGAAGGTCAGACATTCGGTTTGATGTCTGCCACTCATAAACGGAGTGATGCCGGACACTAAAGTATACTAAACTTTACGGTTCAGTCTTTCTTGTGTACAAATAAGGGGAAAGAGTATCTACCTCTCAGAGTTGTTAGGAGAAAATGATACTAGTGATGACGAATATAAAAAGAGTAATAGCAAACATACAGCTGCTCCTACGTGCTGCTAATGGAACTCCTGATGCTCACAACAAACCTGAGAGGCACTATTTTTATTATACCCACTTAACAAATACAAAAATTGAAGCCCAGAAAAAGTAATTTGCCCGAGGTCACAAAGGCAAAAAGTGGCAGAGTGGAAATGTAAACTTAGGTTTGTAGACTTAGGTCTGCCTCTCTTCTGTCGAAGGACAATGCTGTATCCCTCAGTATACCTAAATCTCTACAAACACTTAAGTTCTTATTGCTCCTCTGTGCTCCTGATTCTCAGCAACAGCTCTTTCCTTCCTTCCCTATTACACTGTCATTATTCTCTCTTCCATGAAGACAGATGCAGAGGTGACGAGGACGCAAACAGAAAGAAAGGTCTTCGTAGAAAAAGGAAAAAGTTTCTGGGAGATGAAATAAAATGAGCAAGTTCTGAGAGGTGATGGGCAGACCTAAAAGCCTGTGTAAACTGATTCTAAAAACTTTACTAAATTACATATTATCTTCAAGACAACATAATTACCCATAAATCCAGTAAAACAAAAAGTATACCACCAATTTAGTGTAAAGAGTGCCACCTGCTGAAACTTCCCGAAATACTATAGTTTGAGACACATTTGAAAGAAGCTGCAATCCATTCTGAAAAAAAAATGAAACCCACTTTGGTTTATAAAAACAAACCAATAAAGTAAAAACAATGAACATAAAACTTACCCCACAAAAGAATAACTTAAATACAGAAATATCAAAGTTACAAATTCTACTGTCAATTTATTGTTCCTGGCATATAGTAGGGGCTCAAAAAATGTCTGTTGAATAAACTGCAACACAGTACTATTAGTAAGTTATCTAAAAAAAAAACAACAACCCTACAATTATCACTTTATTTAGAACTTAAAGCATGCAAGCTGGTATCTTCTTAACATACATTAACTATTAACCCAGTCTTCTCCAATTCCCACTTCTCAAGTATTAATACCGAACATTTCTTGAGCACTTATTATGTCAGTCATTGTTCTAAGGACTCGACACACTCATATATAAAATAATGCTCATGACAACCTCAGAAAGTCAGTATTGTCAGTATTATCAGTATCTTCGTTTCATAGATGAGAAATGAAGAGGTCTTTTATGCCTTGTATCTGGTCCCCAAATGCAAGGGGTCATGATGGCAGGACTGTCCCTATTTTTAATTTGCTTTTATACTTTAATAGCTAATCGTCATAATTCTTAGTGCTCTAATCCCAAATAAGTAGTGCATAAACCTAGAATACCACAAGCAAGACCTACATTTGGATCTTGGCTAGGCAGAGGTGGAGTGGATGTATCTAGGCATCTGAATGGATTTCCATGCATTGCACTGGCAAATGCTATCATCTAGATTTTACCTGGAGTTTAAGCTCCGTCCCTCCCTACCCACTGTCCATCCTTCTTCGGTTCAGCTCTTATCCAGCCTCGCCTCCCGGTATTTTCTACGGCCACTGCCATTCCTGATCAGCTCATATTCTTGATGTTCCAACTCTCCACCCTTGAGTTTTTGCAAAAACATTTCCCCCAACCATGAAGATCTCTTATCTCCTCTGCAAAATCTACCCGTCCTTTGAGGTACAATTTGCTCTTGACACTTTCTAACAATGGAGGTCCACAGTAATTACTCCTTTTCCTGCAGCATCTGGCCATCTGTATCACTAACATTTGATCTCCTACCTTCCCAGCTCATCCAATAATTTGTCTTTTTCCACCAGGACTAGGAGTTCCTTGAAAGCGGGGAGTTTCCATAGCTCTTTCTGTACCTGAGGCTACGTGATACGGTAGGAATTCGTTTGATACAACTGCCAACTACGTCGGAGGCACCAGATAGAAATGGCCCATTTTTGAGGAGCTTAGATTGTACTGGAGACTCAAGAAACCAATAAATGCATCAGGTTAGTTAGTGGTGAGTACTGTGAAGAAAAATGGGGGGTACAGGTTTAAAGAGTAAGGTGACAGGTGTTAAATAGGAAGGTCACGGAAATCTTCCGAGGCGATAGTTAGCTGATAGGCGGTCGGTTAAGTGCTATACCTGCTGCATTCGACTGAATTAAATCTTTTGTGTTACGGGTGGTGTACGGCAAAGCTAAAGCTCAGCACCAAAACTAGGTTCACCTGGTCCGGCTCTGCTTCCCTCAGTCATTACAGTTCTAGTTTTTTTGCTTTGGGAGCCTTACAGAATTACAGGAAGGATCAAACATAACGAATGTGGACGTGTTTCGATACTGTAAATCTGTGCAAATAAAGGGTCACAAGAACTGAGATTGCGCTCGATTCACTGTTTACACAAGGGCTGTGGAATGAACCAACTTTTTGCCCGCCCCGAGCACTTAGGATTCAGGGGGATGTGAAAGCCCGCGAGCCACTTCAGAGATCGCCGCTCCGGGTGTCCCGAGAGTACCGGGCAACTGGCTGCCAAGCCCCAGCTTTCCGGCTTCCTCTCCGGTACTCCCGCATCCCCCACCCCCGCGCGTCCGCTCCCACTCACCAATAGGCTTGTCCAAACGCATGAGGCGCAAGTAGGGCTGCAGAGGGCGGGGCGCCGAGTTCACGACCGCCGCGGCCGACAGACTGAGCCGACGCCTGCGCGGTCCCGGCCCCGCAGAAGGCCGCCAGTGCCCGGCGCGGGGCGTGTCGGCCGCGCGCGCCAGGACCAGCGCGCGGGAGTCCCGCCACGCCTGCGTCACGACCCGCAGGCCCCGCGCGAGCCCCGCGCCGCGAGCGCCCAGCATGGCGCTTGGGAGGGCGTGGCCCCATAAGGGCCTGAGGCCGTTCTCTGGCGTCAGGTCGTGGCAGGCTTGCGCAGTGACGTCAGTGAATGACGGTCCACGTCTGCCTGGTCTGGGTGGGGTTGCGGTCTGAGCCTTTCCTAGTTATGGTGAGGTAGGGATTGTCGTGGTCGCTTTAACCTGGGGCGCGGAGATTTCTCCAACTTACTTAGCGTTATGAGGCATTCCTATTACCCGCTTTCTCCATAAAGGAACAAGGATAGTGTTCATTTATTTGGAACAGTTGTACCAGGAAAAAAAAGAAAGCCTCGGAAAACCAACCAAAATACTGATTGCAGGCAGGTGTTTTCTTTTTAAAGCTGAAAGGGCGCCAAGCGCCAAATGTAAGAATGTAACTTAAAACCGTACTCAGAGTTAAGGAACATTCATTACACAAGTGAAAACCTTAAATTTGTAGTCAATTCTGAGGACTTTAATGTAATCAAGAGGCAGTGAGCTTGTGGGATGGTAAGAGGCTGCAGCTAGAACATCTGGTTGTGCTCTTAATATTAGCAAATTCCTAGGTAGCGCTGTCTGCCAGGCACTGTTAACAGGCGCTGGGCATGTAGTATCCCGTTTAACCACTTAGTGACCGTGGGTAAGTCACTCATCTGCATTGTAGTATTCTTGAGAATTGTGTTCGTTTTTAAGGTCCTTTCCTTAAAACCAGAACAGTGATTCTGATATCTTGAGTCTCCAGTGGTGGTGGGGAGGGAACAGTCCTTGCTAATTCTACAAAACCAGCTCACAACTTTTCCTGGATTGTAGACAGAGGGATCAAGGCATCAGAAGTTTTACTATATAATCGTAAAGGAAAAAACACACTTCCTCCTGTATGTGTTACCTCTACTCTCAGTACTCAGCTACAACACTACATTACTTCTGAAACCAGATGTGTAGGTTTTCCGCATATCAAGTGATTCTGTGACAAAATGTGGTATCCTATCATTGAACTCAATTCTGGCACTTGCTACCTAGAGATATCATCAGATCCCACAGGTTAAAGGCTTGGTCCCACAAGACAGTTCCTTGCCCCACTTCAGACGCTAACTGCAAGTCCAGGTCATGATCTGTGTTTCTGACCTGATGGCTATAGATTGGAGGTTCTGAAGACCCCTTCTTCTGTTTGATTAATTTGCTAGAGTGGCTCACAGAACGTAGGAAAACATATTACTTACTATATTACTGGTTTATTATAAAAGTGTGTAACTCGGGAACAATCAGATAGAAGAGATGCTTGGGGCAAGATATGTGGAAAAGGGCCCAGAGCTTGCATTTTCTACTCTTCCTTAAACCTCCATGTGTTCACCAACCCTACAGTTCTCTGAACCTTGTGTTTTTGGGGTTTTTTGTGGATACTTCATTACATAGGCATGATTGATGAAATCTTTGGCAATTGGTGATTGAACTCGATCTCTAGTCCCTTTCCCTTCTCTGGATGTTGGATCTTGGGCTGAAAGTCCCAATCCTGTAATAACACACGGGTTGGTTCCTCTGGCAACCAGCCCCCAGCCTTCAGGACTTTCCAAAAGTCACCTTGTTAACACAGACTCAGGTGTGCTCAAGAGGGGCTCCGTATGAATGACAAAAGACGCTCCTATCACTGAGGAAGTTCTAAGGGTTTTAGGAACTTTGTGCCAGGAACTAGAGAGAAAGACCAAGTATATTTCTTATACTATAGTATTTTATATATGAATATTCAATATAATGTATACATACTTGTTTATTTAGAGAGAGCACAGTGGCATTTTGAAGCTTACTTGTTCCTGCTGGCTTTGCGACTTGCTTTCAGAAGCTGGAAACAGATGAGCTCACTTTTAAGAACAGATATCTGGAAGATATTGACCAACAGTAACCCAGAGACTGCCAGTCTTTTGCAGCCAAAATAAATAGATTGGTCTCAGATAAAACACTTAGTAACTTATAAACCTGCCTCTAGGGATGAGAAAAGCTCTAAAGTGGCAGCCCTTGCTGATCCAGCCATGTGGCATGGACTTTTCCTACCTATTCTCACCCAGTTATGAAAGTTAGAATATTTTGCTGGATCAGATTTGCTACAGAAGGACAGAAGATCTTGGAGGTTATTGGAGGACAGTGAAAAACTTCTGAGGCTGCATTAGTCCTGGGAAAAGTGTGCTTTTTGGGGATCTGCATCTTTGTGGGGTGGTTCGGGTAGTTGGAAGGAAGGTAAGATGTTTAGGCCAAGGGCCAGCATTGCTGGAGGGGAACTTCTGGCCATTCAGGCCTCCTCATATATGTGTCTTGCTAAATTAATTAAGCTAGGAGGCCATTAAACTGATGTAGCTCCAATGCAGTGACAGCCAAAATTTAAGCCTGTAAAATGCAATAGGATTATGAAAGCAAAATGCTAAGAACAACCAATCACAGATAGCCAATTAGGCTTTAAGCTATAGCCAATCAAATTTCTTTGCTTTTACACTTTTCCCATGTAAGGCTTTGCCCTGGCTCCTGTCCAGGGAGCATTCCTAACCACTTCCATTTGGAGCTGTCTGATTCAAACCAGTAAAGATTCAAA
The DNA here is from genome assembly GCA_028646485.1 of Cryptoprocta ferox. Classification (NCBI taxonomy): domain Eukaryota; kingdom Metazoa; phylum Chordata; class Mammalia; order Carnivora; family Eupleridae; genus Cryptoprocta; species Cryptoprocta ferox. The sequence goes on along the minus strand of CM053567.1, from coordinate 127,637,683 downwards.
TAAACTCTGAAAATTTTTAATGTGTCTCACTTTCTCCTGTAACATTTTCAGTGCATTTTTCATCTGAATTCTCAAACTCAAGCCCAACGAAGACATTGCTTTGGCCTTTGGAAAGATGAGTTTCTGTAGGCATATCAAGGACTTAGATTGTCCCCGAAGTGGAATATACCTTTGTAATGTGATCCTTAACATTGGAAGCCTTTCAGTGTATATTTATGTAGATTTGAGGGGGGGAAATCCTACCTTTTCCTGTCCTTTTCATCATTTTTAAGAAATTTGAATTTGGAGTGAGAATGATACACATTGTCCTGCCTCTGATGAAAAGAACTCAGGGGAGATACAAAGAAAACTGAAGCCTCCAGACAGCCTTTTCCCTGCAGCTCGATGCAAAAAGTACTCATTGCAGATGTAGTCCTGCACTTGTCATCATCAGCGAGTGCCCTTATCTGGAGGTAGGGTTCCAGCTTGCTTGGTAGGCTCCTTGCTCTAGAGCAATCATTAGACTTATCAGCAGAGCAGTTTTTGTGTTTGTTGGAGAAACAGGTGTAGAGCTGGATTGGTGTCAGGGGGAAGAGATGAAGGGGAAAGTTGAGTTTCTGAGTTTGCTATTTTGTTTGACCACACTCTCTACCACTGAAACTAATGTGAGAGAGCAGTGACTTTCCATTACTGTCACTCTGGTTTTCAGAGGTGTAGACCTAGTTCTTCAATTATATGCAATTGTTCTCTCCTTAAACACCAGGAGAACTTTGCTTTTTCTGTTTTACAGAATTTAAGTAATTTTCTTAAATTTATACTATACTAATTTTATGTTCTCATTTTGATTGTAAACCCCTTAAAGTTAGATACTTAACATTTAAAAGTTAAAGTTAGGTATTCAGTTTATTTAACATTTAAAGATATTTAAAGATATTTAACACTTAAAGTTAGATATTTAAAATTTAACAAGGTATTTATTGAATTCTTGTTTTATGAAAGCACAGTGCTTAGCACAGGGTATGTCAAGGGAAAAAGTGCTATCATCAAGGAGCACAGAGACTAGAGGGGAAAACAGACAGCATTTCATACTAGGTGGCTGCCGGAGTCCAGCTCCAGCAGGTCCAGGGTTCCCTGAAGGATGGATGGTGTCGGTACGAGAGAGATGAGAGTCAGTGAAAGGGGGAGGGAATGAGAGAGCCACAAGTTTCTTTCTGATCACCACGCAGGCATCTCTGATCACCAGGCAGGCATCTCTGCACTGACCGGAGAGTCAGCTTTATTTATGGAAAAAATGTATAGGGTACAAAAGAGAAGTAGCAATGGCCTTAGACAATGTTTTCTGATGACAAATTCTTTGGTATGTAAAAATTTCCCAGAACATAGATTGGTAGAAGAGTCATGCATAATCTTTATCAATAGTGATTGATGTAGGTGACTTAGATGCTTATCATATGGGGAAGAAAGGTATCTTCAGCATTCAAATACAAGGCAATGCTTTTAGCATAGCAAAAGCAAAAGTTAGTTTTTTGTGAGCAGGGGTCAATAGCCTTTTTTCTTGAGGGGAAGTAAAACAGCTTTTTCAGGAAATATTTGCTCCCATAAACACAAAAGAAGAAAGTCCTATAATAAGTTCCTTCACAAGGTACAGTTAGCATATTTTTAGGATAAGGGGGCGAGTCACTCCTGATACCAGTCAACAAGGCGCCTTGGGTGTCTGTCCTCAAGCAAAAATAATTGAGTGGGGGGGTAGACATCGGTTGCTATCTGACAGCGCGAGGGTCCCGCCTTGCAAACCCGCCTAACCTCACAAGGAGTTTTTCTGAACTTAGTGAGTTCAGAAAATGGCTTCCAACAGGTGGCAGTGCTGTGTTACACTGTGGGAGCACTCAGGAGGAACAGCCTGTTGAGCTTGGTGTGGTGAGGTCAAGACAGTCTTCCAGAAGACGTGATGTGTGGTCTGAGATCTGAAGTTCAGGTCCAGATTAACTAAGCCAATGTGGGATAGGAGGAGGAGAGGAGATGGAGGCAGGATGTGCTAGTCTAAGAGCACATACAGGGGTGCCTGAGTGGCTCAGTTGGTTAAGCATCCGACTTTGGCTTAGGTCATGATCTCATGGTTCATGGGTTTGAGCCCCGTGTTGGGCTCTGTGCTGACAGCTCAGAGCCTGGAGTCTGCCTCAAATTCTCTGTCTCTCTCTCTCTTTCTTCCCCTCCCTTGCTTGAACTCTCTCTTGAAAATAAATAAACAGTTTTAAAAAATAAGAGCACATACAAAGTTCTGAGGAGTGAGGAAATAGATCTTCCTGAATTTCTCAGGACTCCTATGAAAAGAACTGGCCACCTGGGATACAGAGATGTATATAGTATAATGATAGAGAATGTTCGCCTGCACTTCCCCTAGAAATATTTTACTTTTTACATACCATGAAGATCTGATCTATAACCCTTTGTCTAGTGAATTGCTCTGATCCAGATAAATTTCTTATCTCCCTGAAATGGACACATGGTTACAGCCCAAACTAGGCTCCTAGTTTAAGCTCTGTTATTAGAACAATTCCCAGTTCTCCTAATCTTTGAAACCAACTGTGTGTCCTCAATTCAACTCATTTCTGTAATTCACTGGACAGACTTAGTGCAGACCCCATTATTTAAGGGCTCAGTTCCCCCAGACTGTCCCTACTTCAGATGCCAGCAACAAATGGGGTGTTCAGGCTAATTGTACTTCTGCCTTATGGTTTACAAATTTAGACATTCCTGTGATCCTCCCTCAGATTTGAAATCCTCTAGAATGACTCATAGAACTCAAGGAAGCACTACATTTGTGATTATATTTTATTGTAAAAGATATAAACAAACAGCCAGATAAAGAGGTATACAGAGGGCAAGGTTCAGAAGGGTCCAAAACACAGACACTTCCCTGTGGAGTCAGACTGAACCACCCTCCTGACATATCAACATGTCCAACAACCAGGAAGCACTCTGGATCTTGTTGTTCAAGAGTTTTTTAATCAGCTTTTCATTATGTAGGCACTATTGATTAAATCATTGGTCGTCAGTGATTGATGTTAATCTCCAGCCTCCTCTCTCCTAAGTCTCCTGAGGCTCTTTCCTGGGTCTCTAGCTTGCTGCCCTTCTCTGCAGATGTGGCCTTGTCAGCCTCCATAATCATGTGAGCCAATTTCTTAAAATAAATCCCATATATATGTATATCATATATACACACACATATATACTCTGGTTTTATTTTTCTAGAGAACCCTACCTAAAACAGGAACATAATACCTAGTAGATGGTGAATAAATTCATTCACTCCACAAATATTTGTTTAAACGATGAGTCAACCAGCACATTTCACTTTATGGTAATCCGCTCTCCCTCCACCCGCCTGTTCTCCAAGCTTTCACTTTCCAGTGGTTTCACTTACCCGAAGTCAACTGTCTGTCATCCAGAAGCAGATGATCTTCCTCCTGACAATCATCAGAAGGTCAATATTAGCCTGAGGCTACATCACAGTGCCTACATAATTTACTTCATTTCATCTCATCACGCAGGCCATTTTATCATCTCCCAAGAAGGGTGTCCTACAAGAAGAGTGAGTACAATATGATAAGATATTTTGGGAGAGAGAGGGAGACCACATTAACATAACTTTTATTGTAGTATATTGTTATAACTTCTATTTTATTGTTAGTTTTTAATGTTAACCCTATAAATTCTAAGTTAAACTTTATCATAGGCATATGTGCATAGAAAAAAAACCAGTGTATTTAGGGTTTGGTACTACCCATGGTTTTAGGCATTCACTGGGGGTCTTGGAAAACTATCTCCTGTGGATAAAAGAAGACTACTGTATATATATCCTTTAGTTTTACAGATTTACCTATTTTAAGTACTTCTATATTCATCATAATATTTGATCCTTAGAACAATCTTTACTTCTCTACTACATTTCTTCTGATTTTGGTGGATGAGTCCTAAAAAAGGTGTTTTAGATTTTTTAAAAACTAGCATTTGACTCTCCAAATGGGATGTTAGAGTTGTGAAAGTGACTTTTGAGCTTAAATAGAAGAATCATTGACTATAATTGCTTCAGGCCTTTAAACAATTTTACTTGAAGCTGATGTTCTTTATAGAAATTATAATTGGCAATTAAGTGACTATAAAATGATAGCTGCTGAGAAATATAATAACAAAAGAAAAACTCTGGGAGGCACTGCCTAAGCTTCTCAGCAGTACTGGCAGTCTTGCTCTCATTGCATACTGCAGGAAACTCCTGGACAAACCTTAATTTCCTTCTCTTCCACTCCACTCTTCCCGATCTCTCACCCCTGCTTCCTGAAATCTCTTCCTTAAAATTACCTTACCCCAAGTCATCATCTCCGGCTTTCTTTGGACAATCCCAGCATCCAACACCTAAGCATGAGAAGGGGCTGAACCCAATACACTAGTGGTTCTATATCCTGTTTCTAGACTCTCTGAACACCTGATTGTTGCCTTACTCAGAGCAGTGGACTTGAATTGGTAATTCTGTTCATTCTGGCCAGAGGAGTAAATTTATAACTTTGGGATAGAGAAATGATATTTTTATCTAAGATGTAGTTATATAGATTTTACTATCATTTGGTTTTTAAAGATGTTTGAATGCTTAGGGAGCTTGAACAAAATAAGAGCTTAGGCCACTTAATTTGCTAACTTTGTGTGTGATTTATTAGATTATAGTATAAGAGTTTTGAAAATGTGTTTGAAATAATATGTTAAATATGCAAGTTTGCCTTACTAAGTTTGGAGTGCTGTAGAATGGGATAAACTAGCCTTGTTATTGTCCTTTGAAAGGTCTATGGGAATTTAAATAAATATGTAAGTTGGATTTAACAACGTAACCTGACCCCCCCCAAAAAAAGTAAACTAAAAACCAATTAAAAAAAAAAAAAACTAGTGGGCTATCATCAAACATATGAAAATAAAGAACAAGTTAAATCAAGGGTGTCATAAAAACCTACAGTATTTGATAGTATACAAATAATGACAATAGAAAAGGTTTTTAAAATAATGTTAAAAAAATTTTTTTTAATGTTTGATTTATTTTTGAGAGAGAGAGAGAGACAGCGGGAGCAGGAGAGGGTCAGAGAGAGAAGGAGACACAGAATCCGAAGACAGGCTCCAGGCTCTGAGCTAGCTGGCAGCACAGAGTCCGACACAGGGCTTGAACCCACAAACCATGAGATCATGACCTAAGCAGAAGCTGGGCACTCGAGCCACCCAGGCGCCCCAAACTTTTTAAGTATCTAAATTTCTCCAGGCTTTTCCAACCCATAAGTCTGTAAAATTAAGAATGTTATAAAATTAGAAAAGGACAAGACCAGAGTATTTTATCCTTGAAAGAACCCCAAGTCTCTGACCCAGACATGGAGTGTGAGTTGGTCTGCACATTGTCAGTAACATTTTCTAAAAGATCCCTAAAGATACCTGCAGTTGAAAGGAGTCATTCATTCTGCTATTTAAACACTCCTGCTTTGATTTTGTATTGCCCTGTCAGATTAGACAGATGAGTGTTTGTGTTAGCTTTGTTGGTAATCAGAATTATGGCTGGAAGGATAATTAAAAGATTGACCAACCATGAGGTGATTCAACAGATTGATGAGAAGAAGGAAAATGAAAAGGAAAATGAGTACCATTACTGAATGGACAAGCCCTGAGCACACGAGTTTCACAACAGGACTTAGAACTTACCAATATCAGGGAGATGACATGATAAAAGACAAAAATAAGTTTGAATCAATATAAGATGTAGGAAATAAATGTATCTGATTAATTAAATACCAGTGGAAGTGTGTGGGCTTAAAACATCTCACTGACACTATAAGCAAGAGCTTCCTCTAAGGAAGCTTAAGAACACCTTAATATTAATACACTTAATATTTGCTAATATATAACTAAGAGCACTCCTTTCTTCACATAGCCATGTCCCCATAACCAGCTGCCATTAGTAAGAGCTCACTAGTAATCATTTTTAAAAGAATTTTTATTTTTTTAGTTAAAATAATTTTTTAACATTTATTCATTTTTGAGAGGCAGAGAGAGACAGAGTGTTAGCAGGGGAGGGGCAGAGAGAGAGAGAGGGGGAGAGATAGAATCCAAAGCAGGCTCCAGGCTCTGAGCTGTCAGCACAGAGCCCCCCATGGGGCTCGAACTCACAAACCACAAGATCATGACCTGAGCTGAAGTCGGGTGCTTAACCGACTGAGCCACCCAGGTGCTCTTTAAAAGATGCTTTAAAGTTAATAGATGATACCTTCTCAGGTTGAAATATCATTAACTTTTTCTGAATATTAAAAATTAAAATACCAAGGCTAGTTTCAAATTTGTTCTTCTCTGTCATTGTCATTAAGGAAACATCTGAGTGTCTATTGTGTGCCAGACACACAATATGCTGAGAACAAGGAATGCAAAGATGATTTAGATATTTTACCTCTTTCTTACAAGCTTAGAGTCAAGTTGGAAAGATATATGGATACAATTAAAATGCACCATAAGTGACACAGTAAATGTTCAACTGCTAAACAAACAAATGGGACTAAAGCTTCTTAAAGGATAGGGGAGTTATGGAAACTGGTGTTTGAGAAGGTCTTATTTTTATTTATTTATTTATTTATTTAGAGAGCACGTGTGTGTGTGTGCATGAGCAGGGGAGGGGCAGGAAGAGAGGGAGGGAGAGAATCCCAAGAAGACTCCACACGGTCAGTGCAGAGCCCAATGAGGGGCTTGATCCCACAAACCATGAGATCATGACTTGAGCCAAAATCAAGAGTCAGAGGCTTAACCGACTGAGCCACCCAGGTGCCCCAGAGAAGGTCTTAATAAACATGAAAGTTTGCCACATAGGAGACTTAGGAGACTGGTCTGGGTGAAGAACAGAAGGAGCAGCCCCAAAGGTTCAGACCACCAACCAATGTGTGGGTGAGAGAACAGAATTCATGGCCAGAGTAACAAGAGCTGAGGCTGAAGAAAGAGGCAGGTGCCAGGTTATGGGGCACCTTATTGTGACTATGCGAAGTGGAGAATCATTTAAGAATTTTAAGCAAAGTCCGGGAGAACAATTAAGAGATTATTATAATAACACAAGTGAGAGATTAGGCTTTAAATTTATTAGGTGGCAGAGGGGACAGGGAAAAGACAAATTGGACAGGATGTTGCTCATGATTGAATCTACATGATCAGGGAGGAAATTGTGTTTGTGCCTGATGATCTCTTTTCTTCAAGGTCAACTCTTATGATGTGGAGGAAGCTGAAGGGAGAGAGAACAGTAGGAGGTACAAACAAAGTGCTGAAGGAAAATAAGGCTTGCAAATGGAGGGGTCTGCAGGCTTCAGGATTTTTTTTCCCCAGGCTTGAGTGTTTTTAAAAGAATAATCATGCAAAATTGAGGTTATAAAAATTACTTTATTTCAAATGTGAAAATATAAAAACAACTTATATATAAAATTTAGGAGTATTGAAGCATTCAGACTCTGGGTTCTGTCTTTATCTCTTTATAAAGGTACTTAAATTTAATAGAATATTCATAGTCAGCATAAATATAAAGAGAATTCTATCTCTAGAAATTAAGATATAGGAGAAAATAATACCTTCTGTCACTGATTAAAAAAAAAAAAACACAGAAATATAGTGGCCAGTGCCATGGACTTCCCAACACACTCTCCATTCCAAAAGATCACGAGGAGACCATTACAGGGATCTCACTGATGTTGGTAGTGACAGAGGAGAATGGCCATGTGACCCATTCCTGACCAATAAGACATGAGGAGACATGAGGCAAAGTTCGCTGAGAGAACCTCTGAGACAGGGATCTTCAAATCTATGAAGGAGATGCAGAAAAAGTTGCTCGTCTTCTTTCTCTGGCTGCTGCTGGGTCTGAATGGGTCCATGGAACAGCTCCAGCCATCACGTCACCAGCTGGAGAATGAAGCCAACACTACAAGTGACAGAGCAGAGAGATGGAAAGGACCTGATTCCTGGGTGACATCCTGAGCCCGCCCTACTTGAACTTCTTGTTCTGTAGGATCATAAATGTCTTCATGGTTTAAGCCATGTGAATCAGGGTTTTCTGCCACTTGCATCCGAAAGTTTCCCAACTAAAACACAACTATAGGTAGATTAAAAGTCAACAGTAAGAGGTGGTTATAATGTATCGAATTACCTTTTCTCCTCTTGGTAAGTCAATTTCATTTACAGTCACTTTAAAATTTCATTTGAAGTTTACATAATCCAGTCCCTCTGAATTGTCGTTAATTCTTTTTTTTATACTGTCACTTCTAACCATCTGCCCTCTCACACAGTATTGTTGACAAAGAACAGTGAGAAGAGAAGCAGCAGCTAAATCTATCTCTCTGTTAAGGTGATAAGAGACTGTCTCTCATTTAAAGACAGTTTGAAGATGGTGGCAGTAAACTTTTTGTGATGGGAGCACACAGAGACAGCATATAGAATAAAGAATCCTGCAATCTTTTAATAACTGTTTTTTAAAACAACTAAGCACTTTCTTAAAAATAGTCTTGTATCCTTCACTTACTTACCTCCTGGCTATATTGGGAGCATCCATATACCTTTTTAATAACTTTAAGTAAAAATAGAACATGCAAAGCACTGAGTGTAGTGTTTGGCACCAGGTATTATTATTAGCAGTGGTCTACTTAGAACAAAAGACTGTGCTAAATCTAGCACCGCAGGTGTCCCAGTGTCCCTAAAGCTTGCCTAGTTGATCTGTAATGTTATCTGCTTGCCTTCTTACAGCTTGGGTTTTGCTTTCTCTTATCAATACACTTGAAAAATTCAATCTCAGGGCTGGTGTGTGCCTTTCATTTTCAGAGGCAAGCAGTAACTTTGGCATTCCTTATCACAAAAAACCCATAGGAGAAAGCTGGCAAGCCCAGTGTACTTCCTGGGCGGAGAGGTTTTTCTGTCAAAGCCGGTAGAGTGTGATCATCTACCATCTTCAGAGTCTGACCGTTGAGTTGGACAGATCTGCAAAGGGGAAAGATACACCCAAGTTAGCCAAGTTGTGTGTGCTCTACCTTCTCTGCCAAAGTTGTGACATCTTTTTAAGGCCCCCAAAATGGTGACAGCCTGTATTATATAACTTGTATTTCAATTCTATATTGGGTAAGTATTTGACCCAGATGATCTTTAAGCTACACTGGAGACCTGACACATTCTGACAGAGACCATATGGCCTGCAAAGCCTGAAATACTGTCTGGCCCATCATAGAAAATGGAACACACATAATCTATAGTAGGCATTATGATGGAGATATAAAAAGGATAAAAAGGACATAACTTCTGGATTTGTAGCAATTTTATTTGATGGTAAGCAATTGAAAACATTTTTAGATAAAGCAAATAGGTAGAAGGGAATGTAAACATCACAAATTTAACATGAAAAATGACATTTCCCACTTGTAACTGTGCCCATAAACCCTCTCACTCCCGTTCCCCCAGGCTATATGATTCATTTGCATATCTTATGTCCTTAAGATATTTTGGTAGACTATATATTGCTGGAGTGAAACAAAAATAATTTTGTTTCACTAAACCGAAAGTTTCCAAAAAAATGTATATTTTCTTTGCATTCCACTCTTGGAATTCAAGTTCAAAACCAAGTCAAAAAATGTGAAAAATATTTTAACGACAAATGTTGTTTTTTATACACATTTACTATTATTTAAAACAAATTAATTCATGTTCACAGCAATAGATCCAATATAAACAAGAGCTTATAAAGAAAACCTTTAGTCTGCTTTTAGTTCCACTGATAGTTAATTCCATAGTTCTAAACAATGCTTACATTTCCATGATCGTTTCCTCAAGTGCTTTTAACACTATGAAGTTTTTATAATACGAAAATTTTTATTTTATATTATTTTAGTTTTTAAAATATTTTGAGAGAGCGAGTGGGGGAGATGCAGAAAAAGAGGAGAACAGAGGATCTGAAGTGGGCTCCACGCTGACAGCAGAGAGCCTGATGCAGGGCTCGAACTTACAAACTGTGAGATCATGACCTGAGCCAAAGTTAGACACTCAGCCAACTGAGGCACCCAGGTGCCCCCCCAAAAATTATATTGTTGAAAATTGGTTAATGTCAGAGTTATATGTGTGTCATATATGTACTACATGTAATATATGTAGAACATTTATTGCCTTGCATATAGTAAGCACTACAAAGATATTATCTATGATCACCATTATTCTGATAAATATAACTAGTTAATTCATTATAACCATTTTTTTCTTTTTTTAAAAAAAGTTTTTCCTTGAGAGAGAAAGAGCAGGGAAGGGCTGAGAGAGAAAAGGAGAGAAAGAATCCCAAGCAGGCACCGTGCTGCAGCATCGCGAGATTATCACTTCAGCTGATATCAAGAGTTGGATGCTTAACTGACTGAGCCAGCCAGGCACCACTCATCATAACCATTTCTAGTGTTTTGATGTATATTCGTTTATCTCTTTTATGTATATACATATATTTTCATTTAAACAAAATTGAGGATATAGTACATAGTCTCTTTTTTTTTAATGTTTATTTTTGAAGGGCGGGGGGCAAAGAGAGTAAGACAGAGCCCGACATGGGGCTCAAACTCACAAACTGTGACATCATGACCTGAGCGAAAGTCGGATGCTTGACAGACGGAACCTCCCAGGTGCCCCAGTCTCTTAAAACTTGATTCTCTTTTCCTTCGCACGTCTTAACGTTTGCTCACACCATTAAACATTCATCTACTGCATCATTTTAACAACTGTAGAGGATTCCATTGTGTGAGCATATTAGTCTATTGTCTAGTGTTAGACGTTGGTTGTTTACAATTTAGAATTATTATTAAAGATCCCTTAAATTCGGGGTGCCTGGATGGCTCAGTTGGTTAAGTTCTGACTTTGGCTGAGGTCATGATCTCCCAGTTTGTGAGTTTGAGCCCTGTGTCAGGCTCTGCTGACAGCTCAGAGCCTGGAGCCTGCTTTGGATTCTGTGTCTCCCTCTCTCTCTGCCCCTCTCCCACTCACATTCTCTCTCTCTCAAAATAAATAAACATTAAAAAAAAAAGAACCCTCAAACTCTATCCTAAGTATTAGTCAGCAGAAAAATTAATTTCCATTTAGCCTTTGTTAGGTGCCCAGCTTTGGGGTCTGTACCTAAAGGCTTAATAAGATAACCACGATTGTTCTAGAGGCTATCAAGCCCACACTGCATTTACACTCTGTCCACATGCACATGAGTTTTGTTTTAGTACCTATATCACATCAATTTTTAGAGGGGATGGGGGAGGAATGACCATCATCAGGAAACCACAAACAAAAACAGGCCTTGAAAACATCTCTACATGTCAGTAGTAAGTGCTGTTCTACATGAAATTGAGAACCATTTTCAAGGGTACATAAAAAAAAGTTTCAGAAATGCTTTAGGAGAGGCCATAGAGCTTAAAGGTAAACCTCATCATTATAAATTAATACTGCTGTGGGTTAAGATGATGAAACATGGGCAAGATAATACCTCATACCATCTGGCTATACTGTTTAATCAGCTGTAAAAATCGCTACAGGATGCTATCAATATATTGAGTATTAGCTTAAAGCATGCTGATTATTTCTGCATCAGGCCGGGTAAATCAGGGTAGGATTTTATTCAAGATTAGTATCTTGTTTCATATTTTGAAGTCAGTAACATGATGACAAGAAATTGAAGACATGCTTGTCAAGTTTCAGATGAAACAAGCAGAACAGAATTAGCAAGCAACAGTAATCTGAATTAGGGATTCTGGACAAAGTTGATCTGAGATAAATATAGAATACTGCAAATATATTAAAAATATATTCACTCAAATACTAAACACTTACTATGGAAGACCTTCTGTGGGCAGTATACATGTTGTTCAACTAAAAAATGATTTTTGGCGGGGGGCACCTGGGTGGCTCAGTTGGTTAAGCTTCCGACTTCAGATCAGGTCATGATCTCACAGTTTGTGAGTTCAAGCCCCACGTTGGGCTCTGTGCTGACCACTCAGAGCCTGGAGCCTGCTTTGGATTCTGTGTCTGCTTCTCTCTCAGCCCACCCTGCACACACTCTGCCTCTCTCTCTCAAAAATAAGCATTTAAAAAATGATTTTTTAAAAGATGATCATTGTTTAACCCTCTGAGGTCATTAGAATAAACAAGTTTGCACTGTACACTCATCAAACTTACCTGGGATACTTTTGCAACAGTTTATTTTTTGCAACATTTTAAAGAGAGAAAAGTATAAGTAATATAGAATCATGAAAAAGAATTTAGGATAATAAGACATCCATAATTTAACGAATTTTCCATTAATAATAAGCATGAAATGTGTGATCAGAGGGCCATGGAGACTGATAAATAGAGCAAAGAGAAGAATCATTGAAGAAATTGGGCATATTTAGCCTGAAGAGACGACAATCCAATTGTCCTTCAGATACTAGAGTTATTCTGGAGAAAATGAGGTATTTGGTATTGTTACAGATTAAGGGTAGCAAACTCAAGTGCCCACAAGGGCCAAGGAATTTATATGTGCTGCAAGTGCAGCAGAACAGAGTCATGAAGATAACAGGGTCATGGAGGGACTGAGGAGAACCCGTCTCAAGTAACCAATTCAACTCCATCTACTTGGGAAAATAAGCCCAGAGTTGCTAGAGTATCTGTTTTTAATGAAAAGCTAGAAATCCAGATATTTTCACAGTTGTCAATTTTCAAATGTTCACAACTTAGTAAAAACAAGAATTAATACAGAGTACGTGCCAACCTCCCCTACCAGAAAAAAGAGGAAAAAAAGCTTTCCAAACCCACTTGTCCACAGGCATGAGGTGTAGTTTCCAACCTTGGTTCTCCAGGACAGAACTCACAACAGCAGATAAAAGGCAGAGAGAGGCTGACATTACCCTTGAGAGAACAGCGGCCTGGAGAGGCTTCGAGATTCAACAGGGGAGCCATCAAACAGCTGAATGGCCTAAACTACTCATCTGAGGTTGGACCAAAATATCTCTTAACACACTTCCAACTCTACAACTATGATTCAGTTACTTCAGAAAAGCTTTTCCCTTGTCAGCATCAGACACAAATATGCTAAAAATACCCATTTCTTTTTTATTTATTTATTTATTTTTTAATTTTTTCATGTTTATTTTTGAGAGAGAGACAGGGCACACATGGGGAAGTGGCAGAGAGAGAGAGGGAGACACAGAATCAAAGCAAGCTCCAGGCTCTTAGCTGTCAGCACTGAGCCCAACATGGGGCTCAAACTCACAAATCCCGAGATCATGACCTGAGCCAAAGTCTGATGCTTAACCTACTGAGCCACCCAGGTGCCCCTAAAAATACCCATTTCAAAAAGCCAGAACCCAAATAGAAAAAAAAAAGTATCTGTTACCCAAATATGTATTATTTACATTAGGAAAAAGAAAATATTTAAGCGGCAGGAAAATGGGTAAGTATACCACGATATTTTATAAAACATGTAACCCTTTAAAAATGTCTATGAAGGCTATGTATGGAAAGCCATTTTGGAAAACTTGTGGGTGCCCCTCCCTTTTTCTTTTCCCATTAGGAATTGTATGATTACAGTTGTAGTAAAATAAAGCGTAGGGGAAAAATAAAGAATGGTACCCAATGTTAATGATGTTTGTCTAAGGAAGATAGGTCTTTGGAGAAAGCATGCTTACTGTCCTTTGTCAGGTTCTGAGGCTAATTATCACTGAAAACATCACCCATTTGCAGAGATGGGAGGAGATGGTGAGAATTTTGTAAACTTAATTTTTTTATGCTCCAGTGTGAGAACAGTTATGATGAAGAGAGCTCCTTCCAACACACATTGGACAGAATCTTACGTTTTTGTGGCTGACTCTTCAAGGGTCATGGCCATTTGGAGTGTTCTGTTGAATATGGTCTCTTATAAGACATATCCAAGAACCAAAATGTATTATGACCAACTTCAAATAATCCACCTAAAAGCTACACTTCTAGACATTTTATTTTCTTGTTCTAGCCAAAAAAAACCTACTTTAGCACTGTGAGGGAATCACACTCAGCTCACATAGTGTATTCACACCAACCCCCATGCCCTTAGTAGCAATTATATACAGGTAGGTTTTGCTTTACTGGCTCTGTTACTAAGAATTATAACTCTTTTTTGAGCAAATAATCTAACTGTCTTGAGGAGATCTTGACATATCAAGTTGTTTTGAAATGCAAACTATTCCTTAAGTTAACTGGTAAGCTGTATTCATATCCTTCTGTGCTGGACTCTGAGTGAGTTATACCTGTATGGATAAGTATTCATCTATAAACTTCCTGAATATTAAGAATTGTTAGAACTTGAAATCGTTGACTTTTTTTTTCTTTGCTCCCTATCAACACTCTCTATTCTGATAAATACCAATCAATTTGGTGAACGTTTGAAATGAAAAAAGGAAAATTACTCACTTAGAAAGTAATCCATCAGGCCCTAAAGGTTTTACGAGGTATTTATCCACTTGTTTGTCAAATAAATGATACGGCAACTGCAAGCGTTTGGTGACATTATGGAGGTTTAAGGCATACAAGGTTAAATCTCCTTCTTTATACCTTGGGCTAAAAGCAAATAGATTAACTCAATAAAAATATTTAACTTAAGCAATTAAAAACTCAATTACAAATATAATCATGGGTACTAAGTATTAGTATCTATAATGATGATGGGCCCTTGTTTTATCCTTCCTTTCATGATTACATTGGGCCACTCATGTGGTCCTATTTGAAAAGATGATTTAAACTATTGCTCTTCACACTACCATTTTCTGGGTAACAGCACTCTGATCTTTGTTGCTTAGCCAGGCTGAGTTGCTAGAAAGCTAGTCCGCCCACTCATGTTCAAACACAGGAGCGTTAAATAATAAAGTGAATTTTGTGGGTTCCTATGAATTAAAATTATAAACCATGTAAACAGCAGCTTTTTCTAGCCTTATTAAAAAAACTAAAACAAACAAGAAAATTAAATCTATTGATACTTTTCAGAATTTCCATCCAGACCATTCCCCTACTTCCTAGTAGGTCCTCACTTTTAAAAAAATTCCCACTCACCAGAAATGATGGATGGCTTTTTTTTTTGGCTGTAGTTATTATTTTAGTATCATCCTATCAGGAAGGACATATTAATGATTAAAAGTTGACTGGAAAAGGGTATGTTACATACTTACTGGTTGATGTTGGTACAGTGGAGGTATACTCGAAGTTTGCTGCTGTCTGGACCTTTCACACTCGCCCTTAATACATGGGTGCCCACCAATTTCTTGAACAGAAGAGATAGCCAATAATCCTAGTTGGGTAGTGGGGGAGAGGAGGGACAAAAGTAGATCTTCACTTATTTCTTTATTTAACAAAAACTGTGTGAGCAAATAGTTAACCGTACAAGGACTCTGATTGTTATCCTAGAGGAATTTAAATGGAATACATCTTTTTTTTTTTTTTGGTGTTTTATTTTTGAGAGAGAGAGAGAGAGAGAGCGTGAGCAGGGGAGGGTCAGAGAGAGAGGGAGACACAGAATCTGAAAACAGTCTTCAGGCTCTGAGCTAGCTGTCAGCACAGAGCCTGACGTGGGGCTCGAACCCACGAACGGCAAGATCATGACCTGAGCCGAAGCCGGACACTCAACCGACTGAGCCACTCAGACGCCCCAGGAATACATCTTTTGATCCATGTTCCCACCATGAATCTGAGGGCAATTTCTTGTTTGCTGCTTTTTATCATTGGAGGACTGTATTTCCGGAATTATGAAAGCCATAACTACTAGGAGATACATTTTCAAGAATGCAATTCATTGCTGCAAGAGTTTAAATGATTGTTATTATCTATCACCAAGAATCCAAAGCAAAGGTCAAAGCAGAACTTTTAGGTATGCACATGTACACACATGCACATACACACAAAGGCAGGTTTTTACAATAAAACTTCTGTTTAAGAGATTAAAATACTTTAAGATTTTTAAAAAATTTTTAAGTAGTCTGTACACTCAACATGGGGCTTAAACCCACATCCCTGAGAGTCGCACACTCCACAGACTGAGTCAGCCATGAGCCCCTAAAATACTTTCTTTTAGAACCTTATAATCCCCCTTCCTGAATGGGTTAGGCAACAATCATCACTAGCTATCAAGGTAAAAAAAAAAAAAGAGAGAGAGAGAGAGACAATCAGAGATCATGTCTCTACCATGGTAGAGCTACCCAGGTGCCTCTTGACAGATGCATGCTACATCTCCTTTGAAGAATTATTGAAGGGGCACCTGGGTAGCTCAGTAGGTTAAGTGTCTGACTCTTGATCTTGGCTCAGGTCATGATCTCATGGTTCATGAATTTGAGCCTTGCATCAGGCTCTGCAGTGATATCATGGAGCCTGCTTGGGATCCTCTCTCTCCCTGCCTCTGTGCACCTCCCCCACTCTCTCTCTCTCAAAAAATAAAGAAATAAAAAACATTTTAAAAATTCTTTTAAAAAAAGAATTATTGCAAAACAAAACAAAACCCAAAAATCTGAATAAGCTCAAGCCTCTAGGTCTAACTGCCAGTTTACAAGAAATGGAGGAACATACTAAAGGACAGTGCAGGAAGAAATTTAGGGAAATCCAGAATGTGGGAAACACAATAGAACAAATTACTGCTCTCTTTCAATAATTAATACCATAACACAAAAAAGGAGCAGGAGGGGAAACTTTAAGATGAGCAGACTTGAGAGATATTTCAACCAAATGCAATATATGGATCTTGTTTGTATCCTGATGTGAATAGGTCAACTATTAAATACATTTGAAAAATAAATAAAAGCATCTGAGACAATAAGGAAAATGTGAAACACCTAAACATTTGATGATATTGAGGAATTATTGTTAATATTTTAAAGTATGATAATATTTTATGTTTGTCTAAAGGAGATACATATTGACCATACATACACTGATGGATATTCTGATACATCTGATATTTGCTTGAAACTAATCCAGTAGGTAGGATGTGAGGAGTGGGTAGGATTATGGATTAAACAAAACTGATTAAATGCTTTTCTCTCTACTTTGAAATTTTCTGTAATAAAAAGTTGTTGGGTTTTTTTTAAATTTATTTATTTATTTTAAGAGAGAGAGAGAGCGTGAGCATGCACACAGGGGAGGGGCAGAGAGAGAGGGAGAGAGATTATCCCAAGCAGGCTCTGTGCTGATCAGAGAGCTATCTGCTTTCAGCACAGAGTCTGGTACAGGGATCAATCTCACGACCTTGAGATCATGACCTGAGCTGAAATTAAGAGTTGAAGGC
This sequence comes from Cryptoprocta ferox, assembly GCA_028646485.1. NCBI lineage: Eukaryota > Metazoa > Chordata > Mammalia > Carnivora > Eupleridae > Cryptoprocta > Cryptoprocta ferox. Next base: position 127,620,375 of record CM053567.1, on the reverse strand, counting down.
TTAGCCGACTAAGCCACCCAGATGCCCCTAAAATTTGTCATTGTTGTTTTGAAGAACGCGACTCAATGTATATTCCAAGTCTTCCTTCTTGAGCTGAGGAAATGTAGACTCAACAGGACAAAGAGCTTTTGTTTCTCTGCTTACATTCAAATTTTTCACTGGAGACAAGAGCAGAATCAATTAAATGTTTACAAAGGAGACATAACTTCAGCATGGCTTGGTGACTGGTAGGATAGAAAGCATTCAGGCCTCAGAGCCAGGATTTGTATGGAATTCTAGAGTAACACGGGACAACTGTGTGACATCCAGCTTATCACACAAACTTGTCTCAGTTTGAATTTCTACATCTGGAAAATAGATTTAAGATACCTGCCTTGCCAGCTTCCAGGACTGTTACGCAAATAAAATAAGAAAACAGCCATGTATGTTGGATTTAAGACTGATTCCCCTGGACCCTGCAGATGTTAAGGGTGCCATTTACGCTTGCAAGCTTTTCTAGGTGACTGTGAACCTTGAGGAAGGGGGGGTCTGGGTGGCTCAGTTGGTTGAGCCTCTGACTCTTGATTTCGGCTCTGGTCATGATCCCAGGGTTGTGCGATCAAAACCCTCTTGGGGCTCAGCGCTGAGCATGGAGCCTGCTTGGGATTCTCTCTCTCTCCCTCTCTCTCTGCCCCACTCCCCTGCTTGTGCCCTCTGTCTAAAACTGAAATATTAATTAATTAATTAATTAAAAAACAAGCAAACAAAAAAAACACAAAGGATCTTGAACCAAAGGTATATGTTTGAGTACTGAAAAGATATAAACAACATAATAAATAGCTGGTACTATTTATGAAGACTGACAGGATAAGCTGGCTAATTTCTAGGCAAAGTAAATTTTTTAGAAACTATTTATGTACCTTCCTTGTTCAAAGTCCATTTCAGAAAGGGCCAGCAGCAGATTTGGGATATTTGTCTAATGAAATTATCATGTTTGGTTTAACTCTATAGTTGATTCATAATATACTTGGGGAAGATATATTCCACTTGTTACAAAGTCATTTTTTGTTGACTTTGTGCTTTTTTAAAATTTTTTAAAAGTTATGAACCATGTGCTCCATGAGTTTGGACTACTATAGATTAAAAGCAACTTTGTTGGGAAAGCTATTTACAAACCACAAAAACCTAGCTCATATTTTGTCATGTGCTTTTTGCCAAACTTTCTTAGCTTTCCTACAGTATTCAAATAATTCCCTTAGGAATTATTCTTTGAAAATAGATATCCTCAAATGCCATTTTAGACTACAAAAATCAAGGTCCTACTTCTCAGGGCTATATCTATACTATTCCAAGCTTTAGACATCTATTTCCAAGTGGCTTTTTAGATAAAAAGTTTACATCTCCTGATTTAGCACCAGATACAGTAGTAGGTAGGGTGAAACTGAGACTTTATTCATAAATATTTTGAAGATTATTAACAAAATAGCCAATTCTTAGGGTGAGATTTTTGAACAAATACATAGTACTGATTTATCTCAAAGTTAAATAAATTATAATTTCATGACATAAAAAAGTTTTGAAGCTTTGGATACTGTAGGTAATTTTAACTTTGATTTACTTTGCAAAACATTGTTTTTGATCTGAGTTTGTTATCCTGTAAAATTGGAGTTGCAAAGTTTCAAATTGTCCCTTTAAAAAAAAAAAATCCCAGGGTGCCTGGGTGGGTCAGTTGGTTAAGCATCTGACTCTTGATTTCTGCTCAGGTCATAATCTCATGGTTCACAGATTTGAGCCCACATGGGGCTCTGAGCTGACAGTGTGAAGCCTACTTAGGATTCTCTCTCTCTCTCTCTCTCTCTCTCTCTCTCTCTCTCTCTCTCTCTCTCTCAAAATAAATAAATAAACATTAGGAAAAAAAAAAAACCCATACTACACCCTGAGTAGCTCACATTAGAATGGATGATCTCTAAGGTTTCTTCCAACTCATCATTCCATGGTTTGGCTACTTGTTGAGAGTACTGAATTTATTGAGAAGATTGACTTTTCATAGGAGGTTGATACAGGGGTGCTCAATACACTCCATTTAACTCACAGCAATAGGAAAATAACAATCACTTACAGGTAAAGGTTCGAAGTTTTGATCCACTAAGTGGTAGTTTCCGGCTCCAAAGAGCACTTGCCTCATCACCACTTCTATGCCCATTCTGGCCGACAGGCCCAGTTTATCCAGCCACCTGGAACAGAGGGAGGCCCAGTTTTCTTCAGGTTTCGAAAACAAAAAAACTCAATTCTAATTACACACTATTCTGATTTATTCATCTATGTGGGAGGAATTGACAGGAAACCAGAAAAGCAGTATTAAATATCAATAAGCCATTCAAATGAAATGGAGACTATCCTTTCCTTCACATGTTCCCACACTTGAGCATGATAATACATCCTAGAATACTATTAGTATGCCATATGAGTTTCTTTCAGGGTGAGAAGACTTCTACAAAACAGAGTAGACAAATTCTTACCCTACAGGCAATCATTCTCCATCTTGCTGGATACCCCCCCACTCTCCCACCCCATGCGAGGGCTGAAGACAAGGTTGTTTGTACTCAGCAGTAGTGTGAAATAAGTAAATTCACACCTAGAATTTTATGGATTTTTGCCTCCATTCCCTCCATCTTTGGTTCATGGCAAAACAAACACCTTTATTCTTTACTCTCCTCCTCATGCCCCTCATGAGCAAAAGAATTTGTTATTTTATTCTGGATTTATAAGAATAAGGATAGGAGAGGAAAGAGGAATAAGTCTCAGTGTGAGGATACAGAACTGTAGATTAAGAGTGTTAACGGAGTTAAGGAATGTAAGTAAACCAGTTGTTTAAAGTAATCAAGTTTGTACTAGGTACTTATCCAAAAGGATTCAAAAATACTGATTCAAAGGGGCACATGCACCCCGATGTTTATAGCAGCACTATCAATAATAGCCAAAGTATGGAAAGAGCCCAAATGTCCATTGATGGATGAATGGATAAAGAAGATGTGGTATATAAACACAATGGAATATTACTCGGTGATCAAAAAGAATGAAATCTTGCCATTTGAAACAACATGGATGGAACTAGAGTGTATTATGCTAAGTGAAATAAATCAGTCAGAGAAAGATAAATATTATACGACTTCACTCATATGTGGAATTTAAGAAACAAAACAGAAGAACATAGGGGAAAAATGAAATAAGATAAAAGGGGAGACAAACCATAAGAGACTCTTAAATACAGAGAACAAACAGGGTTGCTGGAGGGGAGGTGGGGGGGTGAGTTAAATGGGTGATGGGCATTAAGGAGGGCACTTGTTGGGATGAGCACCAGGTGTTGCATGTAAGTGATGAACCACTGGATTTACTCCTGAAACCAATACTACATGGTATGTTAACTAACTCAAATTTAAATTTCAAAAAAAGCAATCAGGTTTCTGGTGGTTGGCTAATGAGGTGATTTAGTATGTCCTTAAATTTATTGGTAGTTCCTCTGGTGAGACCTCACACTTCAGATTCTAAACTCCTTGGGAATCTGAATAGAGCTATACGTACACTGAGGATCCTTCTCAGACTCAAACCTCTAGATGCACTCTTTTACAATCACTTTCAGAGGAAGGAACCCTTGGCATATTTATGGGCCATAAATAAGGAACAACACTTCTAAAGCAATTCATTCCTACAATGATTAATTTGGGACACCCATTAAAGATGTCCAACAAACTTGAGTAAAATGCTTTCTTATAAAACATGGCATGAATTTTGGGTCTCAGCCATAGAAACTGTCTTTGATCAGCTTTTTGGCTGATGAGCTGTTCCAGCAGAATCTGTTTAATAAAAGGCCAGGAGAGTGCTGCAGCCTGGTCCCTGAGGCAATGCTGCTTTACTCACATAAAGCCAGCCGCAAAGGTGTTGGACAGCAATGGTGCTCCACCCCCGTACGCAGAACTCGTTTCTCCTAACCAAACCTTCTTGTGCGGTCTGGTCTCCTCAACAATCTATGAAACGGGAAAGTCTCCATTATGTTTGCAAACAAGTTGACCAACTATAGTGTTGAAGATTAAGGACATTCAAAACCTTGTATTCCCAGACTGATTTAACCAATATAGTTACAAAATATGTTCATGGTCATTGAGGCCTTGGGCAATTTACTTTTACTAGAATACTAAATTGTGGAAGGAATTTAAATAATCCCATTCTGATGGCCTGTGAGGCTATTCCAAAAGGCTATTGGAAGTATTTTTAATTTATAATCAATATACATGGATAAGACCTGATGCTAAGGGAGACTGATGGTGAATAAGCACCTGTTATCTAAAATTGGAAAAACATGTAAATTTATATATGTATAGAATTTAGAATTAGCTAGACTACAAAATAAAGACTGGTTTTACAGAAGTGCTTCCTTATCGATGGTTTTGCAATTTCGGTCACCCACAGTCAACTGTGGTCTGGAAGCAGACGATCCTCCTTCTGACCTATCATCAGAAGCTCAATAGTAGCCTAATGCTATATCACAATACACATGTCGTTCACCTCACTTCCTTCATCCGTATGCATTCATTCTATCTCACAACACCACAAGAGTGAGTGCAGTATGAGAAGATATTTTGAGAGAACACATTCACATAACTTATTACTGAATATTATTAGAATTGTTCTCTTTCAGTATTAGTTACTGTTGTTAATCTCTTACTGTGCCTAATTTATAAATTAAACTTTATCATGGGAATGTACGTATAGGAAAACGTATATATAGGTTTTGATATTATCTGTGGTTCCAGGCATCCATTGAGGTTCTTGGACCATATACCCTACAGATAAAGGAGACCACTCTACATTTAAAAAAAAAAAAGACTATTACCTGCAAAATTTTTTGCACAGATGAAGTAAAAGTGTCTAACACATCAGGGTTTAGAAAATCCTCTTTGGTAGCAATTCGTCCATTCAAGTAGTAGCTAAATTATTCAGAAAATATTCAGAAACAAAAAACAAATCTTACCTTCTGCTTTTAAGTTAGTTGGCTACCTTGCTCTCCTTCCTACTTCTTCCCACCCCTCTGTTATTTAAAAAAAAAAAAAAGTTCTAGTAAGAAGAGACCAAGATGGAAAGGAATCAGTTATTTTGTTTTGAAAAGACATAGTCTGGGGAGCCTGGGTAGCTTAGTTGGTTAAGTGTCCAACTTCGGCTCAGGTCATGATCTTACAGTTCATAAGTTTGAGCCCCTCATCAGGCTCTGTGCTGACAGCTCGGAGCCTGGAGCCTGCTTCGTATTCTGTGTCTCCCTCTCTCTCTACCCCTTCCCATTCACACTCTTGCTCTTTCTCTCTCTCTCTTTCAAAAATGAACATTTAAAAAAATTTTTTTAAACGAAAAGACATAGTCACAAGCGCAGGTACTTAGAGGTTACCCATTCTTTGGCAAGCATATTGGTTTTAGCTACTTACCTGCTCCATGATTTAAATGACAGTATGCCTTGATCTTTTGGAAACTACCACATTAAAGTTTAAATTTTTGTTTTATTAATAATATTAAGTGTCTAGTACAGTGCCGCTTGAGATATTATTTGTTTCTTATTTGAACTATGTATTAGCGGTTAAATGGAAGTAATTTTTTGAAAACTAAGTAATAAGTAAAACTAGCATTAGTTTCTTAGTACTGAGAGCAGGAGACATACTTACTGGTGCCATGTAACCGAATCAATCACTTCTCCCCCAGCCTTCAGGAAACTAGAAAAAAAAATCTATTATGATCTTCACTAATCCTCATATGCACAATATATACACACACACACACACACACACACACACACACAATATATGCACAGGGGTTTTATTTCCTAGAAACGGGCTGGTTACTGCTTTAGGATCAGGCAAGCACAAACGTCCTAATTCTTATATAAATTATTAGGTTCCATTTGCCCCCAGATTCTTGGTATTCTGAGTCAATCAGTGTTTCCTCTTTTGGTAAAACATTTGCTTAGGTAGCAAATGATTTAATAACATGAGGATTCTCCACCAGAGAGCAAGATTATTTTTAAGAAAAGTGGTTCTGCTTCCTCTAGTTTCTACCTCGTTAGCATCTTGACAGTCTTTCCTCGAGGCTGGCCAATATCAGGACCATAGAGATTCGCAGTTTTGAAAGTGGATTTTCCTAGAAGTTTATGCAACTTGACAAAATCTTCTCCTAACTGCAATCCATTGATGAAAATACCAGCCTTCTTCCGGAAACTGTTAGGTTCTGAAAGACAGCAATCTCAAGATAATCACGTATATAGAAATTTTGCATTTAAAGCAAACACAATGGCAGCATATAAAAGCAGGAAAACATTTCCCAATTACAAAGACTTAGAGTCTTTCTTAGAGCAAGAATAGTTAAACCTCCCCGTTATAAAGAAGATACTTCAATAAAACAAAAATTTAAATGACAACACTGAAGTGTGAGAGGACATTAAAACAAATTGAAGTTAATAATGGGGATATTAAACTAATGGATATTTTGGAAGTAGTCTACATCCAGTATTTTAATAAACTAATTTACTTTAAAAAGACAAAAATTTTCCTGCTTTCTCCTCTATTCCTGTCTCACATTCAGGTCTTTCATCCATTTTGAGTTTATTTTTGTGTATGGTGTAAGAAAGTGGTCTAGTTTCATTCTTCTACATGTTGCTGTCCAGCTCTCCCAGCACCATATGTTAAAGAGACTGTCTTTTTTCCGTTGGGTACTCTCTCTGCTTTGTCAAAGACTAGTTGGCCATACATTTGTGGGTCCAATTCTGGGTTCGCTATTCTGTTCCATTGGCCTATGTGTCTGTTTTTGTGCCACTACCATACTGTCTTGATGATTATAGCTTTGGCAATGAGAAAGAATGAAATCTGGCCATTTGTAGCAATGTGGATGGAACTGGAGGGTCTTATGCTAAGTGAAATAAATCAGGCAGAGAAAGACCGATACCATATGTTTTCACTCATATGTGAATCTGGAGAAACTAAACAGAAGACCATAGGGGAGGGGAAGGGGGAAAAAAAGTTAGAGAGAGAGAGGGAGGCAAACCATAAGAGACTCTTAAATACTAAGAACCAACAGGGTTGATGGAGAGTGGAGAGGGGAAAGTGGGTGATGGGCATTGAGGAGGGCACTTGTTGGGATGAGCACCGGGTGTTGTATGGAAACCAATTTGACAATAAACTATATTAAAAAAAAATGAAAATAAAACGGCAAAAAAAATTTTTTAAAAAAGACAAAAAGTTTGGGAGAGAGGGGAAGACATTTAAAAACTGATTTCTCAATGCCATTAAAAGCCTTATTAAGACTGTTCATTCACAAATTATATGTGCAGGTGAGCTTGGAAATGGCCATGCTGAAGACATGGGAGGAGAACACAGAAGTGTTCAATCTACTTCCCAAAACACCCTGCACAGGCTCTCCCTTCTCCTTCTCTCTGGAAAACAGAACTTTTCCTTGCAAAATGGAGCCCAAGTAAGAGGGAATCATGATGGCATAGCTCTTTTATATTACTCTGAAGAGCAGAAGGAGTTGGGGATGGATACAGTAGAAAAGTAGTGAGGGAGGGATACATAGAGATGCATAAGGATGGGTTCAGATGACCCATTATCCATGTGGCTGCCATTATTCAAAAGCTGTTCAGCATCTAGCTAAGATATGGTTACCTCTACCCCTATATTCTATGCCCTGTGCTTCAATTTGCCGGTAACCCTCAGCAACCTGATCTCTAAATCTGCCTCTAGACATTACTATAATATATACCACTACAGACATGCATCTTATTTCTTTGCTTGCTTTCTTGTTGACCTGGTTCCCTTCCTTTAGAATGGATCTCCCAAGAAAGCAGGGATCTTGCTCAGGAGCCAGACTGCCTGGGTTCAAATCCCACGTCCCCCACTTGGTAGCCCAGCATCATACAGCTATTTAACTAAATTTTTGTGCCTGCTTTGTCATGTATAAAATGAAGTTCATAACTTATCCACCCCAGGGTGGTTATAAAGATAAAATAATACTTATGAAATGCTCAGAGCTGTTCCTGGAATGGAGTATGTGTCCATGATATCACTACATCTCATTTCCCATTTTTTTCAGTTCCATTGGCTCATGTGTGGAAAAAGCACCATAAATATGTTTAAATGAATCTGGCTAATCATTAGTACTTGAATTAGAATTTGCAAGTTCCTTGCAAAAAAGTGAAGATGGAAACAATCAGGAGCTTGACCTGGGTAGGATTCTATACTAGGAACTTCTGGCTTGAGGATATCATGATGGTTGGGATGGAGTTGCTAAGATTAAGTAACAAGTGGAGAAATAGAGAAAGAAATGGAAAGGGGTAAAGGCAAAGTGCCTGCTTTACAGTTTTGCTGAGTCCAGCCTGCCATCTACAATAGGGTTAAGCAACCCTAAAAATGTCAAGTGAACCTGGGATCTGTGGAAGTTTCTGGATCCAACTAGTTGTCTTCAGCTCAAGTATAACAAAACTGGGATTATCAATAGGTTCTGGGATATATAAAGGAGTTTTCTGCCATAAGCAGTAAAGTTGCACTGTTGAGTACTGGTACAATTGTGCCGAGCCAGAAGAATATTTGCTAATATTAAAAAGAATGTCATAAATAGGAACAACTAATGCCAAAGCGTAATCTCCTTATTAGTGAAATGTTCCTGGGAATGCAAACTGGTGCAGCCACTCTGGAAAATGGTATGGAGGTTCCTCAAAAAATTAAAAATAGAACTACCCTACAACCCAGCAATTGCACTACTAGGTGTTTATCCAAGGGATACAGGTGTGCTGTTTCGAAGGGGCGCGTGCACCCCAATGTTTATAGCAGCACTATCGACAATAGCCACAGTATGGAAAGAGCCCAAATGTCCATCTATAGATGAATGGATAAAGAGGATGTGGTATATATACACAATGGAGTATTACTTGGCAATCAAAAAGAATGAAATCTTACCATTTGAAACTACGTGGATGGGACTAGAGGGTATCATGCTAAGTGAAATTAGTCAGAGAAAGACAAATATCATATGACTTCACTCATATGAGAACTTTAAGATACAAAACAGATGAACATAAGGGAAGAGAAGCAAAAATAATATAAAAACAGGGAGGGAGACGAAACATAAGAGACTCTTAAATATGGAGAGCAAACAGAGAGTTACTGGAAGGGTTGTGGGAGGGGGGATGGACTAGATGGGTAAGGGGCATTAAGGAATCTACTCATGAAATCATTGTCACACTATATGCTAACTAACTTGGATGTAAATTTAAAAAAAAAAAAAAAAAGGAAATATTCTTCCGGGCACTTACCGTTGCCTAGTTCCCAAGAAATGTTATAATTCTTGGAAGAGCAATAATCCAGAAGCAATTGAGCATTAGAACTGTTCCACTGCAAATCTGCTGTTCGTAGTAAGGCATTTAGACCAAAGATCAAGTCCAGTCCTGAGCAATTTGCAAAAGTATACAGCATATCCACGGAGCTCCCTAACAGAAAAATAGTGACAATTTAATGGTTAGGTCAGCACCACAATAATGAAGCCTCCAGATTTGTTCTCCAGTGAATTACCATTTTGGTTGTTAAATTGAGGGTATTCCAATCCTAATAAGTTATAACTAAGAGACAAAAAATGGACAGGCAAATTAAAACATTAAAAATTAATATGACTTAATTTACTTCCGCTTTTGAATCAACTTTCCATACTGCACCATGTGAAGTACCAGATGCTTTGGTCCAGTGCTCAGGTTTTGTTCAAATGACCTCAGGTGAATTCATGCACAGGCCAACTGTCATTAGTCAACATAAGCCCCAGTGTTCATAATTTAAACATTTCTACTCACAAATGCAGTCACAAAATATTTTGGTAAATTTAACTCTGTTGAAAGTATTTTTTTTGGAAAATTCATGTATATGATTTATTAATTTTAAATAAGTAAAACTGGACATTAAAAAATTGGCCTAGGGCTATCGATCTGTGGTTTCCAAACTATGTGCCAAGGCCTGCTGGGGAGCCTCAATATATTCATTACACAGTTGTCAGGTTTAGCAAATGAAGATACAGGCATCTAGTTAAATTTGAACTTTAGATAAATGATGAGTAATTTTTACTGCAGGTCTATGCAATATTTGAGAAATACTTACAATAAAAAAATTAGTTTATCTGAAATTTAAAGTTAACTAGACAACCCTAATCACAGGGGCACTACGGGAGCATTTAAACTTACAAGGGAAACAGGGTTCCTGGCTGGCTCAGTTGGTTGCGTGTCTGACTCTTGATTTTGGCACAGGTCATGATCTCACAGTTTGTGAGTTCGAGCGCTGTGTGGGGGCCTCTGCACTGAGAGTGCGAAGGCTGCTGGGGATTCTCCTTCTCTTCCTCTCTCTGCCGCTCTCCCACTCACTCTCTCTCTCAAAGTAAGTAAACAAACATTAAAAATAAACAAATAGGGGCACCTACGTGGCTCAGTCAGTTAAGTGTCCTACTCCTGCTCAGGTCATGATCTCACAGTTCATGGGTTCGAGCCCTGCGTCAGGCTCTGTGCTGACAGCTCAGAGCCTGGAGCCTGCTTCAGATTCTGTGTCTCTTTCTCTCTCTGCCCCTCCCCTGCTTGCGTTCTGTCTCTCTCTATCAAAAATAAATAAACATAAAAAAATTTTCTTTAATAAAAATAAATTTACAAGGGAAACATCAACTGTGTTGGACACGATGAGAACTATTACGATTAGGTTGTTTGGACCTAACAACTTAGTAATTGAAACTCTTAGGTATTTAGGTGCTAAGTCAGATGTGAAAAAAACTTACTGAGTCACTAAAGTGCCACAAAGGTTTGGGAACTTTTGAACTCAGCTTTTCCAACCATTAGCTCATCTAAAATCACTTCTTGAGAGTGGCAACAATGTCAGTTTGAATACCATCTTTAAGTCAAGTATCATATGCATAAGTCTGTAATTTTCATGTATTGTTAGAGTTGTTTGCTGAATAGAAATTCACTCTTGAACTTTCCTAGTTTAAAAACATCTAAGTGAGGGGCGCATGGGTAGCTCAGTTGGTTAAACATTGGACTCTTGGTATTGGTCTCTGCTCAGGTCATGATCTCTCATTTTATGAGTTCAAGGCACGAATTGGGCTCTGCGCTGACAGCAAGAAGACTGCTTGGGATTCTCTCTCTCTCCCTCTCTTTCTGCCCCTCCCCACTCATGCTTTCTCGCTCGTGCTCTCTGTCTCTCTCTCAAATAAATAAACTTAAAAAAAAATCTAAGTGAATTCCTTGGATCAGCATAACAGTGAAACCCTAAATTTAAAACTGCCGATAAAGGCTGGGGGGCAGAACGACTCTAACAAGTTGTTTGAGATGTTTAGGGCGTTTGCTGCATCACCCGCTTCCACAGGGCTGCTGCCTATCATTAAGGAGTTACAGACAACAGGGGCTGAAAAGCTCTCCACTCCTGTGGCCCAGCATTCCACTGGGTCTTGAGCCACAGGTGGGGACAGCACAGAGCCTTGGGGGTTGTTTGACGTCTCCCAAACCTCCACCCCCATTTTTCTCTGAAGAAACTGGCACCAAAGAAGTGAAGTGCTTTGCCCAATACCACGTAGCTATTTGGTGGCAGTGCCATTACTACAGCCTGTTGTAAAGGGGTGACTCGACTGTCTTAGTCACAGCTCTGTGTTAGACTTATATATTGCAAAATCATGTGGCAGAAAGCTTCCTGGATCAGGAATCCTAACACCTGAGCTCCAGCCCCAGTCTCCCACTTACAGATTATATAATGAGGTGACCCCTTTACCCTTCCTGAGCCTCAGCTATGCATCCACAATCCTGGAACTAGCACCATCGCTTGCCTACTCACAAAACTGAGGTTGAAACAACATATGTGAAAACCCTTTGTAAATCATAAAAAGCCCTTATACATATTAGGCACTGTTATTATCTACTCCCTCTATGGCATTTTCAAAAAGCCTGGAATGTTTGCATTTTAGAGTATCCCACTTACACTTTACTCTTTTTCTATTTCATTTTTCCAAATGCAATTGGAATTTACATAGCTTAAAATTCTACCATACACTTCCTACAACAGAATAGTGACATCTCCTAGAATATGGGCTGTACACTACGGAGTTAGAATCTACTCTTAAAAATAAAACCAACCAAACACCACCCAGCTTACTCCCTCCTCAAAATAAGAACAATAAGAAAACTCAGCGCTAATTTTCCAATTCCCAATCATTACCCAGTCTCATGTCTCTTACTTTATGAGAGGGTGGAAAGATCCCTGGGACAAAGATAATCTAAATGGCACATTAAAAGCTGGCATTGAAAACAAGAAGAAGAAGAAGAAGAAGAAGAAGAAGAAGAAGAAGAAGAAGAAGAAGAAGAAGAAAAACAACAAAACAAAACAAAAAACCAGTGCTGACTCTTTCCCTGGCATTATGCCAGGTCTGTTTACGTAAATATGTCCAGCTCTAGTGGATGATTAGAGGTGGAGGAGTCCGGTGATGAGGAAGAGAGGTAGAGAAGAAGGACAACAAAGAATTAGCTCATTAAATATGATTATTGTAATAAGGAAGTGCTTTATGCAGTCAGCCGCACCCAGAATTACATCTATAACATTGTTTCCTTTCCCCGCCTAAACAGGTTTACAAAGTTTGTAGTCTTGTGACAAACGTTTCTGTCATCTACTTAAGTGAAACCCACCACCTAATGGGTCCTGTAATTAGGAAACTTACCTATATCTTCTAAGACACCTGTTTTAAGGGTGCAGGCCACTGACTAAGCAATTAACCTGTCCTTGCCACAGGTGCTGTCTCCTCCGTTGGACGATGGCTGCACAAGGTACTCATGCATTACCAACCTCAGTCATCAGTGCAGAACAATGTGTGGAAAAGCCTATTAGCTTCTGAGATACTTATCACTATACTGAGCTGGTGCCCAGATGAAACACAATAGATTCCTATCTATATGCTTCTAAGACACGTATATTAAAATAAAAAATTTAAAACCAGGAGCTAGATGTTTCAAATCAACGATGTGTATTTGTTAAATATTTCAGCATTGTCGAAAGGGTGGCTGCAGCTATAATGACCTAGTTACATAGTCAGGGAAGGAACTTCTTCTGGGGTAGGAGCTATGAAGGTCCTAGTCCCAGAGGCAAGGGAAGAGAGTGGAAACCTATCATCTTGATTCCAGAAAGATCATGTGAGCTTGGAAACCTTTTTTTTTTTTTTTTAGAAAAATTAAAGATAAACTAGTATAAAGTTTAACATGATACAAAATAAAGTAGAAATGAATAGATTACCTAATACCATAGAGTCTTCTCTTAGCAGACCTATATCATAATGAGTTATTACAGGTGAGACCTTACCGATATGGGATCTGAAACAGGCCCTGCCTTATGCCAAATTCCATTCAACCACAGGTCATTTAATTAAAATGTCAGAGTAGTCCTCCTTTAAAATGCAATAAATAATTTAGAGGACTCTATTAACATGTAAACTATTTTCTGATTTCTTATGTGTCACTTTTTTTCTGTACCTTATAAATAAAAAAAAACACAAAAATAAAAATCCACTGGATACATTGAAATCCAGATAGTATACAGTAAAATCTTACAAAGACAATCTACTTTCAATAATGTACTCTTAGAAATGCCAAGGGACCCAAATTAACTTCAAGAGAATTTATTTTTCAAAAATCAAAAGAAGACAGTTATATCTGAGTGGATTATTTCCTTAACTGAGATCTGGGGCAATATCATCCCTTAGCTGGGTATAAAATATCAACTTTCAGATAAAAATGGTTTTCATAGTTAAGTAAGGATTGCTTGGTTCCAGTTGTTTTAAAGCTCTTCATGACAACATCATCCCATTTTGAAGACTGGATAACTGTTTCTGTGAATGGAAATAAATTCCTGATTAGCTAAGCTAGTTCTATACAAAGCCACAGAGCAAGGAAAAAGAGAGAGCTGCTTGGTGGCCAAGACCGTCTGGTATAACTCAGGCTTCCACTGCCCAATGGTACAGCTTCTCATACCCTCTCATAAGAGGGGTTGCTTCTGGGAGGAGAGAGAGAATGGATGATGAGGTGTGAATGGTTTTCACAATTTACTCTTTAAAAAAAAAAGATTTTATTTTTAAGTAATCTGTAAACCCGGCATGGGGCTCAAACTTACAACCCTGAGATTAAGAGTCACGTGCCCTACAGCCTGAGGTAGTCAGACGCCTCCACTATTTATTCTTCATACTTTTGTACTTTACTTTCACATGAGGAATGTATGCATGTCTTCCTTGACTTCCCAGTTCTTCAGAGCAGTAAAGGTCATTATTAGCTCATGAATGATTTTTCCCTTAATGGCTAATAGGCAAAGTCAGGTGAAGAAAAGAAAGAAAAAAACCGTGAGTTCAAGATTTCCCATTAACTCCTGATAACATTTGAGTATTATGCCATACAACTGCAGTAGAGCTTATGGGATTCAAGCCCAAGTTCAAACTCTCCATGTATTCTGGGGGCTGGGACACCTGCAGGTGCCTTTCATCTCTTACTTGAGTAAGTGCTGTTGTTGAACTTTTTCTGATACTGTTCTCTGAGTAGCAGTTGCTCCTGGAAAGGCCATTCCAACTGTAATCTCTTCTCTACATCAGAAGGGATGGATCCAGATTTACAAATATCTGCAAATGGAAGAAATAGTTTAGAGAATCTGTTTTCACAGTGATAAGGTTGAAATCCCATACATTTATTTAGTTACCTATTTATGTGACTAAAGCAGGATAATCATGTTCCTGGTTTTTAGGTAGGAGATCACAAACAGATACATTCTGTTACACATGTCAAATTTGCAGCTAACCAATCACCACACAAAAAAACAACCAAAGGGCAGGTTTCCTAAGAAACACTACACATACATTGGACACAGATATACTGGGCATATCTTCAAGTTATTTAACAATTCAGAAAACTCCTCAGAAACATGAAATTACTAGAGAATCCCACTGAAGAAAACAGTTCAGAAATGCCTGGTGGCTCAGTCGGTTAAGCGTCTGTCTGACTCTTGATTTCGGCTCAGGTCATGATCTCACAGTTTGTGGGTTCAAGCCCCATGTCGGACTCTGCACTTCACAGCGTGGAGCCTGCTTGGGATTCTCTCTCTCTCTCCCCCTCTCTCTCTGCCCCTCCCCCACTTGCGCTCTCCCTCTCTCTTTCTCTCAAAATAAATAAACACTTAAAAAAAGAGAGAACAGTTCAATTCTCTCATGGTTCACTTTCGAGATACATAAAAATTTGTTTCACTGGACTGTATCTACTTTGCGATGATTTGCTCTTGCCATCATAGCAGGACAGGAAATGTTGACTTTTTCTTTTCCTTCAACTACGGTGCCCTCAAAGCTTCCGAGACCACAACATGTGCACTTGGAAAACTCAGCCACTACACTGTCAGGCTGACTGGGCTTCTTTATCACAAGGCAGCAGAGTCGCTACCATGGCTGGCTGACCCACCCATAACTTCCTTTCTGGGAAGCTGCACATTCTGGCTTTCTGGCAGCCAGTGCCACAGCCATCCCTAGGCTCACAAAGGATGCTTCAGAGGCCCTGGCACCTCCCCTCTTCTGCCACTTACACACACAGGATGAAGAAAATGGATGGGGAAAGGCCAGTTTCCTGTCTGAACTCAAGAGACCTTTCAGACACACATGACCAATGGGCAGTGTCAAGTCTGGACATCAACGATTCCCATATGTTAAGAGAACTCTCCTGCTTTTTTTTTTTTTTTCTTTCAGTTTTTTTCTAATTAGTCTTCTATCAGTTTTGGCCCAATTACTGATTAATTGTTCTGGACACTTTCTAACTGAAGACAATAGAAGGAAAATATGTAATATATGAAATAATGACATGCCATTCACTAAGACATACATTATACAGACATAATTCAATGATGTATACCTTATTTTTCATAATTGTTAAGATAATGACTTAACTTCCATTTGATGGCTGTATAGAGCTGAGGGAAGACATAGAGCAAATCCTCGTTGCTTCCTAAGGCATTTTTCTCAGGGGGAGCCAATAGACTTCCAATATCAGAATCACCTGAGGAGCTTCTAAACTCATAATCTAAGGTTGGAACACAGAATTCAGATATTCAAACTCACCCCACTGACTGTGGATGGTCAATAAAGTTTGACCATCACTGCCCAATCAATGAAGTCTTAAAACTCATTCTAAGAAGCAGAGTGTATCTCCACAGCCTCTTGTTATACCTTTCATCCACATTCTCTTTTCAGAATAAATGGATTTCAGTCCATCGCTTGTGTCTTCGGCTGGAAATACTCTTTTCAAATCGACACATTTCTACCCACACACTCCTGCTAAGCAGCTATGTCCTTCAGCTACAATCATTGTCCTGTTTACAGCACAATTAACTCTCACTTATGCCCAGCACACATTTTTTTGGTGAGGTCTCACATTCATGAAAACATCAGGAGGAGGAAACCTGCCCACTGCTTCCTCCTTTTGTGTGGGTGCCTTCATTGGTCAGTTGGGAGCTGTTGGTTTCTTATTAATTGTTAGATATCAGTAATAATACTTCTCTGAGAATGCTCAAGCCTGACACAAGTGAATCAAAACATATTGTGAATCTTTAAAAAGTTCACTCTGGTTGGGGCACCTGGTTGGCTCAGTCAGTTAAGCACCCAACTTTGGCTCAGGTCATGATCTCCCGGTTGGTGGGTTTGGGCCCCATGTCAGGCTCTGTGCTGTCAGCTCAGAGCCTGGAGCCTGCTTTGGACTCTGTGTCTCCCTCTCTCTCTGTCCCTCCCCCACTCATGCTCTGTCTCTTTCTGTCTCAAAAATGAATAAATGTTAAAAAAATTTTTTTTAAAAAGTTCACCCTGGTTGACTTGAGACTGCCAGTAACTTCTCTCTTCAAACGTTGGTTCTTTCTTGGGATCAAAAATGAGAAAGTCTGTCTTGGTGCCACCAAATCTCAGGTATGCAGGAGACAAACCTCTGGCCAAAGTACGAAGCTTTGTAGAACTGTTGGAAGACAAGCAAGAAATTAAAGTTATTGTTTTCCAAGACAATCCAGTGAAACATGTTTACTCTCTTCTCTCTAGGTGGACCTATTTCTTAACATCTAGCTATACAGGCCTTGGAGGGAGAAGTCCTATGGCTATCATGGGGAAATCTTCTCAGCCTGAATCTTTTTCTTTCTTAAGTTTATTTATTTATTTATTTAGAGAGAGAGAGCTGGAAAGGGACAGGGAAAGAAAGAGAGAGAGAGAATCCCAAACATGCTCTGCACTGTTAATGCAGAGCCCGACGCAGGGCTGGAGCCCATGAACTGTGAGATTATGACCTGAGCTGATACCAAGAGTCAGATGCTCAACTGACTGAGCCATCCTTTAGTCTGAATATAATTGCAAGGTCGCACTTCGAGGCACCCGCAGGCAATCTGGAGCTCTGACTCTAGCAAGAACTTCTATTTTAACTTGACAAGTAAGATAGCGTTCAGTACTTTCAAAAAACCTGTAACCTTTTATGACTGATGGAGGAAAAGAGGTTAAGAGAGTGGAAACTATAGGAAAGATGACTCTGTTTCTTTGAAAAATAGATTGTCTTCAAAAAAAATTTATGTTCTCAGAGAAGTTCATAAATGACTTAGGATTCTTCCTCTTCTCCCTAACTCCAGCTGTCAAGGAAAACCATCCTTCTAAGTTTAAGTCAAATGAATTAGATAGATAAGACTCTAATTCCTATCATCAACAACTCCAATTTGAGCAATTCTTTTTTATTTTTATTTATTTATTATTTATTTATTGAGAGAGACAGACAGACAGACAGAGTGTGAGCCAGGGAGGGGCAGAGAGAGAGGGAGCCACAGAATCTGAAGCAGGCTCCAGGTTCTGAGCTGTCAGCACAGAGCCCGACGCAGGGCTCGAAACCAACCAACCGTGAGATCGTGACCTGAGCCAAAGTCAGATGCTCAACCAACTGAGCCACCCAGGCGCCCCTTCAATTTGAGCAATTCTAAATGCATATCTTATCAAGTAAAAAATGCTTCTGATAGGCACCTAGTATGTGCTCAGATCGCACCAAATGCTATAGAATGGAAGTAGAATGATTTTTAATTCTTTCCCTCAGAAAGGTGAAGATGTCATGAATATTTAAGTGAACAAAATTAAGAGAATAGAAGAGCCAGGTAACAGGGACACCCGCCATACATTTGTGAAGTCTCACACATGTGATTTTGACCACACTATTCTCTGAATTCTCTTAAAACACATAAAACCCATGAGATGTAGTTCTTTGGAATGGTCCAATTAATTAACGTACATATAGGTTCTTTCAAATTGGAAAATCATTCTAGGTGGACTAATTGACAATACCTCTTAACATCCTAATAAATAGAGACCTTACCTAAACTTTGAAATTTAAAAGATATTTGAATCTAAAATTTTAGGATATTGCTTAACTATATATACTGCTATGTAAAATGTTTGAAAGATGACTTTAAGGGGTGCCTGGATGGCTCAGTCAGTCAAGCGCCCGACTCTTGGTTTTGACTCAGGTCATGATCTCACGGTTCATGAGTTTGAGCCCCATATCAGCCTGTGTTGACAGTCTAGAGTCTGCTTGGGATTCTCTCTCTCCCTCTCTTTCTGCCTCTCCCCTGCTCGCTCGCTCTCCTCAAAATAAATAAACTAGAAAAAATTTTTTTAAGATATCTTTATTTATGCTTAAGAAAGAGAAATTAAAAGATGGAAATACACCAAAGGATAAGTCTCCTGCATTAAAAACTTCAGTGATTCCTCCTCAGCATTTTTTACTGTACTCCCTAGGCACCTTTGCCTTCATGATCCCATTCCTCCATTAAAAAATATTTAAAATTATATTTTATTATGATATTTCTATAAAGACAAAGACTATTATATGGAAATATTTTCTTTGACCTAAAAGTTCATTTTCTTTGGATCTTGAAAGAACTTAGAGGAGCTCCTGGGTGGCTCAGTCAGTTAAGCATCTGACTTCACCTAGGTCATAATTTCTCAGTTTCTGGGTTTGAGCCCCACATTGGGCTCTGTGCTAACAATGCAGAGCCTGCATGGGATTCTCCCCCTCTCCATCTCTGCCCCTCCCCTGCTTGAGCTTCCTCTCTCAAAAATAAATAAATAAATCTTAAAAAAAAAAAGAACTTAGAATATTTTCATGGGTGCCTAAACATGTTGTGGGTCCTAGTATGAGGAAATGCAGCACACAGTGAGGCTTCAGAAAATCCTCACACCACTTGAAAATGAACAAAAATGCTAGCTTGGACTATGTAAGGATCAGAAGAAAGCCATTTCCACTTTGCTACAAACCCCAATAAAAAAAAAGCTGTAGGGAGGGGAAGAGAGTGCTGTCATTTAATGGGTACAGAGTTTCAGTTTGGGAAGATAATAAAGTTTGAAGATGGGTGGTAGTAATGGTTGCACAACAGTAGATATAATTTTTAAAAAATTTTTAATGTTTATTTATTTTTGAGAAAGAGAGAGACAGAGTGTGAGCGGGGGAGGGGCAGAGAGAGAGGGAGACACAGAATCCGAAGCAGGATCCAGGCTCTGAGCTGTCAGCACAGAGCCAGATGCAGGGCTCGAACCCACAGACTGAGAGATCATGACCTGAGTCGAAGCCAGGCACTTAACCGACTGAGCCACCCAGGTGCCCCAATAATGGATATACTTAATGGCACTGAATTACACACTTAAAATGGTTAAATGATAAGTTTTATGTTTGGTATATTTTACCACAATTAAAAAAAACTGCATAGTGTGATTTCAGCAATGAAATTAATATATATATATATATATAAGGAGATAACAGGGGTCATTACTATGTACTAAGATGGATGGTAGACTCTTTTCTGATTTTATGAGTTTTCTATAATCAGCAAATGAGATTTTAATTTATACAAGGTGGTTTTGTGTGTATGTTTCTATATTTTGAAGACTAGGTGAATAAACCAAAATTTAGTGAAGGGAGACGTAGCTATCCATTAATCAACAAATATACATGGCTGCCAGGCCTTATGCTAGTTGCTGGGGATAAAACAGCAAACAAGGCAGAGATTGCTCACATATAATTTACACTCTTGTATATATATATATATATATATATATATAAACAAGTAAGCAGGCAATTCCAAAAGAGTGTTATGAGAACGTACAAAGGGGATCCTAACCCAGACTTTGGGCTAGGGATCAGGTGTGGTCAGAGGTTTTCAGAAGAAGTAGTTTCACTGTTAGACATTCAAAAGAAATAAATCTGATCCAGATCAAAGATAGGTGGGACTGAAAGAAGGAAGTGTTCCAGGTGGAGGGAAATGTCTGTAAAGACCGCTGAAGGGCTAACGGGTGTAGTTAGAGCCTACAGATTGAGGCCAGGGAGTTGCAGGGAGGGGACGGACTGGAGAGGCAAATAGGGCCTCACCATGCAGGGACTGTGAGCCGCCATGTCCTGGACTCCAACTTTCTGTGAGGGCAATTTAGAGCTATGGAAGGATTTAAAGCAGTGGAATGGCCTCACTAGACTTCTATTTTAGAAAAGAATCTCAGGCTGTAGTGTAAATAACTGAAGAGAAGGACCGAGACTATAGTCACATTTACATAAGCAGAAAGTGATGGGCTGAGGTAAGTTAACAGCAGTGATGGTGGAGACAGGTGGGTAGGTAGAACTACTAGGTGTTTAATTGGATATTGCAGAAGAGTCAAGGATTACCTCTGGGAAGCATCTTGGAAGATGGCAATATTTGCTGAGATAAAGAACAGGTGATAGATTGGAGACAGGGATGAGGGCAAGGGGAGGGTATCAGTTTTGTAATATTTGAGATGCTAAAGAACACCAAAAAAACTTATTTCCATCTGGCCCTTGGTCATGTGTAACAGGAACTCAGAATGCAAAGTCCTCGATCAAACTGTCAGTGACTAGTAACCCCCAGCCCACAGGTGCAGAGACACAGCCCGAAAACTGATACGAGGTACTTCCTCAGACTGTTCCTCAGAACAGACTGGCTCTGTTCCCCATGCCTTTGGCCAGGCACCGATTCCCTGGCGTTTTGAGTGCACTGGATGATAGAGGAAGCTCATTTAGATTTGTTATGTAGCTGGTATTTGCAAGCTATCCCAGACACTGGTGCTCTCTGGGAAATGGAGGGAAAACTAGCACGATGTAGAAGGAGCTATGGTACCTCAAGATATGTATGTGTGCACAGCCTGCATCATATGCCCGGGTCCCAGAGCCTGCTTCACAGAGATAGTGACTATACCACCTCGGGTCACTCTTGATCACATTGCCCTGTGTGTTCTTCAAAAAGGATTCACCACTTCCTGAAATTAACTTCCTTATTTATTTGCTTGGTTTACTATCTGTCTCCCCTCCACCCCTGTAAGCTCTTATCTGTTTGACTCATCAGAATCTCCTGAGCACCTACTTAAGTGCAAGGCACACAGTGGCGCTTAATAAATATTTAAGTGCATGAACAAGCGAGTGCACCCTGGTGAAAGGGCAAGTAGAGCCAACAAAGACTGTATTCGGAACACAGTCAAAACTCAATGCTACAGCTCCTGCCAAGTAAAAGAATTCACATGCTTCAAAGTATTGGTATTAAAGGCCTTTTTTGACTATCTCCTTTGCAGGGAAACATTTCCTTGTTTTGAGAATACACTATTGATGCCCTCTGACAAAAACCAGACTTTAAACAGCTGCAAAACAGGTCATAAAAACAAAATTGATCAAAAGGACACTGTTTCTATCATATACAGAAAAATAAAAGGCAGCGGAGTCTCTTACCACCAGCACGGTGATATGGAAATAACAAAAGAACACATAAAAGCAGCCACAGATATTCCATTTCCAGAGCAGTTTGTTAGGAGAAGGAAAAGGCTGCAGGTATTTTTATCTTACCTTATGTGTTACTGAGGAAGGATCTGTTCCAAGTTATCTCCCAGCTTCTGGTGATTTCTCTGTGTTAACTCCAGTCCTCACACAGCACTCTCTCTGTGTGCGTATCTGTCTCCAAATTTCCTCTCTTTGTAAGGACATCAGTAATGATGGATTAGGGCTCCCTCCGTTCTGGTACTACGAGTTCTTAACTAATTATATCCTCAGTGGTACTATTTCCAAATAAGCTCTCATGCTGAGGTACGGGGCTAAGACTTCAATGTTTGAATTGTGGGGGACACTGAGAAATTTAACCCATGACTGAGACCAAATAAGATACAGACTGAAAGGTGTTCATTGGAGTTTGCAGTAAAAGGCCATTGGTGATATTGTAAAGATTGACTTTATGACACTATGGTAGGGACATCGTGAAGGTGGACCAAGGAAGGAGTGGGCAGTAAGAAAGTCCACAAAGGGGAGGAGAGAAAGAGGGCAGTTACTGCAGAGGCACACATACAGGGTGGCGTTTGAGACAGGAAAGACTTGAGATATTTCTATGCTGTGAGGAAGGACCCAGTCAAAAGGGAGAAGTTAAAGACAGGAGAGAAGACAGAAGAGATGACTGATAGAGCAAAGTCCTTGGGGAGGCTGCAGGGGACAGAGCAGAGCTAGAAGTGCTGGCCTGAGGAGAGAAAAAGGAAGAAAGCTAGACATGGCCATGGAATGTGTGCAGGTTTGGTGGCAAGAAGAAAAGGAAGTTCTTGTCCAGCGATTTCATTTTCTTTGGAAAACAGAAATGTGGTCATAGGCTGAGTGGTGAGGTGGAGGTGATATCGGAATTGTAAGGATGTGGAGCATGAGAGAGGCAGGGAAATGAAGAATTAAGGGGTAGCACTAGGGCCAAGTAAGTCTGGAGGCCACAAATTTTATAGGGCAACCCATGTGGCTGGGACATTCCCCTTGGCCTCAAGAGTTAAGAGCCCAGCTATTCAGGGAGGCGCACTAAGACAGGAGACAGAGGCAAATACATAAAAGTAGCATATTAATATGCACTATAATTAATAATTAGGTAATATTTCCCCTTCCCAGATTGTGTGGTAACCTTCCCCTGCAAAGGGAAACTATAGCTGGACTGAGCTCAGTTTGGGTTTAGCAGGAAGAACAATGGGGCAGGAGTTTGGGGATGTTATCACAAGAATGATTCATGTGGTAAACCAAGAAGCCCAGATGAGATGTAGAAATAATAGAGACAGGAAAAGGCTGTTCAGTGGAGGTATGTAACAAACAGTTTGGTGGATCCACAGAGTGAAAATGTAAGAAGGTAAGGACTGTAGTCTATGAATGGGAGATTTTCATTTTCATTTAAGACTTCAGATGTTAAAAGGTTTTTAATGATGAAAAGAGGCACGGCCATGGCATTAGGTGGTTGAAATGGGGTGAAGCAGTGTGTGCTAGTAAGCTGGCTCGCTAAAAGCAAGTGCTCTGCTTTTAGCACTTGCCAATTTCCATGATGTAAATCCCCACCAGGGCTGATTCAAGATGGCAGCATTGATGTCAGTGAATGTGGAATTGGGAAAGGATGCACACATTTCCATAAGATGGTACAAGCTGGTTCCAATACAACACTGAGTGAAGAGGATTATGAAGCATGGATGTGAAAAGATTGAGAGACAGTTTATTCAAGTACACTTGAAGTCACCTAAGATGATGGTGGAACATGGGAGGGGAGAGAAAACTGAAATCAATGCTTATCTTTAATCGATAAGAAGTGAGTCAGAGCGAAGCACAGTGCAGTGATAAGGAGCGTAGGATGAGAGCCAGACATAGAGGGAGGTGTACCTCACACTGGAGTCATGACCATCATCTCTAGCATGCACTGGGTTTGTGAAAACTCAGTGTTTTGGACACTTTGCATAAATTATTTTACTCAATCCCAAAACAAACCAGTGAGAAAGGTGTCATTATTATCCTCTTTTTACGGACAAGGAACCTGAACAAAAGGAGGCTATTGACCAAGGTAACAATCCAGTAGGAATTTGAACTAATTCAAAATGGTGGGTGCGTTTGGTGAACCAGAAAAGGGCTGCGGTATTTGAGAATGCAGTTTCTACTCCGGAGGGCTACCTCAGGGAAGCGGCCACGTCTACTTCTCCACTTGGGTCTTTAGAGAAGAGCCAAGTTTTAGCTAGGGTGGGAATATTCTGTGAGGAGGATGGCCTTTACTATGCAAAGGGCTCCAGGGAGCACAGTGAAAGGTTTGGGAGAGAAGGGAACAATGAGCACTTAATCAGGGAGAGAGTGCTTCTTGGGGCAGGGGTGGTCAGAAAATGTGAGTCTATGGCTTGTAATTGTTCTCAGTCTCTCTGACTGTGGTTAATTCTGTCAGGAACAGACACACAGAGGGCCTGAGGTTATTTCCAACATTGGTTTTCAAAACATGCACTTGACGTTGAGTATAAGTGACTTTCCAAATATGAAAAACAATTTTGTCCATGAAGATGCAGGGATCTGATTACTGAAAGTCATTATTAATAACTATTTGTCAGACTGGCAAAAAGGAATGAACTTTGCTGGGGAAAAAAATAAGCAAACCTTTATGAAAAGCAAGCGCAGCTGCATTATTACTGCTGTCGCCATTCAGCACCACCTTTCCTGCTCTGTAGTCCCTAGGAATTCTTGCACTGACTCGCGCTCTACTTTTTTACCTTGTATTAGAGGACTGTGTGTGTGTCTAGTTTGCAGTGTGGGCGTCACTGTCAAGACAGTAACCCCTAGCCACGTGTGGCTAGGATTTGACATGTGGCTAGTCTGAATCAAGACGTGCTAGGAGTATAAAATATACACCAGATTTTGAAGACTTGGTTTGAAAAAGAATGTAAAATACCTCGTTAATATTTTTATATTGGTTACATGCTGAAATGATAACACTTTGGATATTTTGCGTTACATAAAATATATTATTAAAATTAACTTCACCAATTTCTTTTACCTTTTTTTAACATGGCTTATGAAAAATTTTTATTTTTATTTTTTTTAATGTTTTTATTTACCTTTGAGAGAGAGACAGAGAGCAAGTAGGGAAGGGGCAGAGAGAGGGAGACACAGAATCCAAAGCAGGCTCCAGGCTCTGAGCTGTCAGCACAGAGCCTGACGCTTGAACTCACAAACCATGAGATCATGACCTGGGCTGAAGGTGGATGCTTAACCGACTGAGCCACGCAGGTGTCCCACCAAAAAGTTTTAAATTACATATGTTCTTTGCATATGAGTCTCATGTTATATCTATTGAGCCGTGCTGGTGTCAACATTCCCTTCTTTGAGGGCCAGTGCCTCTTCGGAGCTCTGCACATAATCAGGGTTAGGACGTTTTTGATCGGGTTGTTGATTAGGTACCTCTGGGAAGAAGGCAAACTGAAAAAATGTTCCTTTCCAATTCTATATTGTTCTATCATTGGAACTTAAGTTCTGTGCACTCTACGTTCTCTAGTTGCAAATGTGGAGAAAAACAGAACCACATCTGTTTGCTGTGATGGGAAACCAGAACCATGTCATCTCGTTAGATTTGCTTAGGACTCCGTTGAAGCGCCTCAGAGGTTTGGGCCCTGATCCTCCTACTCTCGGGTCAGTGCTTCTTTTCATTATATCAATCTTCTCAATTTGTTTCTGGACAATCTGTTTCCTCTATACCCTACCCTACTGCCTTTATAAAATACAAAGTGCTAACTTTATTTTTGTATACTCTCATCCCTGCAATTAGCATCTAGGTTCAGACTCTGCTCCTTCATGAACAGCTGGCTGACTAGGGGTCAGTTGCCGAGTCTCCCTAAACCTCAGTCTGTTCATTTTTTTTTAATTTTTAAAAAATGTTTATTTAGTTTTGAGAGAGACAGAGCATGAGCAGGGCAGGGGCAGAGAGAGGGGGAGACACAGAATCTGAAGCAGGCTCCAGGCTCTGAGTTGTCAGCACAGAACCCAACGTGGGGCTTAAACCCACCAGCCCTGAGATCATGACCTGAGTCAAAGTCAGATGCTTTTTAAAATGGAGATAATAATAGTACTGACCTCATAGTTTTGTAGGAAGGAATAAATGGATTAACACCTAGGAGATGCTACAAACGGGGCCTGGCATAGGACAAAGGCTCAATTAGTACCAGCTATTTTAATTACCCTCTCCTTATTACTTCAGCTTTGCTCTGCTCAGCCCTCCCTTGCCATCTTTGCCTGAGTGCCTTCCCCTTTCAGGAACTGTACCAGAATAACACCCATCTCACAGCTGTTAAGCTTAGTGTTGCCTTCTGAGATGGCCAGGTCACTTTGGGTACTGCTAACCACCCTGGGGAGAGGGACTCTCAGACTCTCACTCAGAAGCTAGGTCTTAGCTGAGAGTGAGAGGGAGCTCCTGCTTATCTGAGCCTCAGTCTTTTCAGGTCTCAGCTGGGAACAGTATGGGAGTGCTTGCAGAGGCTCCTGGGGAGCAGGCATGGACGACAGCCACCGACAGCCACTGCCAAGGGAGGGAACCAGAGTGGTCAGGAGCCAGCCCTGGGAGAAGCTCGCATGAGCAGGAATACACTGAGTTTTGTAAACCAAAGAAACAGTTATATCTATTGCACAATATACTCTTGGTTTTTATTATCCTCCAACCTTTAGCCAAAAGGTGGCGGCCAGGTAGGAAGAAAGAGATATATGGGAGACAAGGAGACAAAGGTATCACCCTTGCTAAACTGCAGATGGAAGTTCTGTGTGTGCCAGGGGTGGGGAGGATGAGGATGGCGCTAGTCAATGTGTTAGCTTGACTGCAGGGGGATCAGGCCTGGACCCTAAAAGTCACGCTGTAGGTTTTTTCCTTTTGGACGTGTTTCTCCAGGAAGAATCCCCAGATGCCCTTCCTTGGGGAGAGGTGGGCACATACTAGCTGCAGCAGCAGAACAGGACTTGAGTTCTCCTGTTTCGGGAAAGTGGTTTAGTCAGTGCCTCTGTTTTTAGCAAGGCACCCCCACACCCTCTCTTCTCCTATTGTCACCCCCCCCCACCACCTCCCAAGCTAGGCCTGGGGTCCTCAGACACGGAGACCTGTGGTTCAGCATTTCTGCAGAGTAATCTTTCTGTCTCCCAACCACCTGCTGTGTGGTATTCAGCTTCCTATTCTCAAGAGGAAGGGCAAAACGTGGGGGTTCCTCTTCATCAGGAAATTCTCCCTTTTCTGCCACAGTGCAAGATGGAGGTTAACTCTGACCAAAAGAAACCCACAGAGAACTGGTGAATGATTAGCAAATACTCCTTATTTTCCAGGTAGAAGCAATGACCTTAAAATTTGAACACTTTGTGTCAAACACTGTGCTAAGTACTTACATATTGTCTCATGAAGTCCTCAGAACAATCCTAGCGAAAGGCTTTAGAAGTTCTATTCTACAGGTGGAAGAATCGAGGCTTGAGTTGCCAAGCAACCTGTAACAAGCAAACCACCCAACTGTGGCAGAGCTGGGAATCAAGCCAGTGTGGTCGGGCTGCCAATCTCTTAACCATTAGGCTACCTGCTTTTATGTGCAGAATAAATGACTGAAATTAGCAACGGCAGCTGACAGCATGCGCACAGAAAGGACAGGATGTAGGTGTTTGGCAATGATGAGATTTGCAGCTGTTTAGGTTAGTTGAGGTGTGGCCATCTCTGGAGGCTCTCGTGACCTAGATGAGTGGCCTAGATGACCTGGGACTGTCCCTGCAGCTCCCTGTCCGGGGATCAGCCTGCACTTAGGAGGCAGGAGCCAGTGAACATGCACCAGTTTGTCTCTCTCAGGGGGAGGAAAAAATTGCAGCTGATTTTGCAGCCTCATGTTGGAAGAATACCTTTTTATTAAGGCTCTATAAGTCACTGCAATAGTCTCCTAGGTCGCCTTTACTTAATATTTAGATTTTTTTAAAGTTTATTTCTTTATTTTGAGAGAGACAGAGACAGTGAAAGTCGAGGAGGGACTGAGAGAGAGAGGGAGAGAGAGAATCCCAAGCAGGCTCCGCAATGTCAGCAAGAGCCCACGAGGAACTCACAATCATGAAACCGTGAGGTCATGACCTGAGCCCAAACCAAGAGTGGGAGGCTTAACCAACTGAGCCACGAAGCTGCCCCTAATATTTAGATTTTTTTTTTAAATAGTGTAATACTGGAAATCTCTGTACCTTGTGCTCAACTTTGCTGAAGCTGCTCTTTAAAAGTTTATTTTAAAATATATAAAATTATATTTTATACATACACACACACATAGCACACACAGTTACTCTTCTTTAAGACTTTTAACATTTGACTTTTCTTCCTTCCTTCCTTCCTTCCTTCCTTCCTTTTTCTTTTTCTTTCTTTCTCTTTCTTTCTTTCTTTCTCTTTCTCTCTTTCTCTCTCTCTCTCTCTCTCTCTCTCTCTCTCTCTCTTTCTCTCTCTCTTTCTTTCTTTCTTTCTTTTCTTTTTCCTTTTAACCTTCCCAACGGAGTTTAAGAGAAGGACGCCCGGTCCACAATCTTACTTGTCCTACACTGTGCCACAAGTTCAAGGGCTCACGGTCCCCCAGGTACACTTGCCCGAGTCCCCTCTTTCAGAAGTGTTTCTGGGGCAGGGGGGAGTTTCTTTTCCAAATTCCCCCGTAATACCTGGCTCTTAGTTGGCGCTCAGGTAACACTTGCTGAATGAATGAAGGCGGAAAAGAGCAGTTTGGGGGCGGCTGTCGCGGGAGAAGGGAGGGAGGAAAGGTGGGATGGGATGAAGGAGAGCGACTGACCCAAAGACATAAAGGTTCCCGGGCGTGGCTGTCAGGAAGACAGGACCCAGGGACAGGCGGAGGCCGGCGCTTACCCCAGGAAGGTGAGGAACCGCGGGTCCGTGGCCAGGTTGGCGTCGATGGTGAAGGACAGGAAGGCGGGACTCACCAGGTGCACCGGCCGCTGGGTGGAGAAGTCCAGCGCCACGGCGTCCTCGGCCTGCGCGAGTCCCACCGGGGCGCGCAGGGAGAAGGGAGCGAGCGGCCCCAGGAGCAGCAGCAGCTGCGGCGGCGGCAGCGGCAGCCCCGGCTTCCAGCGCAGCGGCATCTCGGCCTCACCTGGCCGGCCCACCCGCGCGGCGCCTGGCAGCCGGAGCCCCGACCCGGCGCGCCTCCTTCCGCCACGCCACAGCGCCCTTTTCTCCCTCGCGTCTCACCCCTCCCACTGCGCCCTGCATCCCTCCCACTCCTGCCCTGCATCCCTCCCACTCCTGCCCTGCATCCCTCCCCCTGCTCCCTCTTCTCGCCGCCCCGCCTCCCCCGCTCACTCCCACTTCCTAGCACGCTTTCCCCTCGGGGCCGGTCACGCCCACTTTCGAAATCACCCACGCTCACTCGGAGGGTGCGGACGTGGCCGGGATCCAAGTGTTCAGGAGGCCTGGAGAGGGAGCGCGCGCGGACCAGCGCTGGGCATCCCGGACCCCGGAGCCCAAGGTCGTGGCGCGCGTGTCCCACTTCCAGGCTTCATCTAGGTGGCGCCAGGTCTTCTGACCCTCAGCTAAAACCTCCAGTTGAGCATTCGTCGCTCCCCCCTCATCTGGCTCAGCAACACTTGCTTGTCACTTAATTAACCTTATGTCCTCTGACCAGAGAGCTGTTCCCCAGGCGTATTACTTTTACCTGAAAAAAATCTGACCTGGTCGTTGGCTCACCTACAGCTAGAAAGAGATCAACCCGCAAAAATTCCTTACCAATTTATCATGAAAACAGTACTGGGCAGAGCCTTAACGTATCAAGTGCTGGAGCAGGACGTGAAGCGTCCCCCACACAAGTCCGGGGTAGTGACTGTCCCTTGAATTTGGAGCCTTTGCCAAATACCCCTCCGTATATTTATCTTTAGCTGTTGGGCAAACTCCTTCAGTTTTCCTCTGATGCCTTACATGGATAAATAACTGTGACAAGCACCCTGCACTTAGGGCTTCCTCTATGCTGGATGCCCTAAGAAGTGCTTTACTTGTATTCTCTTCTCTTCATTCCCACAACTCTGCCACGTGTGCATTATGCCACCTTTACACATGAGGGCCCAGACTCTGTCCAAGTGTCAAATTGGGATGTGAAGACAGTCACACAAACCCTGAGCAAATGGCAGCCTGGCTCAGCTGAAACATAACTTCCTCAAAGAAGCTATGCCTGAACCTCCAGGCAGCTGAAAGGCCCCATGACACACTCTCACCGCACCCCAAATTGGCTAGAAGTTACCACATTCACAAGTATTGTGACTACTGCTTCCATATTGGGCTCATCTGCTAGATTGTAGACTCCGTGAAAGCAGAGATGGGGTTTGTCTTGTCCATTGCACTCACTAAAGCTCATGGCTTTGTGCTTGGCACTTAATGGGCATCCAATAAATATTTGTTAACAAGTGACACCAAAACGCTTAGAATTTCCTACTGAGATTGCGCCACCTATAAAGCAATAAATAAAAATGGATTGGGGACACCTGGCTGGCTCAGTCAGTAGAGCACACAATTCTTGATCTCAAGGTTATGAGTTCAAGTCCCACGTTGGGTGAAAAGCTTACTTAAAAAAATAGGTAAATAAAAATGGATTCTTTTAAAACATACATCTACTTTGCATTTAAAACATACATCTACTTTGCATAGATGTGTTTATTCTTAGGCAACTTAAAAGTTAACTATATAGTTAGTTGAGGAAGGTGACAGTTTGAAGATCGTGTGTGTATCAGTTACTATTTTGCAACCTGAATGAAATTTATATCCTGCAACTATACATAAGAAAAAAATTCATACATAAACCAAGTTACCAGGACATCACATGGCGGTAGACATGCAAGTGGAAAAGCAGATGCCTAGGCTCTTCCTCTGCCTTTGCCACGACATCGATCTTCCATGCCATCCCAAAGGGCAAAAGTGACAATTTCTTTGAAATATTTGGGTGATTTGAAAAGTGGATCATTGCCAGTTTTCTAAACAGTAAGTCCTTGTGACTGAGATGTGGGCCAGTGCAGTTGACATGCAAGTTACTAATATAGAAACTGGGAAGACATAAATGAGGAAATAAAGAAGAGTGACTTGTACATGTGATGGTCTGTCTTTGAGATTAGATGAGTTTCTGGCTCCTGAATCTAAGTTGGTTTGATCCACATAGAGAGGAGGACTATATGGATGCATAGGAGGGGGGAATATACAGCAATATTAATAGAAATTATCATTTCAGAGTGTAATTGGAAACCTTACATTTTTATGGCAAGTTCCAGCTTACATACATCCTAGCTGGAGCCCTTCTACATGCATCCTAGCCCTGCATCTTGAAAGGTTGAGTCACTTTTTCAACCTCCCAGAGCCTCAATTTCCTCATCGATAAAGTGGGAATAATAGTGCAAATTTCACAATGCTTTTTTTGAGAATTTACTCAAGATATGTAACACATTTAGCTCTGTATACAATATGAAGTAGGAATTCCACAGATATGTTATTATTATTATTACTTCATTTAATCTTAACAATAACCTTGTGAAGTAGATTTAGACCCAGGTTTTTGATTTCAAGTCCAGAGTTTTTCGACTATGTCACACAGATTTGGTGACTCACAAATTATGCAATGATAATGATTTAGAAATAAAAATCTTTTGGCACAAAAACAGACACTCAGATCAATGGAACAGAATAGAGAACCCAGAAATGGACCCACAAACATATGGCCAACTAATCTTTGACAAAGCAGGAAAGACTATCCAATGGAATAAAGACACTCTCTTCAGCAAGTGGTGCTGGGAAAACTGGACAGGGACATGCAGAAAAATGAACTGGACCCCTTTCTTACACCATACACAAAAATAAACTCAAAATGGATGAAAGAAATAATGTAAGACAGGACGCCATCAAACTCCTCACGGAGAAAACAGGCAAAAACCTCTTTGACCTTGGCTGCGGCAACTTCTTACTCAACATGTCTCTGGAGGCAAGGGAAACAAAAGCAAAAATGAACCATTGGGACTTCATCAAAATAAAAAGCTTCTACACAGTGAAGGAAACAATCAGCAAAACTAAAAGGGGACCAATAGAATGGGAGAAGATATTTGCAAACGACATATCAGATAAAGGGGTAGTATACAAAATCTATAAAGAACTTATCAATCTCAACACCCAAAAAACAAATAATCCAGTGAAGAAATGAGCAAAAGACATGAATAGGCACTCCAAAGAAGACATCCAGATGACCACTGACACATGAAATGATGGTCAACATCACTAATCACCAGGGAAATAGAAATTAAAACCACACTGATATACCACCTCACACCCGTCAGAATGGCTAACATTAACAACTCAGGCAACAACAGAGGTTGGCGAGGATGTGGAGAAAGAGGATCTTTTTTACACTGCTGGTGGGAATGCAAACTGGTGCAGCCAGTCTGGAAAACAGTATGGAGGTTTCTCAAAAAATTAACAGTAGAACTACCCCACAACCCACCAATTGCACTACTAGGTATTTATCCAAGGGATACAGGTATGCTGTTTCGGAAGGGCACATGCACCCCAATGTTTATACCAGTACTATCGACAGTAGAAAGAGCCCAAATGTCTATCAATGGATGAATGGATAAAGAAGAAGAGGTATATATATATACAATGGAGTATTACTCGGCAATCAAAAAGAATGAAGTCTTGCCATTTGCAACTATGTGGATGTATAGAGGGTATCATGCTAAGCGAAATTAGTCAGAGAAAGACAAATATCATATGACTTCACTCATATGAGGCCGTTAAGATACAAAACAGATGAACACAGGGAAGGGAAGCAGAAATAATACGGAAACAGGAAAGGGGACAAAACATAAGAGACTCTTAAATATGGAGAACAAACAGGGTTACTGGAGGGGTTGTGGGTGGGGGAATGGGCTGAATGGGTTAGAGGCATTAAGGAATCTACTCCTGAAATCACTGTTGTACTATATGCTAACTAACTTGGATGTGAATTTAAAAAATAAATTACATAAAAATACCAAAAAAAAAAAAAAAAGAAATAAAAATCTTCAGGGGCACCTGGGTGGCTCAGTTGACTAAGCGTCCAACTTTGGCTCCGGTCATGATCTCACAGTTCATGAGTTCAAGCCGCACATCAGGCTCTGTGCTGACAGATCAGAGCCTGGAGCTTGCTTCAGATTCTGTGTCTCCCTCTTTCTCTGCCCCTCATCTGTTTGTGCTCTCTCTCACTCAAAAATAAATAAACATTAAAAAAATGAAATAAAAGATCTTAAAATGAACTAGGACAGTTCATATGGATCATTTAATAATTATAAAGTGGTATCATTTCCATGTGGCCTTTGGATTGACTTTCTCTACTGGCATTGGGTTTTTAGAGACTCACACAGGTTTCCCTGTCAATAACTACAAATACTCATAAGACAATAGGCTGACTTTGAAGCACCTTCAGAGAATAATCTTTTCACTTGTCTATCTAGAAAATTAAGATTTTTCTAATGTAAAAATCCCTTAGTGGGGGCAATTTCTGAAGCATTTTTTGTTCCCTTTAGGCTGTGTAAATGGCTCACATAAACTATATAGTTTTGAGTTATTGGGTTAAACTTACTAAATTTAAGTTTTGGTTTGAATTTTCTGGTTATCGAACTACACTCTGAAACAAGGAGAAATAAAAACAAATGTGTGGTAAGGGCTGGAAAGAAGGACGTTAACATGTATTCAGTGCACTCTGTTCTTCAACGTGCTTTCACATATTTGTCTATTCACCTAGTCACTCAAATATCTGTTGGGTGCCTACCATGTGCCAAGCATTCAGCTAAGCAGCAGTAAGATTACGTTCTCTTCTATTAAGTTAATGTCCATATGTATACTCTATAAATATATATTTCTCTGTGTCTGTAGGAAAGTGGCTACTTGGAGCCAGTAAGTAAGCCAGAGGGTGCCAGAGAAAGCAGGAAATGTCCCTAGAATAAGGACTCCTAAGTTCTTGCAGTCACACACACACACACACACACACACACACACACACACACACACAATAACCAGTTGGGTTATTATGGTGTAGGCTGAAGGATTATTCAAAAGTCCCCAGAGGAGAGCTGCTGACTGCCCAGTTCTGGTCACCTGTCTCTGGGATGATGAAGGCCCTGGAGACCCTATTAATTATACTCATGCCAAAAAGGCACAATAATGTGAATTAAGCTAGATGTTATTTGTTGTTACTCCCACGCTTGGTAAATGGTGTAAACAATATAAACGTGGGGCAGAGAAGGGAGAGTTCCAGGAAATGTATTGGAAATAAGGAAGTGGTTGGGGTGGGGAGATAGGGAGGAGATGTCCTATTCTAATATCATCCGTAGGCAGGACTCTCTATTCTGTTCTTAACTTTTGACCAGGCATCTAGGTAGTTTTGGGCTCTCTCAAGAAATAAGTGCTATGCTACTGGGTATTTACCCAAAAAATACAAAAACACTAGTGCAAAAGGATATATGCAGCCTTATGTTTATTGCAGCATCATTTAAAATAGCCAAATTATAAAAGTAGCCCAAGTGTCCATTGATAGTTGAATGGATAAAGAAGATGTGGTATATATATATATATATATATATATATATATATATATATATATATACAACGGAATATTACTCAGCCATAAAAAAGAATGAAATCTTGCCATTTGCAACAACATGAATGGAGTTGGAGACTATAATGCTAAGCGAAATAAGTCAGTCGGAGAAAGACAAATCCATATGATTTCATTCATATGTGAAATTTAAGAAACAAAACAAACGAACAAAGATTAAAAAAAAAAAGAGGAACAAACCAAGATACAGACTCTTAATTATTGATACTAAACTGATGGTTACCAGAGGGGAGGTGGGTGGGCGAATGGGTGAAATAGATGATGATTAAGAGTACACTTATCCTGGGGCACCTGGGTGGCTCAGTCAGTTAAGCCTCCGACTTCGGCTCAGGTCATGATCTCACGTTCGTGGGTTCGAGCCCCATGTCGGGCTCTGTGCTGACAGCTCATAGCTTGGAGCCTGCTTCAGATTCTGTGTCTCCCTCTCTCTCTGCCCCTCCCCCTCTCATGCTCTGCCTCTCTCTGTCTCAAAAAAAATAAATAAAACATTAAAAAAAAATTAAAAAAAAAAAGAGTACACTTATCCTGATGAGCCCTGAGTAGTGATGTAAAGAATTGTTGAATCACTATATTGTATACCTGAAACTAATATAATACTGTATTTTAACTATACTGGAATTAAATTTTTAAAACTTAAAAAACAGAAAGAAAGAAGTGCTACAAAGTGAGCTGAAAGTATTTCCTGCTTTGTTGGCTCCAGTTAATCAGGAAGATGGCGTGTGTAGGAAATAGTCCTCGAAGTGGAAGCGGTTTAGCAGGAGTGACTGAGGCCTTA
This sequence comes from Cryptoprocta ferox, assembly GCA_028646485.1. Classification (NCBI taxonomy): domain Eukaryota; kingdom Metazoa; phylum Chordata; class Mammalia; order Carnivora; family Eupleridae; genus Cryptoprocta; species Cryptoprocta ferox. The sequence continues at coordinate 127,585,073 of CM053567.1, read as the reverse complement.
TAAGAGCTGCTGTTTGCATCCAGCAGAAGTGCATGTTGACTGGTCAATGAGTTGAGCAGACAATCGCTTCTACAACTTTCATTGAATAGTTGGTTCAGGCATGATTGTGGAATTATTTGGATATTGCATTAGACTTTGTCATTAGTTAATAAAATGAAAAGAAAATGGAAAATACTATGAATGAGAAACATGGCCTCATTAAGTTCCTTCTTTGCAACGGGGGGGAAATCATTAGGTGTGCTAGTGGAGACAAGTCTCTATCCTTGATCTGATGTTCTTCAGTTGTAAGCAGACCAAATGTGCATTTACTTCTGAAGGAAAAACTGATATTAAAGAACTTATTAAAAAATACTAGAGGGGCGCCTGGGTGGCTCAGTCCGTTAAGCGTCTGACTTCAGCTCAAGTCATGATCTCATGGTTTGTGAGTTCAAGCCCCACATCGGGCTCTGTGCTGACAGCTCAGAGCCTAGAACCTGCTTCAGATTCTGTGTCTCTCTCTCCCTCTGCCCCTCTACCACTTGCACTCTGTTTCTCTCTGTTTCTTAAAAATGAATATTTTTTAAAAATTCTAAATGCTAGAAGTAACCTTATTATAATTCCAACTTAGACAAATAAGCTTTATTTAAAAATTTATGAGGCAATTGGGGAAACATGGACTGGATAGTTAATGACATCAAACAAGTTATTGTTAATTTTCTTAAGGCAGGATAATGGCATTGTGGCTATTTTTCAAGATTCCTTATCTTTTAGAGATATAGGCTGAAGTGTTTGCAGGTACACTGATACGGTGTTTGGGATTTGCTTCAATGTTAACTCAGCAGGAGGAGGGAAGTGGGTGTATACATTGTGAAAAAATTCCCCCAACTAGTTAATTAACACATCCATCACTGTGCATATTTCCCTTTGTGTGCGTGGGGGGGGGGATATTTAAGGTCTACTTTCTAAGCAAATTTCAATTATATAATATAGCATTATTGACTATAGTCACCATGTTTCACATCAGATCCTCAGACCTTATTCATCTTATAGCTGAAAATTTGCATCCTTTTACCAACCTTTCCATGTCCTTTTTTTCTATCTAGTCTTCCCTTTGGAACAAGTAGCGAGCCAGGCTCATTGTGGGGGGTGAGGGTGGGGGTGAAAAGGCAGGGGAAAGGAAAAAACACTTTCATTTCCAAAAGTCTAAACCTAAACCCTTCAAGGAGAGTGTAGGAGGGGCATCAGAGGTGACATTTCACTGTAGTGCAGTCTCCCGACCTTGTACACATCTTGACACACATAGACAAGTACAGCATTTGCAGGGCATTCTGGGGAAAGCTAGTGCCTTGGAGGAAATCTTTATATACATTTGGTGAAAAATGCCTTCCATTTTGGATGTTATATAATTACGGTAAGAAACATAAGTACAGAGCATATGTTTGCTAAATATCTGATTTATATACAACTTTCAAACATTGCTTCTTCCATTTTTTAAACCAAAGACTGGAGTTTGATTTCATGGACAAAACTTTTTAATATCCACAGTTGTGTTTCAAATGGCTTATCCCCATCTTGATGAAAAACTTTAAATGATAATTGCTTCAAATTCTTAAAAAATTTTTTTTAATGATTTTTTTTTTTTGAGAGAGAGACAGAGACAGAATGCAAGCTGGGGAGGGGCAGAGAGAGAGAAGGAGACACAGAATCCGAAGCAGACTCCAGGCTCTGAGCTGTCAGCACAGAGCCTGCTGTGGGACTCAAACTCATGAAGCGTGAGATCATGACCCGAGCTGAAGTCAGGCGCTTAACTGACGGAGTCACCCAGGCTCCCCAATTCAAATTTCTTTTTTCAATTGAAATATAGTTGACACACAATATTACATTAGTTTCAGGTGTACAACACGGTGATCCCACAAGTCTATGTGTTATGTTGTGCTCACCACAAGTGTGGCTACCACCTGTCACCATACAATGCTATTACAGCACCACAGACTATATTCCCCACGCTGATCCTTTTATCCCTGTGACTTATTCATTCCGTAATTGGAAGCCTGTACCTCCCACTCCCCTTCACCCATTTTGCCCATCCCTCCACCTCCAAATTCTTGGTAAAATTTTGCTCACGTAAGTAGATAATAAGCAATTTTCATTTTTTAAAATGGTGGTAATTATATTTAAAGAATCTCACATCAATTCTTTTTCTTTCGTAGCAAAGATAATGTTGGAATTTCCTGATAAAGTGAGTGGACTTTTAGATATAATGAACTTTTTCACAGGAAGTACTTCAAAATAATGATGAAGTTGTAATTGGCAGAAAGAGCTTGCAGTTGACCAGGGAGCAGATGGACCAATAAAACTTCCAGCTGACATCAGGGTGGGCAGATGCCTGGAGGACCAGTGATGCCCATCTGTTGCCTGCTCCCTACATGGACGGCACCTTGGCATTGCCTACAAGCACCCCAACACTCAGATATAACCCTATGGAAGAGGAAAAAGTCTTAATTGATTGAGATTGCATCTACCCCTCCTATGCAATGGGCTCAAAACAAAATTGTCACAGAAAATGTTTTAAAGTTTATATTTAGTGCACACCTCAGTTTGTGCTCTGAAATTCATTTCTGCACCAGTGTTTGTTTAGTTTGTTTCCAAATGTTTTGTTATGATAAACACCATTTTGGAAACTTCTTTCCACACACTTTTTTTTCCAGCTAAATTATGATTATTTCCTTAGATTAAGCTGCTGAAACAGATTTACTGGATCAAAGGCTTGGCATCTATCTATCATCTGTCTATCTGTCACCTATCATCTATTTACATTTTGCTTTTTTTTTTTAAAGGTATTTGTTACATGTTGGTCGAGTAATCTTAAAAGTTAACTACTGGGAGACTGGGTGGCTCAATTGGTTGAACATTTGAATCTTGATTTTGGCTCAGGTTATGATCTCAGAGTTGTGGGATAGAGCCCTGAATTGGGCTCCTCACTGAGCATGGAGCCTACTTAAGTTCTCTCTCTCTTTCCCTCTGCCCCTCGGCCCCATGCATGCCCTCTCTCTTAAAAAAAAAAAAAAAAAGTTGTTAACTGCTTAAAAAAATAAAAATTAAAATGTAAGGGGCGCCTGGATGGCTTGGTTGAGTGCCCAACTCCTGATTTTGGCTCAGGTCATGATTCCAGGGTTGTGGGATTGAGTCCTGAAATGGGCTGCTTGCTGAGCATGAAGGCTGCTTAAGATTCTCCCTCTGTCTCTTTCTCTCTCTCCCTCTGCCCCTCTCCCCGACTTGTGTTCTCTCTTTCTAAAAGAAAAAGAAAAAAAATTTTAAGTTGTTAACTACTCATAACTTTTTCTATCATTTTATTATAAAATTTGCAGATACATAGAAAAGTTGAAAGAATTATAAACACCCATATAACCACCACCTCAGTTCTGCAATTAACATTTTGCTGTTTGTTCTATCATATGTCTATCCACCCAACCAACCTTCTTATTTTTTAATTGAGATACAATTCCCATATCACAAATTCACCCTTCTAAAATGCACAATTCAGTGGTTTTTTGTATACTCACATAATTGTGTGGCCATCACCACAAATTCCAGAACATTTCCATTACCCCATTAAGCAGTCACTCTAAATCTCCGTCTGCTTTCTGTCTCTATGGATTTACCTCTTTTGGAGATTTCATACAAAAGAAATCATACAATATGTGACCTTTTGTGTCTGGCTTTTCTCACTTAGTGTGGTGTTTTCAAGGTTCATCTGTGTTGTAGCATGAATCAGTACTCCACTCCTTTTCATAGCTGAATAATATTCCATTGTGTGGATATACCACAAGTATTTGTCCTTTTATCAGTTGACAGACATTTGCATTTTTTCAACTTTTTGAAAAAATTATACTATGTATAATGTTCCTATGAACACTTATGCAAATTTTTGTGTGCATATATGTTTTCAATTCCCCTGTGTATATACCTTGGGAGTAGAATAGATGAGTCATATAATAACTCTATGTTTAACATTTTGAAGAATTGCCAAATTGTTTTCCACAGTGACTATAATGTATTACATTCCCATTAGCAGTATATGAGGGTTCCATGTTTCCACATTCTTTCAAACACTTGTTATTTTCTGTCTTTTTGATTATAGTCTTATAGAAGTGAAGTGATATTTTCTTGTGGTTGTGATTTGTATTTCCCTAATGACAAATCATGCTGAACATCTTTTCATGTTCTTATTGGCCATTTGTATATTTTCTTTGGAGAAATATCTATTTAAGTTCTTTGCCCATAATCTTTTTCTTTTTTTTTAATATTACAATGTAAATTGCAGACTGTATACTTTACTCTTAAAGAATTCAACATGCATTATTATCATTATCTAGAGTTCAATATTTGTTTATGGTTCTTTTTCTTTTTAGGTAAAATTCACAAACAGCAAGTTAAAAACAAGACAATAGGCCTCAAATGGAGTCACTTATACTAAATCCCATATCACCAAACCTAGACTTAATTACAGTTTCAACAATCCCAGAGATGAAATCTTAAACCAGTTAATGAGGGATCACATGATTGGTAGGTACCTAACACTAGTTAGGTAATCTGCCTGAGAGATCCCTACTATCCTCTAAAGAAGAGTGACCTTGCAATAACTAATCCACTTTTTTTTTGTTTTACCTAGTATAAGTTCCTTGTTCTCACTCCTTCTGCCTATAAAAGTCTTTCATTTTGGGGGCACCTGGATGGTTCAGTTGGTTAAGGATCCAACTCTTGATTTTGGCCCAGGTCATGATCTTGCAGTTTGTGGGTTTGAGCCCTGCCTGGGGCTCCATGCTGACATGTGAAGCCTGCTTGGGATTCTCTCTCTCCTCTCTGCTTCTTCCCTGCTTGCACTTTCTCTCTTTCTCAAAAGAAATAAACAAACTTTTTTTTTTTTTTAAGGTCTTTAGGGGTGCCTGGGTGGCTCAGTTGATTAAATGTCCGACTTCAGCTCAGGTCATGATCTCATGGTTTGTAAGTTTGAGCCCCACGTCGGGCTCTGTGCTGACAGCTCAGAGCCTGGAGCCTGCTTCAGATTCTGTGTCTTCCTCTCTTTCTGCCCCTCCCCTGGTCATGCTCTGTCTCTCTCTGTCTCCCAAAAACAAATAAACGTTAAAAAAAAAAGTCTTTCATTTTGTACAACACCTCAGAGTCCTTTCTATCTGCTAGACTGGATGTTGTCCAATTCATGAATCATTGAATACAAACAATAAGATCTTTAAAATGGACAAAACTGAATTTTTTTTCACAAATGCACAAATCCTACATGTAACATTGGGTGAGTTTTGACAAATCCACGAACCCAAACCTCTATCACTCCAGAAATTTCTTCAAAGCCTTTCTAGGCAAACTCCTGCTCCCATTTCCAGAAGCAGTCACTCTTCTGCTTTTATTCATCTTACATTAGTTTGGGCTGCTCTAGAAGCTCATATTACATAGTCCTGTGTAATGCTCCTCTCACTTAGAATACTATGTTTGAAATTAGGCTGTCGCATGTATCAGAGTTCATTCCTTTTTTTTTTCCCCTTTCCTAAGCAGTTTCCATTGTATGAATGTATCCCAGCTTGTTTATCCATTTTCCAATGGATGAGCATTTGAGGTTGTTGCCCATTTGGGGCTATTATGAATAAAGCTGCTAAGAACATCCTTATCCCAGTCTTGTTGTGGACATATATTTTCATTTCTCTAGGGTGAATAGTTAGGAGTGAAATTGGGTCATAGAGTCGTGAATGAAACCGCCAAACATTCTTCCCAATGATTGTGCCATTTCACACTCCCATGAACAATGTATCAGGATTCTGGTTCCTTCTATGTCCCCACCCACATTGAGTGTTGTCAGTTTTAAAAACTGTAGCCTTTATATGCCCGGACAGGACAGAACATATCGTCCTATCTCATTGTGGTTATAATTTTCATTTCTCTGATGACTAATGTTTTTTTTATGTGCTTATTTGCTATTTGAATAGCTTCCTTTGTGAAATGACTGTCCAAACTTTAGTTAATTGTATAGCATTTTAACATATGTTGGGTTGTATGCCCTTCCAGATAGTAAAAATTAAAAAATGAATACATTGTGCTATGAATTCAGATTTTTAAATGTCTGAAGAGCCAAGGAATGCAAAATGCATTGACAAGATGGGCCCATCTCCATGGCATGTCAGAGTTCTGTGAATTAATGTTAAGAATTAGGACCTGATAAAACTCACACCCAAGGACGTAGACTATGACCAGGGTTACGTTAGGACTTTCAGAGAATCTGGGGCACTTTTGCCTTTTGAGAAAAAACATTAGAAATTGTATTCTACTATTGCATTGGTTGAAAGATGACTATAATCCAAACTTGATTTGGTATTATATATTCACTATCATTACATAAATATTTTTCTTCTGATTTTAAAAGAAATTCCAATTAAAGTATATCTGTGGGCACCCAAAAGTATCATAGGCCCCAGACACTGTGCCACTCACAAAAATGAATGTCACTCCTGTTATTGACCACCTCTTCCTTAAATTATGGCAGAGAAAACTATAGTAATTATAAAAGGGAATTCACCCTAGGTCTGGGCTGTGAGAAAAAAAAATATGTACACACACACACACACACACACACACACACTGGCCTGGAGGTGTGTAGTTCAGGCTCAATGTCCAGGCTGAATCTTCTGGTTGTTCCGCAACCTTTCAAGCAGCTAAGAAGGTAATTGCCTAAAGGGTGGGACAAGGGTGGGAAGCATCGGTATTAGAAAGCATCACGTATAGGAATGTTTAGGAAAATCACACCTATATGTGAATATTTTGGGGTGAAAAAATGTACATGTTTGATATTTAAGGGTTTAAGCGATTTGGGCCTGTTGGAGTAATATTTTCAGCTTTGTAATTCCCAACTAAACATATCATCCAGCAACTGATTTAGCTCACAATTTTAACTTCAGATGTTATATGTTTAATCTATTAGATTTTATTTAACTTGCCAAAGAACGTTAGAAGGTTTGTTGGTTTAAGTAGTAC
>CM053567.1:127415722-127577956 GCA_028646485.1 Cryptoprocta ferox | reverse complement strand
AACCGAAGTCAGACGCTTAACCGACTGAGCCACCGAGGCGCCCCAATTATGAACTTTTTAAAACTGTGGTGTCTTAAAAGCTTAAGAAATCAATTTTGAATAATTTGAATACTAATTTTTAAAATGAAAATAACTCTCTGGGCACAAAACCACCCATGAGGACCCTTAAAAAATGGCGCTGACAATGTATATTGTGACAATGAAGGAAACGTGTTTAGGTAAGTGGTGAGGACAGGCTGAGTAAAGCAGAGATCCCAGGAAACATGTGCGAATAGGAGACTCCTCCTCTTACCCAGGCCTCATACATGCCATTTTTAGACTCATCCAAGCTCAAACATGTATCCATGAAGTCATATGGCATATGCCCTAGATACTCACCCCCCGATGTCAAGGCCCTGTGTGAATCAATTTGCTATGGTCACCTTCCTACAAAATACATTTTAAATCTTTCCATCAGTACCTGGTCTCTCAAATATGGCTTCCTTCTTGGCCCAGACTCTCTCCTTCTGCATTATTTATCTGGCTATCCATTCCACCCAAATTCTTCTTTTTACTCCCTGGGTGCAAATTAGAGCTTTTGGAAACAGCCTTAAAGTTTTGAGTCACTAGGGTCCTATTTACCCTCATTTAACAGAATAATAATTCCTTAAATGATGCCCTAGTGTCCTGAATAAATAGATGCCTCCTTCAAATTGCCTAATTTGCATCCTGAGCATGAGTTAGCCACCCAGCAGCATCTAGAATTCTATTTTTATTTATCTCATTAGTTAACTTTCTAGTTACTTCGAGAACTATTTTCAGAGTAGCCATATCATGTTGCTTGGATAAGGGAAAAACTAAAACCACTGAGCCAATGTGGGTTATTTTAAGTTGCTATATGAGGTCTAATGTATATGTATAGTATATACATATTCATATGCAAAAAGCATCCTTTTTTAAATGTGACAGTCATGATATTCTGATATGCAGGCACTTTCAGATATATTAATTTCACATTCAAGTTACCAAGTTTTTGTTCCCTGGGATATTGTCATGCACACACTGCTCTTCATGCCTTGTAGAACTGCTCTTCCCACCGGTCCACAGAGTTGATTCTGTGCAGAAAATTTGCACCATGTGATGGCCACTGTTTCCTGCCACTGTTGATTGACCAAGGATGGGAATGCAGTCTCAACTTGGTCCTTTCTTTTTGGGAAATTTAGACAAAGACTCAGGAGTATGTCCCCTGGTATGCATGTGGGAGGCCCTATGAACAGGGTTCAGAAGCTACTGCTGGGGGGCAGCCAGCCTGTACCCCATCCATAGAGCCCAAGGAGCTCATCTACAGAGAAGGAGAGAGAGAGAGAGAGAAAGACGGAGAGAGAGAGAGAAAGACAGAGAGAGAGAGAGAGAGAGAGAGAGAGGCAGATGTGTGGAGCAAAGTAGAGGTAGATAAGGTCAAGGCAGCAAGGGAAAGAGACAGAGCAGCTAATTGCTGATGGCTTCATGGTTCCCATGAACCTCCCATGTGAACCTGAGTGCACATCCTGTCTTTGGAATCTGTAAGGTGACCCCGCATTTTATAATAAATTCTCCTGTTCATCCTAGGTTACTTTCCGTGGGTTTCTCTTACTTGTAACCCAAAGAATCTTGACTCAGAAATAAAGGCCATTTACTACATAGTAGGTACAAAATCTGAATGATTTTTTAAAGTTTATTTATTTATTTTGAGAGAGTGAAAGAGAGAGAGAGCATGCATGCAAATGGGGGAAGTGCAGAAAGAGAGGGAGAGAGTCCCAAGGAAGCTCCATGCTCTTCACCGAGCCCAACACAGGACTCTATCCCATGACCCTGGGATCATGACACGAGCTGAAATCAGGAGTCGGACACTGAATCCACTGAGCTACTCAGGCACCCCAGAATCTGAATCTCTTTTTAAAAAATTAACTTATTTAAGATAAGTGTAATGCAGTCTCTTTCTGGTGTGTTGTGGGTGTTTTGTTTGTTTTGTTTTTATTACATTTTTATTTTATTTTATATTTCCAGTATAGTTAACATGCAGTGTTATATTAGTTTCAGGTATACAATACAGTGATTCAGCACTTCCATACATACCCAGTGCTCATCACAAGTACACTCCTTAATCCCCATCACCTATTTCACACATCCCCCACACCCTCCCATCTGGTAACCATCAGTTTGTTCATTCTCTGTAGTTAAGAGTCTGTTTAAAAGCAGTGCAATTTTTATTTTAATGTTTATTTATTTTGAGAGAGAGAGAGAGAGAGAGAGACAGAGTTTGAACAGGGGAGGAGCAGAGAGAGAGGGAGACATGGAATCCGAAGCAGGTTCCAGACTCTAAACTGTCAGCACAGAACCCAATGCGGGGCTCGAACCCACGAACTGCGAGATCACGACCTGAGCCGAAGTCGGACGCTTAACCAACTGAGCCACCCAGGCACCCCAAGAGCACTGCAATTTTAAATGAAAGAAAGACCATGATCTAAATGGTTTTATTAGGTTCTACTATTGTTAGGATTTCCCTTCCTATCTTAAAGTAAATTAACTGCACGATAAGTTCAACCTAAAATACTAGCGTAAGCATTGCATAAATATAAGCAAATTGTCATTTTCCCTTGATTTCCTCAGAAACCTTCCCTTTCCAGTGGAGATTTGGGAGTTCTGTAATATACCCTGTTCAACAGCTCAGCTCAGCTCTTTTAGCAGACATTTAATAAGCATAGAAGTTGTGCTGATATTGGGAACACGAGATGAGTAGGATTGGTTTTGCCTCTAGAGGTGTGTCCAACACATGAAGAGAGAAATCAACACATTTAAGTCCCCTTTCTCCCCTTTCTCTGCTGTTGGGGCTCTATGGGAAGATGAGGTGTGGTCCCAGTGTCTAAACAAGCCGCCTTCCTTGGGGTCTGATCTAGCAGAAAAGCGCTGAATTAAAAACCTGCCTTAAAACGCTGGGCTTTGCCAATACTAGCACAGCTCTCTGAAGCCTTTTCCTAGGCCAGTTTCCCTGTTTATTTTTACAATTCTGACTGGGGCAAAGGGAAATTGAAAAAGGGGCTCACAGGGTTCGGTTGCAGGAAATGGATACCACTCCCTGTATATTTTGCAGAAAGGGATTTTTTAAAAGGTAAGTAAGCCCTTACAGGATTGCTGCCGGGGCTCTAAGAGAGAGCTCTAGGACAGCTTGTAGAATGAGCTCCCCAGGGAATCAGAGGCTGAAGCGGGACTTGTGGATTTCAAGGACGCACTTCTCTAGCCTTGGTCCAGGACTAACTGTCTCTGCACACCCATGAAACCAATGACGGACATCAGAGCCCCGCTACAGAAAACCCCAGGACAGTATTTGCCAAAGGAAGACAGCTAGAGAGCAGGAAGATGGCCTGTACCTCACTTCCACCTTCAAAATAACGATTATAATAAAGCTGACACTTACTGATAACTATGTACCAGGCTAAGCAATTTATAGGATTTAACTCAGGCCTCATAACAACCCTATGAGGTAAATGCTCTTATCCCCATTTTACAGACAAGGAACCGGAGGTAAAGAACGAGTAAGCATATTCAGGTCACACAGGTAGTAAGTAAGAGTAGAGATGTGCATGCATCCTATTGGTGCAATTGATTTTGTGTTGGGATCCTAGCTGCAAGGAAGTGTGGGAAGCAGAGTATGACTTTTATTTTTCCCACCCCTGCAGTTTTCGAGGGAGTCGGGAAGGCAGCAACAGGGCTATCCACCACATGCATCCCCACAAGGCAGTGGCAGACCCAGGGCTTACCGAGGCAAAAATGCCACAGCAACAGTGATTCAGCACAAACAGATTCAATGCACTGAATCTGTCATCTGTTACTCAAAGATCAGCTCACCACAAAACCCTATCAAAGCGATACTGGCAGCTTCTAGATTGTATCTGATGCAACTCCTGTTTGAACAAGGCTTCGTGTAGTTGGTTGTCTGTGTTTATTTCATTCACACAAAGGTACTACCTAAAATTTAGTGCTTCAAGTTTACTCATTCTTGGCAAAATACCAAGGGCTTTTCTTTAAAAACAGGCAAACCAACCCTGAGAAATGATCACGAGCTCATTGGACGTCAACTCCCCTTCATTTCTCAGAACTAAACTCAAACGTCATCTCTTTTGTGATGATTTCCTTCTAGTGTTGAGTGCTTTTGTGCATTATTGTGTATTCTCTTCTATGAGAATATAATGTCGGCATGAGTTTGCTGGGGCTGCCGGAACATATTACCACAGACTAGATGGCTTAAAAACTGAACTTTGTTTTCTCTTTCTTCTAGAGGTTGGGAATCTGAGATCAAGATGTTGACTGTGTTGGTTTCTATTAAGGCCTGTCGTTGTGGCTTATGGACAGTTGTGTCTTCAGGTGGCCTTCCCTCTGCGTTTCTCTGTCCTAATCTCCTCTTCTAGAACCAGCCATATTAGATTAGGGCTCACCCTAATGACCCCGTTTTAACTTAATTACCTCTTGAAATTCCCTCTCTCCAAATACAGTCATATTTTGAGGTACTGGGAGTTAGGGCTTCAGCATATGAATTTAGGGGGACACAATGCAACTCATAACAATGTTCTTCGCCGGAACACTTGGCTAGCTCAGTCGGAGGAGCATGCCATTCTTGATCTTGGGGTTGTGAGTTCGAGCCCCATGATGGGTGTAGAGATGACTTAAAAATAAAATCTTTAAAAAACAAACAAACAACAACAACAAAAACCCCAGTGTCCTTTGCCAATTAAACTATTGTCCTCTCAGCATTTTTCATACCAAATACATGTTTTCCAAATCCAATTTTACTTTTACGTGCAAGAGTTAAAATGTTTTATGTAGTCAAACATGCCCATCTTTCCTTCAATTCTTCAATTATAGTTTCTTAATATTTTGTTTTATTTATTTATATTACTAAAGTCTCTCGAGCTTATTTTGGTATTATTCAAGTGAGAGCCTAAATCGTTTTTATTTCACTAAATTTTTAACTAATTATTCCAACATCATGTTTTGAATATGCTTTCCTTTTTGCATTTGAGATGTGATGATGTCTTTTTTATAATGTCATAAAGTTATTCGTAGGTAACTCTATGGCTTGGCATCCATGACCTACATATAGGTTTAGGCCAGCACCAGAAAGAATGGGAAAGTGTTCTTTCATGTTCCAGTTGGGGCATCCTTCAGCCTGTGATGGGGCAGCAGTGTCTGGTGTCACAGTGTCCCTCCCAACTGCCATGGCTAAAAGATGGCTTTATGTACTTCTTTTTTTTGTTCCCTGGAGCTTCCCTCATTCCAGCTGGTTTTCCAAGTGTGGCCCTCAGGCCACAGGCCAATATTGTAAACCTGCACTATCCTTCTATTAGAATTGCCAGTGTCAGGTCACCTGGGTGCTCAGTCGGTTAAGCGTGCGACTTCAGCTCAGGTCATGATCTCACAGTTTGTGAGTTCGAGCCCCGCATCAGGCTCTGTGCTGACAGCTCAGAGCCTGGAGCCTGTTTCAGATTCTGTGTCTCCTTCTCTGCCCCTCCCTTGCTCATACTCTGTCTCTCTCTCAAGAATAAATGAACATTAAAAAATTAAAGAAGAAAGAAAGGAAGGAAGGAAGGAAGGAAGGACGGAAGAATTGCAAGTGTCAGTTTCTGTCACTTGCAACCAAGAACGCTGACTATTGCTTGGGGGTAGGCTTTGACACTTAAGCACAGGTTTTAGTCGTGTCCCTGGTACTAGCTCTCTGGCTTTGCACAAGATACTTAAACATCCCAAGCCCCAATTCTCTCAGTTTATGAAGTAAAAATAAGAATATATACCTTATAGAGTTGTTATTAGAATCAAATGAAATAATAAGTGTAAAAATCCTCAATAAGACCAGCATTTTGGTAATCATGATAAAGAAGAGTTATTCTCTCTTTTTTTTTAAGTTTATTTATTTTGAGACAGAGAGACAGCAAGTGTACAAGTGAATGGCAGAGGGGCAGAGAGGGAGAGAGAGAATCCTAAGCAGGCTCCACATTGCTAGCGCAGAACCTGACACAGGGCTCGGTCCCATGAACCATGAGATTATGACCTGAGCTGAAATCAAGAGTCAGACATTTAACTGACTGAGCCACGCAGGCTCTCCAAGAAGAGTTGTTCTTTTACAGAGCGCTTTCATGTGTATAATCTCATGTAATGTTCACACAAGGCAGGACAAAGATCCCCATTTTACAGATTCGGAAACTAAGGTTCAGAGAAGCAAGGTGAAACCCTTGAGCTCACACGGGGAATAAATCTGGAGTTTACATCCAGGTTTTCTGATTTGTGGCCCAGCTTTTCTAGAGCCCTGGCTGTGAGCGTGTAGATGGCTACAAGAGTTTCATGGACACGTTTGGAGAAGGGTAATTTAGGGCGGGGAATTGGAACTTATGACCAGAGAGCTGCATTTTTATCCTGTGATGATAGTGAGGAAGAAGAGAAGGAGCACAGTCTGGTGTGCACAGGCTCAGAAGAGAAACAGGTGCAAACAGAGGATATGGCTTGATTCACAGAGAAGAAGAGGATTGGTGTTTTCACAGCAGCTGAGAATAATAAGAGCGGGGGAGGGAGTGACGGAATTAGGAATTAGGCATTTCAAAGGAGTCAAGCAGAATGAGGACTGAGAACAGGCCATTGGTTGCAGCTACAGAGAAGTCGCTAGTGCTCAGAGCTCCACGGTGCTCTCTCCAGTCTACTCCCCAGACCTACCTGTATCATCAGATTGTACTCCCCAGACCTACCTGTGTCATCGGATTGACAAATTACAGATGACCTGTATCCAACTGACAAATATTTTAAAGCACTTGTTTCATTCACAAAAGTAAATATAACTAAATAGAATAACATCAATGACAGTTTCATTAAATATATGGTATTATGTTTTTCACTAATTATTACTGATCCTCTAAATGGAAATATTCCAGAAAGTGTAAGAACATAACACTAATAATTTCTAAAGTCATCGGATAAAGATGAAAGCATTTTCTTATTCTTAGTACATTTTTTATTGATCACTAGAAGAAAATGAATAGCTTTTCTGATGTATGTAAGTGCACAATTAGAAGCTAAAAAAAATCTAGCAACTCAAGTAATATAAAGCTATTTCCTAAAATATAGAAATAGGAAGTGTGTGGTGTGCCTGGCTGGCTCAGTTAGTGGAGTGTGAGACTCTTGATCTTAGGGTTGTAGTCTTGAGCCCCACATTGGGTATAAAGATTACTTAAAAATAGAATCTTAAAATTGTAGGAAGTGTGTAATACCAGTAAGCAGTTTGGATTGTGTGTGTGTGTGTGTGTGTGTGTGTTTGAGTATAAACGAGCTCTTTGCCTGACAGGTTCACTCAGCATTAAAGTCTAAATTAAGGCTGAGCACATGATTTGAAATTGACTTTGGAGGTCAATCATCAAGGACAACAGAAGGGAAAAGCCCTTACCCGTGTTTTGCACACTGTCCTCTGTATCTTCTGGGGATAATAATGACAAAGCATTCTCTTTATGACAATAAAAAAGATTTTATTAGAATGTTATTGTATTTTCTTGTGTTAATTTCTTGGAAATTTATTTTTAAATATATTTAATATAAATATAGTTTTAAAAGATTTTCATGAAAATGTATCACAACCCTGTTTGCATCATGAAAATTCATAAGGACAAAAGAGAGATACTGACTGCTTTGATAACCTTCAGGAGGACTCCAAGAATGTGCCCAACAGCATGACCTTAGAGACCCAATCCAACAACCAGAAGTTCCTCATCTTAGTAAAGTCTGAGCAGCCATAACTGCTTGAACAATGTATGGCAGAACCTGGCTCTGCGGCTTCCACTCCCCCTTTCTCCAGCACCCCCAAAGCAGTTGGCCATCGGGACTGAGTCTAGATGGGTTTTCTCCTACTGCTTTATCATGCCACACTGGTCCCCTGGGTGGCAGAGCTTCCTGGCAGCGGGAAGACTGAACACTGGTCCATCCCACCAGCACTGTGGGCTCCAGCAAAAAAGCCAGGCAGCACAGGCTCTTCTGCTAATGTTTTTGGTTGAGTGTAATAAACACTCAAGAATGGAGAAAAAGAAGAAAAGCAAAGGAAGGTTTGTTGTCCAAACGTGATCTTAGTGGCCTTGCCAGTTATCAATTTATTGCTACTCGGCTCAAAATCTACCCTTTCTGTTTCTCAATAATAAATAAATGTTAAATAAAAAATTTTTTTTAATTTAAAAAATTAAAAAAATCTACCCTTTAATGTCTGCTCTGTAGTAACGGGCTAGACCTTTAAGCACTTCTTGTTTGCAGTGGGCATTTTGTTAGAGTTCGTCAATAGAAGGTGCTGGAAGGACACTGCAGGAGGAAGGGGCTTCTCCTTCCGGTCTGGTTCTTCCATTTTATTTCCCCCGGATTAGACACATTTGCCCACCCAGGCAAAAGCAGCTCTGGGCCGCAGCAGGCTCCCTGAAGTAGCTGGTTGGTGGCGGGGGGCCCAGATCCCCCTTCCAGCAGGTGTACCACCCCCCACTATTGCTGTGGTTGGTGGGTGGGGGTGGGGGGGCACTGATAACATCCATAGTTGCCGCCTTGGCTGAAGAATTGCCCTCAGCTGCATCGGTGCTGCCCGGGAGGCTCTGTTCCGCTCTCACTCACCCCTGAGCTGACTGATGAAGGGCACTTAACTCCGTGCTGCGGTTTGTGCTCCAGAGCACCGCCAGGGGATCAGACTGAGCGAGGCTTCACGGACACCACACGCTTCCTTCACTTCACTCCCCTTTTCCGCTCTGCTTCCGCCGTCCTCCTTCTATAGAGACGCTGCTTCTCCCATAAAGCACTTGCATGTGAATTCGCATCTTAGGTTCTGTTTCTGGGGAGCTCAGCCGAAGACCCACCCGCAAAGAGAGGATGCTCATAACCTAGAAGAGGCTGAGGGCAGGCTCGTTCCTAAGAAGAAACTGAGAGAAGGCAGAGCTGGGATAGCAGCCTTATCCCCAACTCAGCAGTCCCAGCTTTCTCCTCCTCCGCTGGGGAAGAGTGGACGAAGGGGTAGAGAAGCCAGGAGTATTCGTGAGTACTGGAACCGCAGAGCTCCTTCCATCCATACAGAAGACAAGAGCGGGGAAGAAGTATCACCACCGGCTCCGTCAGATTTTTTTTTTTTTACTGTTACACTGTTGTATTCGTGTCCTAAGGCTCCTGTAACAAAGTACCGCAGACCGGGTGGCTTAACCCGACAGAAATGTATTCAAAGGGCCCCTGGGTGGCTCAGTGGGCTAAGTGTCTGGCCTGGGCTCAGGTCATGATCTCCCGGTTCGTCAGTTCAAGCCCCTGCTTTGGGCTCTGTGCTGACAGCAGCCTGGACTTCACTTCGGATTCTGTGTCTCCCTCGCTCTCTGCCCCTCCCCCACTTGCAGTCTGTCTGTCTGTCTCTCTCTCTCAAAACTAAATAAACATTAAAAAAATTTCTGAAATCTACATATCAGCAGGGATGTCCTTGGTCTGTAGACACATTACTCCAATCTCTGCCTCCATCATGACATTCTTTCCTGTGTCTTTGCATAAGGACATCAGTCATATCCGGCTTACGGCCTACCCTACTCCATGATGACCTTGTCTTACACTTCTACAACAACCTATTTCCAAGTAAGATTACATTCGGAGGGTCTGGGGTTAGGACTTCAGCATATCTTTTTGGAGGGCACAATCCAACCCATAATAACCATATAGGTCAAATAAGATTGTCAGAAGGCTGTCAGCCAGCTGATACTGGTGTCCCTCCTCTGTGTTTTCTGTAGCACCTGCCTTCGCCTGTGTGCAGAGTGCCCGTCTCTATCACGGCACCTGCTACACTGTTCAGTAATCATCGCTCTGCTCTAATTTCCCCTTATGCTGCAGTGTCTTGAGGGCAGGAGCAAATTATTACTTGGTGTCCTCAGTGCCTGGTATAAAACCTGCCACATAGGATTCACTCACCAGATGCTTGTTGAATAAAAGGAGAATGATTCTAGGCTCTCCGATACAATTTGGCTGAGAGTATTGGGTCTGTGGCTTAGCTCTTCTGAGCCTCTAGTTTGCTATTTGTAAAACGGAATCAATCAAAACTAACCCGTGGAACTGTTGTGGATAAAGCGCCCAGCCCAGTGCCACGGTTCAGAAAGTGTTAGCTTCCAACCCTTCCTTTTATTGCGATTCCCTCTTTGAAGGTGCGGGGACTCACTTGGTATGCCCAGGGTTGGTATGAAGATTATTTTAAGCTGAAGATATTTGAGATTCAACAGATGTAGAAAAAAGCCTTCTTGGAACTTCTCTTATGCGACTAAAAGCAGAAACTTCTAAGAAATGAGCCTGCCATAAATTCTCTTTGGGGTGGTTTGTCCTCCTAGGAGCAGGACCAGGACTAAACTTACATATATACGCTTTCCAGGCGTGTCTCAAGACCATGAAGAAGACAGAAAGACCACCTGCATCTGTATAAACACGTTATCACAATTTTTCTTATCTCCCCATTTGTTCTCCTAAAAATCCATTTGTCTTTGCTAAAGGAATCTATTTGTTCTTCCCATAGAAGCTGTTAGATATATAAAACTTTAACTTGAACCATTCGACTAGCCAGCTGCTTCTTTTCCTGGCTCCTGTGTATACACCGACAAACCTTTTTCTCCTGTTAATCTGTCTTTTGCCACTTTAATTCACAAGCATGGGCACTACACCTAAGGGAGTAGAGGAAGAAGTCTTTCCTCTCCTACAAAGGCTTTGGAAAAGAGCTATTATTTTCATTTGTTGCCGTGTGGCTCGACTAGGTACAAATACAAGCATCCTGGAACATTTTCTTAACAAGGATGGATGGTCTGCCAAAACAAACAAAAACAAAAACAAAAAAAACCAAAAAGTCAAACCGGTGTCATCATTATTGTACTCATCAGCTTCTAGCCACTGCTGCACCATGTCCGAACTACAGATGTCCACAGTGACCCCTCCCTCCCTTACACAGATGCAGCGCGTTTAATTACGTTGTTAAAACGCGCGCAGTTTGCAAGGGAAGAAGGAAAGAATACAAACCAAAGTGTCAGCATGAGTTATTTCTAGATAAGGACATTTAAACATTTCTTCTTCTTCTCTTTTTTTTACTTTTTCTTTATTTTCTAAATTTTCAGCAGCGAATGTTAGTTTTATGATATAAAAAAAACCTCTTTCCTCCTTAATAAATATAATTTTAAAAAAACAAAAAGAGGGGCGCCTGGGTGGTTCAGTCAGTTAAGCGTCCAACTCTTCATTTCGGCTCAGGTCATGATCTCGAAGTTCAGGGGATCGAGCTCCCACATCGGGCTCTGCATTGACAGCATGGGGCCTGCTTGGGATGCTCTCTCCCCCCTCCCTCTGCCCCTCCTCTGCTCAAAAAATAAAAAACAAAAGCAATTAGAAATACAAGGTAGGCAATGTTTCCTAGATCACTCTTGCTTGCTGGGTTTTGTTGTTTGTTTTGTTTTGACCTTCAATCCAGATTTGACATGGCTTTTTAAAACATTTGCTTCATATTTAGCATTCCTTGCTCGCTGGTTACATAGGCAGCAGAAGGTAAAGTCATTTCCTCTGCAGTTTTGTAGTCTATGCAAGGGTTAAAAAAAGACAACAGGCCCCAAATGGAGTTGTAGCAGGATTGCACAGCGAGGCTTTTCTTTCCAGGAAGCAACTTTTTTCACGCTGGCTCAGCTCAGTTGTGTTCATACCTGAAGAACGAACGTGGTGTAGTTTTTTAAAAAATGTATTTCCTATTTCTTCGTCTCCCATATATGGTAACACACAAACATGCAGTCTGATTAAATGGTCTCTTGCTATAAGGTCGTGAGGGTGTCACGTTTGCGTATATAAGGTCGTGAGGGTGTTTGCGTATAGCCAGGTTGCCTTGAGGGTTTTTTCCTTCACATTCCTTAGGGAGGGGAACCCACCACTGAGTCACTTGTGCTAAGCCCACAACAGCAGCCCAAGACCTAATACCTAATGTAATGTAACCGTAATTGTAACCGGACTAAAGTGAGTTCGCTCCTTGGTGAGTTACAGGTAGAGACGACTCCAGATGGAGGTGTCACAGGAAGGAAACTTTATTTGCAGCAAGTAAGGAGATCACAGGGGAAGAGTTCCAAAGCCCTAACTCCCAGAGCAGGGGTGAATGGGTTTCTTTCATTTAGAGTTAGGATAAATATTCAGAAAGGGGACTTTTGTCATCTTATGTGGAGGTAGGCATAAGGTCGCCCATGCGTCTTAAGGAAACGTGACTATACGTACATTGTATGTTGCGTTAGGGAGGTTTGTGCTCCTCCTTGGGTGGAGATTTTACCACTATAATGAGTCCCGACAACGGCAATGCCAAGGGAATGCGGGCATACTCCAAGAGCAGGTATAAACTAGATGGGGTCGTGGGCTCCAGATCTCAGGTAAGGCAAGCAGGGCATCGGGAGTTTAACCCCTGGTTTATTGTCTCTGATCAGGTTTGTCGGTTTCCAGGCCTGGTGGAGACTTAGTTTTTGTATTCCCTTTGTTCCGTTGAAATCCTTCCCTACTGAGGTTTTTGCATTTCTTTGTAATTCAGCACCTCCTGGGAAGTTCTGCAAGCCGTGTGCTCCGGCAAGCTAGGCACAGACTGCGGAAAATAGCTGTGGGCCTAAAACGACTTCTCTTGTTTCACAAAAGCTTTGTCTCATCTTTTCTTTTTCTGGTTCACAGCCCTCTCGGGAGCATTCCTGGTGCAATCTGAAACCCCAGCAATCAGAGGGCGGGGAGAGACCAAAGAACGATGCAGGCCACCTCAGGTTGGTAGGTGGCAATTTTAATAATTGCAAAGGGAACTTACCTAGGAGGCTTGTCTTGGGCCGCGGCAAGACGAATAGATGCCCACATTCCTCTTCCAAATCTTAAGAGTTTATAAAGAGGCCCTAACTGGGCCAGTCAAGTGTACTGTGCAGGTCTTGTCAACATCACATCACCATCTCAACGCCATGTCCTTGGAGCAGCCTCTGGGAGCGGGAAAGGCAAGTGGAACCCACATTCCAAGGAGAAGGGAGGGGTGAGGAGTCTTCGGGAGCCCCAGTCCAGCTCACGGGTCTGTTGGTGGTCACAGCTTTTTGATGACGTTACCCAACATCTGTGAACCCCTCACTCTGCTTACATGATGTCTTAATCTCTCCCTGGAATGGAATCTTAGGCCAGTCAATCTGGAATTACCCGATTAGCACTAGAGAGGTAATCTGCCTGACAGACTCTTGTCGTCCCCAAAAGGAAGGTGATCTTGCCACACAAAAAAATCTACTCTTTGTTAGTAACTTCCTTGTCCTGCCCCCTTCTGCCTGTAAAAGTCTTTTCTTTCATTTTGTACAGGTCTTTGGAGCTCCTTTCTATCTGCTAGATGGGATTCTGATTCATGAATCGAATAAAGTCAACAAGATCTTTAAAATGTACTCAGTTGAATTTTGTTTTTTAACACAACAGTTCAACATTCGCCTCCCAAACCTGAAACCAGAGCTCATTTTGTTTTGTCTGCCAAAAATATTCAACCGGTCACTACTTCTCACTAGAGCTGAGCTCTGGGAGCTGTTTTTATCAAGCAGACCTCCTAATCACAAAGGAAAGGAGAAATGTAAACAAGAAAAAAATAGAAAGATTTCTTGGAAAGGACTATGAAATAGTGACATTTCCTTTTGAAGCAAAGGTGATTTTAAGATCACAAGCTGTTTGAAAACAATACTAATGTTTATTATAATTTGATTAAGGACAGGTTCTAAGAACACTTGTACAACAGAGAACTTAATCTTGAACTGAATCAGATGATAAGAAACGAAGAATAAATTGGTGTCAAATAGCCTTATTAGGAAACAACGAGAAATGCGTGTCCACATCTCTGACAGATTTTGCTTTTTAACTATTCTAATAAACTAGCATGTGTTGCGGAAATATGATTAAAAGTGAGGTGTCTTCAGAACTCAGAAAACCTCTCTACAAAGAAGAGAAAGAAAATAATTTTTTTATTGAATAAGCATTAAACTGTATTGTGATATGCATCTCAGGCCATCTGCTAAAGAAAGAGATGGCAAAGACAGTGGGGAAATCTTGCTCCCTTACTGCGGAGAGGATGCGCCAGTGACATTCGGTAGGTTTTGCAATGTGGATTCAGGGGATAGTTGAAGTTAAGCTTGTCTTCTCCTAGGAAACTGGGAGGTAGGGCACCGCCTCCCATGATGATTACATTTCTTGGTCCTCGGGGAAACATTCCTGAGCTGTGAGACTGGCAAGAGGCTGATGCAGCCATTAAAAAAAGATTTACATATGTTTGAAAAACAGAGAAAGAAATTCTGAAAGGAAAGGGAAAGGAAGGGTCTCTTTCCTTGTTTCCAAAAGGAAGAATTAAGCCCCTTATCTTTAAGCCCTTTACACACACTGTGGGTAACTTCTCAATTCACCTAACCCGCGTCAGATAATGAGGTGGGAAAAGTAATTCGGTGGATGTCAAGTATGCAGTTTTTCCTTTTTGGCAAAACTGGAGAAACATACTATTTTTTCCGATTGCCTAGACTAGGGTTTCTTCACCACGGCGCTATGAACATTTTGGGGGCAGATGATTCTGCGTGGTTGGGCCGGACCTGGGCATTGCGGGATGTTTAGCAGCATCTTGACCTCTCCACCCACTAGATGCCCATAGGACAACCCCTTCCCCCCACTTATGGCAACTAAAAATGTCTTCAGTCATAATCAAATGTCCTAGGCGGAGTGGGGGTGGGAATCGTCCTTGGTTGAAAAGCACAGTGTAGACAAATGATCAAAACACATGGCCCAAACAGGTAGTTGAGCCTAGCCTAGGCTGGGATGCCAACAAGCCTTCTGCCCTCACTACCTGAGCCACACCCTTCTGAGGCTGCTGGAGCCACGGTAGGTGGTGTGTGGCTGGAGCAGGCTATCCCGAGGGACTGAGGGTCAGTCCTCCTAGTGGAACACATCTCTAAACCACCCAGCCACCAGTTTCCTTCCCCACCCCACCACACCCCCACCCCCACACCACCTCTGGTCATTCTTTCTCAGTCCTTGTGATGCAGGGAGGAGGGTTAAGACCCGAATCATTGTAGCTCCAGGGCTTTTCTTGTGTCCAAGACCTTGTCGATCACCACACTCTATCTTTCCAGCTATCATGAAAAAGATGAAAGAGGAATGCATTTTTGGATGGTTTTGCCTGGCTGCGAGGGTATGATCCTGCAGGCAGCTATCTGGCCACCATCATGGAGGAGGCTCACTGAGAATGGAAGCAACTCAGTGGGAAGCACAATTAAGATAAAAGGAGACAACATCCTGGAAACAAAATTTGAGCCCTGGATCTAGCCCTGTCTGAAACCATTGCTTCTGAATTGTCTGTTAATGCGAGTCATCAAAGCCGGGGCTGGGACGGCAGTGTCTAACTGGCACGCAGCACTCACAGACTCTTCAAGCTTTTCTTTCTTCCCAAATGGTTGGGGAGGTGGAGGTGGATGAGCATCGTGACCTTAAACCCCCCCCTTTTTTTAGTTGCAAAAATTTTACCTCAAAATGTTTATTGTTAATTTTTGTGGTGGTTTTAACACATTTCCGCAAATACTTTGATACTTTGCCTTCAAGGGGAGCTACATTTGTCTCCCCTTAGTCATGAACTAAGTAGACGTGGTGACTCACTTCTAGTGAGTAGAGAATGAAATGTAGAAGTAGTAACTATAATGTCAAGATCTGCCTACACCACCTGAACTAAGTAGTCAAAGTAAACATCTCTTACAATAATGAAGGATGATATCATGTCCTGCCCCCCACCACCTTTCCTGATACAATGCAATGAAAGCGAATTATAAGCACATGGTATTTCTTCCAAATATGTACTACCCCAGTCCAATCATGGGAAACTATGAAACAAACTACCATGTGAGGGCCTTTTACAAAATAACTGACCAATAGTCTTGAGGTCAAGGTCATAAAAACAAGGAATGACCAATAAATTGTCAGAAACCAAAGTTAATTAAGCAGGCATAATGACTAAATGCAATATGGAATTCGTTTGGTTCCTGGAACAGAAAAAATGTTATTGGAAATACATTATTGGGACAATTGGTGAAATTTAATAAAGTTTTTAGTTTCATTAATAATTTTATACCAGTATGAATTATTAATTTTCATAAATTATTAACATCCTCTTCTAAGCAGAGCCCATACTAGATAATTCAGTTGAGGGAATATGAAGTAGGCAACTGCTTAAAAAAGTGTTGAAGGAGTTGGAAAGTCAAAGAAAGGATGAGGGAGGAGGGAAGGATGAGAAAGCCATAGATTTGCAACAGCAGAAAACTGCTATTCCCCATAGGGCTAGAGAGATCAAGGGAGAAGGTGGTATCAAGAGGCCAGGAGCCAGAGCCACCACCATCAGTGAGAACAGTAGGGGCCAAGGGCAGGTCACCCCAGGATGGGCCACTTTGGCATAAAGATTATTTTGAGTTAAAAGCAATCAAGACCCAGCAGATCTAGGAAAAGCTTTTACCTTCCCCTACAACTGCCTAAAAAGAATTTATTTATTTGTTTGTCTGTTTGTTTATTTATTTTCAATCAAAAGTTCTCATGTATTTATTGCTGAACCAACCTACTGGTACAGAAGCATAATAACAGAGAAAAGTCATTTCCTTGATACAACAGATCAATTCTCCAGGTAGTAGGGAGGTTTGCAGCGTGACGGAATAGGAACACATGACCTTCAGGCAGCATGAGTGTGTGCCATCTGATGTATGGTCCCTTATAGACCCAGCTTCGTTCTCCAATGCCACCTCTTGGAGCTGTATCTGATTTTTTTATCCGAATCTACTGGGGAATGGAGCGATTCTGCTTTTGTTTCTTGGCCAGGAATCACTTGATCCTGGAAGTCTAGTGAGAAGACATGGCGAGAACCAGTCAGCAGCACACACCATGATGGTGGAGAAGAGGAGAGACGTGAAAAGAATTTAGATAGAGGACCCGCTCCAGGTGGAGAGCTATAATCCTAGAAAACTATGCTACACTATGAACGAGGCATGGTAGACAGGCAAGAGCTGAGCAAGGCCTGTTTGAGTGAAGTCCTCCACGTCCCATTGTTTCGCAGTGGCCCAGCAATCATTTGTTTACCACACATTTACTTTTCTTCATTCTTCCTAAAGATCACATTCCTTCCCTTTGAAGACCCAGATCCTTGAAGCCCTCCTGCTGCTTGGTTCAGAATGACATATATGCTTCGTGCTGCCTGACTGTGTTTGGAATTCCCATGTCTATGTGGATGTGTCACATATTTGCTATTAAATTTGATTTTTCTCCTGTTTTGTGTCAATTTGATTCTCTGTCTGGCTAGCAGGACCGTGAAGGGGACAGGAATTCTTACTCCTCGACAGAACCAACCACACTGCCAGAGGAGCAGAGACTGAAGAGGGGGTGCCTGACAGAAGCTGGAGCCCTGGGGAGCCATGGCCAGAGGGACAGCCCAATCGCCTACCAGTGACTTTCATCGGAGAAGAAAAACTTTTCCTCTACCCTCTCAGGTTCAGTGACTGGCGCCCTGAGAATTTAACTGACAAAGGCAGATTAACAAGAAAAAAGGCAGAGTTAGTTTGAGTGCGCAATCCGTTTATATGCTTCTTGCTGTAACTGTTGAATCAAATATCTTCAAGTTAAGATCATCTTTATACCAAGTCTGGGGTTCAAGGGGGGTCCTCAGGGGGTCAGGATATGCCCATGTCAAATATGGCACCGTAGCATATTGAATATTTTAAGCTGAAAGAGTTCGAGAAAACAAAAGCAGGAAGGTCACTATGACCTTCCTTCTACCCTTCTCCCAAAACAGGTAATAAAACCCCCATGTGAGAGGTGCCCTCCTTGTACTTCAGGAAAAGACAGCCTATTGCCAAAGACAAAGGGACACAGAGAAGCATCTGAACAAATAGGCCTTACTACATTGCCCCTGCTACACTTACCCCATACTGTTACCTGCCATATTTCTACATGACTGCCCACTCTTCGTTAAACCTAGCATAAAAATACTCAGGTTTAATTGTTTCTTTGGGCATCACATAAGACTTATATTAAATAAGTGGGTATGCTTTTCTCCTGTTAATCTGTCCCTGTCAATTTCATTTTCAGCCCCAGCCAGTGTCCCTAGGAGGGTCGAGGAAAATTTTTTCTTTCCCTACAGTCCCCACAGGCTTAACCTAACTGTGAGCAAGAGAGCCTGGGAAACAGAAGTGTCCAGACTTTGGGCCCTGAAATTCAGAGAAATAAGAAGCAGGGAATGGTTTTAAGAGCAAACACACAAATGACTGGCCCATCTCTTTTTCTGTGGTCACCTGCGATCTAACTTTACCATTTGCCTCTTCTCGAGTCCTCCATTATGAAGGGAACAATGGCCACCCATTAAACAGCAAGCCCAGTGGTTCACTTCTGGGTCTACCTACATTGCTAACTTGGTGGTGGTACTGCCTGAACAGCGAGCAGAGGGCTTTGTATTTGAGAGACCTCCACCATGTCCCCAACAGTCACATACATGAAAACTACCAACTTACGTTGATTTATAAGCAACACCAAACAGATAAAACACCCGAATAACACTTGGAAGCTTCTTAATTCACAGTGTAGATGTGACAAGTGTCACATTCCGGAGATATGGAATAAAACCATCGTACCTATGGGACAATTGTCCTACTGTTTTGGCAGAGACCAGCCGGGATACCTGTTTCAAGGGTGGGATTCAACCGTCTCTTTCCCCAGAGATCACTGAAGTTCACAATGGGAAGAGCAGAAATCTGGAACGGGCTTCTTCAGTCTTAGCCTGCTTTAGTGGCTTGTATCCAACATAGGAATCCAGTCAGCCCCTGTTTATGAATGAAACCACTAGCCATTACGAATCAGAAACATCCCAGTTATGCATTGGAATAAATAATGGGAAAGACTCTGCAGAATTGACCAGAAAGAAGTTTTGGCAGCTTCTGCTAGAACCTGGTCATTTTGCAGAAGAGCTAACAAAGCACGCCCCGCCCTCACTAACAGAAGGGCAGAGGCGCCACTGCCCAGCTTGGTCTTCTCCTTCTCCTGCTTGGTCCTTCCCTTTCCTGTGTGTGGATGTGGGCTTGTGTCCTTTGTGCTTCTCTCAAGGACTTTCAGCTTCTCCTGGCAGGAACACATGTTCCTCCAGCCCAACATCTTGGCAAAGATGAGTCTTTTTGGCAGCAGGGCCATTAATGATAGTAGGAGCTGGTGTAAATCTAGGAACCAGGGCACAGGGGAAGGCAGTGACCCAATTACTGACAGCTGTTAGAGCCTCGTTTCTCTGCATTTTAGTTTCCCCAGCAGAGTGGCACAGACACCACCATCATTAACATTTAATTTTGATTTAGTATGTCTGCACTGGCTGGAACAACTAAAGTGCAGCCTGTTGCCTATAAAAGTTCAAGCTCCTTTGAGGTCGTTCGGAACTGCACCTGCTCAGGCCCAAGCGAGGGGGAGAGGAAGCTGTTCAAGGTCATTCCAGTTTTGAAAGGCTTCTTCCCTCTACAGTGGTCTTGAAGATGAACTGAAAAGCTATGCGAAGAGCTGGGATTACTGATGCAAAACCCTCTTCCTCCTCCCCTGTGATCATGCTGAGAAAAAGAAGCAAGAACTAAGGTTGTGTAACATAGATCGAAGGAAACCAAATATCAATGTTAGTGATGGCAGTTTTTTTAGGTGGACTAAGTGGTGCACTTAGAACATAACTAAAGAGTGATAAAGATCCTCTCCTTGACGGCACTTTAGACAGGCTCCTCTGAGCCTCTTTGTGACCAGGCCTCAACTTTGACCTATGGAACCTGCAGGCTCCCAGCGCAAATACTTTCATCCATTTCCCAGGCACTGCCCTTCGCCCACCCCCCCACCAAGTCCCTGCTAAGACTTGAATACTAACATAGTTACCAGTTGCTGGAGGCTGCACCTTTAGGATGACCCCAACCCCCTTTAAAGTGTCTGCCTGAGGAATTACAGTTTGTTTCAGTCAGAACCTAGTAACAAAGAGGCCCCAGGAATACCCCCACCCTAAACAGTTACTTTAGAAAGCCTGCAGTTGTAAATCCTTTCTTCCCAGCTTTGAGATACAGACCTTCCACCAGCCAGAACTGTGGGCTCAAAAACCCAGAGCTGTCTGTTGAAATGCAAACCTTCAGGTAAATAACTCTCTCTCCCTCCCAGGCTCTCCCTCCCAGGCAATGGGCGCCTTGCTCTAACTTGCACACTATTTCCTGTCACAAAGGTTCTAGGAGTTTGCTTCTCCTCCAGATAAGCACCCACTGGTGATTATACCCAGTCTGCTGGGACCCCAGCTTGGTCCCCTCCCTGCTCCTTCATTCTGGCTTTAATACACCCATCACCTCTGCACAGATGGAAGTTGAGCTCAGTTCACACTAGGCCCTTTTCCCCACTGCAGTGGTTATTAATGAATAATGTCTATCCTTGCCACTTCAACTAGTGGCCAGCTTATCTTTGACAAAGGTCATGTGGTAGGTCCCCTCCCTGAGGGGGGAGAAAAAAGCAAACCTCTAGGCAATCTGGCTATACGCATACGTGACAATATCCCTCATGACCCTGTAACATGAGACCACCCAATCAGACTTAATCAGACCACGTTTGTGTGTTACCATACATGGGAGACAAAGAATTTGAAAATGTATAAAAAACTACTCCATGTGGCATTCGGGGCTCAGTTTCTTCGAGTGTGAACCCAACTGAGCCATGTCGGCACGAATAAAGTTGCTTCCTGGAAAGAAAAGCCTCGGTGTCATGACTCTTTCTGAGAATCCTGCTACATTCAAATCCACATTTTCTTGCCCTAGGGAGCAGCGGTTAGTTAGATCACAGTGCTAACAAGGCTAAGGTTATGAACTTGATCTCCATATGGCTCTGTCCGTATCGTGGCCACACGTGCACACCTCTGTCAGGTGTTTCAAGAGTGCCTCTCGTTGATGAGGAAGGACACCAGATTGGAAAGTAGAGATAGATGGCTCAGCACAAACCATTTGCTGCTGGTTTTGTTTTTTGGTTTCTCATTACTGCTTTAACAGCTCAAATATCCAGATGGTGTGGCTTATAGCCTTCACTTTGTTTACCTCCATCCAGCTAGAAGACCACCTTCATGTCTGCCCTCCCCCAAACACCCTTCTCCCTCTGTCTCAGACATTGCCAATTGCCCTGACATTTTACCATCTAGTTCATAGTCTGCCTTTTTCACCAGGTCTTTCTCAAAAACTCCACCTCCTATTTCTCTGTCTCTAGTGCCTATAAGCGTTTATCTGTTGTACACTGTTTCTTTCTGTTATCGTCAGTGGCTCATGGGTGTAAGAAACAAGGACCAAACATTCCACCTGTTGTTTTCCATCCACGTCAAGCATCAGGCTAAGTATATTGAAACCGTTCAGTTGCATTTAGGTATTTTCACTGAGCTTTCAAACGCTTTGACAAATCTCAACAAAATGATGTTGAATCCTTCATCACTTCTAGGATGGGCAATAGGGTGTTATTATAATGCTCCAAGTCCTTACAAATTTATACAGAATCCAACTGCTGTTACTGCACTCTACACAGAGTAGTCAGTCTATTGCCTATGAATTTTTTCCAATTTTGTGTGTGATCAGACAATACTATAAGAAAACAATCATTTAGCATGTAGCATTATAACAGCTAGGTTTTTACACTTACATTGTTGTTAGCCTACATTTTCATAGCTTTATGCAGATCTCTGTGTTATGATAACACACTTTATGCCCATTTAAGAGAGAAAAAAATGTTTGGGAAGATGTCATAGACTAGGTGGCTTGTAAAACTCCTCAGAGTTAGGGATTCAAGCTTCTAATCTCCGTGGGAAAGTTGTTTTAATTTCTCTGTGTCTCAGTTTACTCACTTGTAAAATGGAAATAATAGTATAGACCATACAGTGCTGTTGTTATGATTAAATGAGTCACATGAAAGACTTAAAACGTATTTGGCACATAGAAATTACTAGGTAAATGGCTGTTAGAATAGTCTAAGATGTTAAGGCATGAAGAACTTAGGACGTGGATCTTTTTGCAAAGTTTCCAATGGATGTCTCAGGCGAGTAAAACTTTAAATTGGTCAGTACTCAGAATCATTGCTAGGGGCGCCTGGATGGTTCAGTTGGTTAAGGCTCTGACCTCGACTCAGGTCATGATCTCATGGTTGGTGGGTTCGAGCCCCATGTCAGGCTCTGTGCTGACAGCTCAGAGCCTGGAGCTTGCTTCAGACCTGTGTCTCCCTCTCTCTGCCCCTCCCCTGCTCACACTCTGTCTTTCTCTCTCTCAAAAATAAACATTAAAAAAAAATGAAAAAAAAATCATTGCTACCTATAGATAACCAGCCATGTACATTTGAGCTATAAACCTAAAAAGGGATGGGAGAGAGGCAACATTTAAGTTGTGTTTAACGAGAATCTTTGAATTGTTGATTCAGGCAGTATCTTAGCACAGGTTCCTACTTTGTGGGATGCATTGGGCTAAGTGCCGGGTGGCATCTGAAGATGATAAAAAGGTCTCCACCTTCCAGAAGATTTCAAACTAGCAGTATGAAAAAAGACCTGGGCATAATGAGGGGCTCAGAATACTTACAGGAGGGAAAGAAGCATGTACGGGGTGGGGATGAGGACGTCCTTGGACTTGAGCATCTTTAGTTGACACCTGAAGCATATAATACATTTTAAAGATGATTTTTCATACACTGAGGGTAGCATTAAAGCAATTAGGAAATGAAGAGTTTGGAAATCGTGGGAAAATTCTGGGATTTCAAATAGTCTAGTTTGGTGAAACAATGTATTAAGAGAATAATAAAAGGGCTGGCTGCAAATGTAGGCTGGAGATGTGTTGAGGCAATTGGATTTCATTTTGTGGAGGACACTAGATTTTTGAGCAGAGAAAAAATGTGCGGGTGTAGAAGAAGATGGATTAGTGGGAAGGGTGAGAGGTATATTCAAACATCATCCACAGTTCTTATGTATAATTAAAATGTATTTTTTCGTTTTTAAATTATAAGGAGTCTTTAAGAAAAATATGTACAATAACTCAGTCATCTTAGAAAATGCTTGTCAGGTGGCTTCACGCCTTCTCGGTGGAAGAGGCCACAGGCCCAGGGAAATCGGAGGGCACTCTGAGCAACTCTTCCACTTCTTCTTGTAAAGCCTCTGCTTTTTCGTGCAGCAGCATCTACAATAAAAAATCAAGACATGAGGCCAAAATAGGCATTGCCAGAGAACTGTTAACATTTTTACCACCGTCTATTAGATACTTGAATCCTAATACATCAGCGATCTAGACATTAAAACTCATAATGAGACTGAAAAATAGCCACTTAGGAACAAGTGATTATAGTAAATGAAGCTGAGGCATTTCGCTAAAGCCATTTTAGCTGAGCACTGCATTTGGTACACCAAAAATAAAGGAGCTTTAAGACCCTCAAAGATTTGTTTTATTGAAGACTCAGCCACTTAAAAATTAACTTTTAATCTATAAAATGTAAGACAATTTTGCAAAAATTTAATTAGCTCTTGAAAATGTTATCCTTTATATATGCTTTTTATTATTCCTCAAAGTTCAGTATGCTATCTTTTAAAAACCTATCAGTGTTTCAAAGAAAAATTTTATTCAAGCTCCTAAAATGAACATGGCTAATTTCAAAAGAAACATAAAGAGCCAATAAAGTAATTCTAAATGTGTCACATAGTAAATGTCAATGAATATTTGCTGAGTAATGATTTTCCCTCCTTCTTTTAAAAACCACAAATTAGGGCGCCTGGCTGGCTCAGCCAGTAGAGTACGCAACTTTTGATCTTGGGGTTGTAAGCGGGTATAGAGATCACTAACCCCCCCCCCCCAAAACCAAAAACCAAACAACAACAACAACAACAACAACAACAACAACAACTTTAAAAACAAAAGCCCAGAAATTGAGTTTTGGTATTTGTGCAGCTGGGTTCTGTGTATACTAGGGTGCAGTATTTGCATTACTTCTGTTACAAAAGTTTTATAATAAAAAGTTCAGCAAAATCACATGGAGGAAAAAAATCACATGACACAAGATGAAAGTGAAAAACCCACTCCAAGTATTACATAGCATTATAAACAGAAGAGATTAAAATGCAATTAGTAAGCTTTCCAGTAGCAGAGGTAATGGTGACCATGTAAAACTAATCTCCCAAAGATCATCTAAAAACGATACAGATCAACAAGAGCAAGTAAACTGCACAAAACTCACTGCCAGCATTACTAGAATACAGAGAACACCATCAACTTCAAATTATGTGTAGTTAAAAATACCTGCCAATTTCCAGCAGAACCATTTCTTTCTTTTTATAATTTTTTTCAGTTTATTTATTTATTCTGAGGGAGAGAGAAAGCAGGAGCAAGGGAGGGGCAGAGACAGAGGGAGAGAAAGAGAATCCCAAGCAGGCTCCACACTCTCAGTGCAGAGTCTGACGCAGGGTTTGAACTCACGAACTGTGAGATCATGACCTAAGCCAAAATCAAGAGCCAGACGCTTAACCGACTGAGCCACCTAGGTGCCCCAGGAATATATCTGTGAAATTGTGCTCAAGGAGCATCACTTGCACCTAGACTTGACTTAGAAGATATACTAGACCTTGAGCCTGAGTCTGATGCCATAAAGAATAAATCTTTTAGGGATGAGTATATTTTGCATGTGGGAGAAATGTAAATAATCTGTGACCAGAGGGCAGACATTACAAATGACATCAAATTATTTGGCACTCTCCTCATGTACAGGTGGGGTCTAATTCCTCTTCCTTTCGATCTGGACTGATCTTAATGGCTTTCTAGTAGCAAACAATATATAGCAAAAGTGACACTACCTAACTTCTGAGGTTAGTTCAGAAGATGTCCTGCTTTTTCTGCCTCGATCTCTTGAAAGGTTCACTCTCTGGACATTTCCTCTTGAAACTGAGCTGCCATGCCATAAAAAACCCAAGCCTCAAGGAAAGGCCATATGTAGTTGCTCCAGTTGAAAGCCCCAGATAACAGCCAATTTTCAATCACCAGCCAAGTGAGGGAGCCATCTTGGATGTCCAATTCAGTCAAGCCTTCAGGTGACTTTAGCCCCAGTCAAAATCTGACTGTAATTGCATGAGACTCCAAGTGAGAATCATGCTGCTAACCCTTTTCAGAATTCTCATTCTGGAACATAAGCAAAATAAAATAGCTGTTTTAAGCCACTAAGTTGTTTTTCTTTTTTTAAGTTTTATCTATTTATTTTGAGAGAGAGAGAGAGAGAGAGAGAGAGAAAGCCAGAGCGTGAGCCAGAGGGGGAGGGGCAAAGGGAGAGGGAGAAAGAGAATCCCAAGCAGGCTCCATGCTGTCAGTGCAGAGCCCGATGTGGGGCTCGAACTCATGACCCTGAGATCATGACCTGATCTGAAATCAATTAGTTGGATACTTAACTGACTGAGCCAGCCAGATGCCCCTAAGCCACTAAGTTTTGAGGTAAAACTTTGTTATGCAGCAGTGTGTACCTGTAAAAATTAGAATTGGGAGTTATCAGTATGAACTCATCGCCTTTAATAATTTACACATAAGTATAGAAAAATATATAGGCTTATATGGGCTTTGTCTGCTGAGAGAACCTAGAAGTAATAATATCTCTCTGGTAATGAGCATATTAAGCCCCTAAAACTTGGGTCTTGAAACACCATGCTTCACTAAAAAGAATTAGGGCTCTTTGGAAAAATGGCTAATTCCATGGTTAAGGCAAGGTGAACCTGTATCATGTGCAAGAGTACTAGTTATTAAAAAAAAAAAGAGTACTAGTTATGGGGGTGCCTGGGTGGCTCAGTCGGTTAAGTATCCAACTCTTGATTTCGTCTCAGGTCATGATCTCACAGTCCGTGAGTTTGAGCCCTGCGTCAGGCTCTGTGCTGACAGCATGGAGCCTGCTTGGGATTCTCTCTCTGCCCCTCCCTGACTTGTGCACACGTGTGCCCTCTTTCTCTCTCTCTCTAAAAAAATGAATAAACATTTAAAAAAAAGAGTACTAGTTACTAATTTCATTGTTTCTCAGTTTCAGATCCATCCTTCATTGTCCTGCTGGAGATGCTAGAGTTCGATCCGGTTAACACTTCTCCTTTGGCAGCTGATACAATGTTAAGCTTTGTCAGCAGAGGGCACTGGAGAGATTGTAGGAGGCTGGGGCTTCTCTTCTTGGTTTTGGTGTGTCGTTTTCTTCCGGCTCCTGCAGTGCTAGTCCAGTGAGCTGGACATCTGGTGGCACTCATTACAGTGTTTCGACAGTATCCCTGCAGACAGCTTTCCAGTAAGTTCCATGGTTACTCAAGCTAGCTTCCAAGCAAGTTCAACAGCACACTCCTGGGAGCAGCAGTTTCATCAGCATCCTAGCCGGCAGTTTCCTGCTTGCCAGCCTTGGCTGCAATGAAGAAACTTATCTGCTGTCCAGCGAGCCACAGCCACACCCACTCCAGTGAAGTATGAATCCCATCCCCAGGGGGTGGTGTCGGGTGACGGTGGACACTCTTCTCCTGATTCCTTTCCATATTTGTTAACGTTTCATTTACCCCTTAGAAACCAACTAGTAACCTTTGTTACTAGTTACTCATTCTTTATATTAAACGTTCCTCTTCAAATTACTGTGTGGTTTCTGTTACTAATAATTAGGCCCTGACAGACATACTCCCAAAATAAGAAAGTCCAATAACGATGTGGACAGGTCAAAAAGACAAATTGGCCTACATCTAGAAAAGGGTAACTAGGATAGTAAATCGCCTAAAACAAGATTATTTAATATGGATGAAAGAAACAGAAAAGAGAAACCTTTGGAGGCAAAGAGCACTGTTTTCAAATATGTGAAAACCTACCATATGAAAAAAGATAACAGAACAATTCTAGGGGGTAGTACTTAGAATGTAATGGGAGACATTGTAAGAAGGCAACATTTAGCCTCATTATCTTGAGATGCTTTTTGTAACACTATCAGTGTCCAAAAATAGAACTACCTAATTTTTGAAGTTGTAAGCTCCGTGTCAATGAAGGTGCTCAAGGTGGGAAGGCCAGATGTTGGGGATGCTGAGGAAAGGACTTCTGTGAAAAAGATAAGGAGGCAGAATTCCGTGAGATGCAGCGTTCCTTGTACTTCAGTGAACTCTTGAGATTGTCTAATTTTTAGGAGGTCCTTTTTCTCTTTTTAGCAAGCCTTCCTATCATAACAGATGCACAATTTTTATCCACATACTGTGAGTATATACCTTTGTGTCTTGTAGTTAAATGGTTTTGTTTTTATGTCCAAAGTATAAGGCGATAACACTACAAAATATCATGAAGGTTAAAAAATGGTTGGTTTGCTTACCTTTGCTGATGAGACAATTTGCTTGGCCTGGCGTCTTGATAAATGATCAATTGTTCTTATTAGCACTTCAGGATCTGCATTAGCTAAGTGCATTAGATTTTTATAACCTGCATTGTACAGTTGTTTTGCTCGACCCTGAAAGGTATTACAAAAATTAGTAGGATCAGAGTTTGGGATTAGGAAAAAATAATTAAGTGTTTTACTAAAGGGAAAAATATCACATGCTAGAGACAGAAATAGATTAAGGCAATTAAGTAAATATGAAGAGATAACACAACAGAACCCTGAGAAATTTTAAAAGATGAATTTGTGTGGTTCCAAACTGCAAGATAGCTTTCTGTGCGGCTTCAGTCAATGGATGTGTGTTGCAATCAGGAATGAGAAATCCATTAAGGCACTCAGGTGAGGGGTACTATTTCAGATTCCCAATCAACATGTTCTAGTCCAAGAGCCTTAAAATATGTTCACCATCTACTCAGGGGACTACTGGGGTGTGCGTGTGTGCACACGTGCGTGTGTGTTCCCAAGCAGAAGAATGCTTCTGACTGAATAACAGAATAACCTGAAATCAAGGATTGGTTAAAAACACAGAGCTGAGAAACCAGCGGAGGATACTTTCTTCTCACTCTCTTAGGAAATGGAAATCAGCCTTGTTCCCACCAAATCAGCCCTTCCCGAAACAAGCATTGAGTCTAAACGGACAGAAGGTAATTCTTCATTAGAGTGGAGGAAGGGAGAGATGCTAAGGACGAATGGAAGCACACATATACCTGGGGAGTGTCAGTTTTATCCCTACTGTTATTTTTTTTTTCACAAATGTGATTTTTCATCAGAGCTGCTTCCAGATTAACAGTAGATTTCTGGGAGGTGATGGCAGCAGTTTATTTAAAAACAAAATAAAACAAAATACAAATTCTCATGGCAAATGAGGAATAAGGCTGTTATTATGACTTACTTCATGATAAGACTTCACAAAAGAGTAAAATCTGGTTTTCCTGTTAGTTGAAATCATCCCAACTGGGAAACTGGGATAGGAAGCTACTAACCTCTAAAACTCCAGTCACTTCCATGAGGGGAATTAGCTCTGCCTTTACACAGTAAGTCAACTTCTTGGTAAGTTCTACCAAAAGGGCTTTATAAACCCAAAATTCCTCAAGTTCCTGCAGAACACAAAGAAATTATACAGAATTTAAATCTGGTAAGTTATTTAAAAGTTTGGTTGGTGTGGTAGAGGGCTCAGAGAGGATGTTCCCTTAGGTAAGTTCTGAAACTTGGGTTAAGCCAGAGATGAACGATAATTCCAAGCAAAATTATTCTAAAGAAACACTGCAGAGACTGAGGAATTTGATGCAGTGGTTTTGGGATGAGGAAGATGATTAAAAATTGAAAAACAGGTCAGTAAGAAGAGTTCTATTCATTTTTAACAAAACATCAGCAAGTGAATATATAGTTTTTCTTTCCCAAATGACTGAAAACAATTCCCACCTCTGGGAATTTATCCTGAAGACAGAATATTACATGTGGAAGGATTCTGATGCAAGATGCAGCAATATTTAAAGCAGCAAAAATATCAGAAGCAATATTTAAGATAATAAAATACTGGTAACCATGGGTCAATAACTGTTAAAGCTGGGTGGGTAAATGGGTATTTATTATATTGTCTTATTTTATGTTTGAAATTTTCTATAGTAGTTTATTTTTAAAGGTCACTTTCTAACCTTTGGGTGTCATTGTGAGCATATGTGATACATGGAGCAACATTAGTTAGCTATTTGTGGCCACTAGAAAAGCAGTCTGTGCACTTAAGATGACACACAGAAGAGAAGAAAACCTTGGACAGAACTAGAATCCATCAACCCTGAAACCACCTTAGCTCTAGCTTTCCTATTACATTTGATCATCTTCTTTCCTTACTGTTTAAAATTCTATGGGACTTTCCCGTTACTTGTGGTTAAAGGCACCTTAGCTAATACTATTGATGTACTATTTTATACTACTTACGTAACTTTTTAAAAAGAAAAAAAGCACCTTAAAATACTGAAAATACACTCATGAGAGCACAAGTCGTCAGGTAGATTGATTCTAGGATCAAACATCAAATTATAGTTGTTTTTTGAATTCAGTATATAGATTCTTTTACTTGAACAGTTCTATAAGGCTGAAGTCCTCATAGTACTAAGTAAAACAAAGGGATGGAATATGAGGGGAAGTACCTTTAAATATGAGGAACAACAAACATAGAAAACTTAAGAAAATACATTCTAAAGGCTAGCCTCTCCTTATTACCCGTAGTTTTTGTCTATGGCTTAGCCAGCATGTGATTAGAGAACGTAAGCTAATATTTAAAACTCAGCATAAGTAGGAGATATTTAGAAATGTGAATCTGCTAAAATTATTCAACCCAAAGTCAAGTATTTTGGATTATTTACTCATCAGTACATATTATAGAATTGCCAAATATACACACAGAATATGAAGATTTAAGATGAGGAAAATGAAGATTTTAAATTTAAAAATAAAATTCATGGGGCACCTGATTGGCTCAAGCGGTTAAGTGTCCGACTCTTGATTTTTGGCTCAGATCACAATCTCACGGTTCATGAATTCAAACCTTGCATCGGGCTCTGCGCTGATGGTGTGGAGCCTGCTTGGGATTCTCTTTCTCTCTTTCTGTCCCTCCCCTGATCACTCTCATGCTCTCTCTCTCTCAAAATAAATAAATTTTTTTTAAAAAACATAACCTGTATGCTTTAAAAAATAAATAAATAAAATTCATGGGAGAAAAATGTTTTTAAAAAATTGAGTATAGTAACAAATACGGAAAGGATTATTACACCACTCAATTAGAAGAAATTTAAATGAGCAAAAAAAGGCTTACATTATAAATTCATCTAAAAATTATCCAAGAAGAAAAATTTGGTAAGCTTTGTTGTGCTATTTAAGGACACTCTGAAAACTTCCTTTAGGAAAGTCTTAAATCCATCCCAAATATATATGGCCAAAATAGTTTTCTTCTTGAATTATTTTATAAACTAAACACTTGACATAGAAACCTAAAGCAGGTGCCAAACGCTGGAATCAAAAATGACAAAATACTGTGGAAATCAGGAGAGCAGGGTCCCAAGTAGTCATAAGGTAGCTGCCAGATACAGGTAACATACTAATGAAAGACTTTACATGGTTATCACTCAGGAGAAGGATTCTCCCACAGATTCTACGTCAATGGAGAATTGTTGCTTTAAGAGTTGATTCCAAATACTTGTAACTATTTTTTACACTTTTTAAAAATTATTTATTAAAAAAATTTTAATGTTTATTTTTATTTTTGAGAGAGATGGTGGGGGGCAGGGGGCACAGAGATAGAGGGAGATACATAATCCAAAGCAGCTCTGGGCTCTAAGCTGTCAGCCTGAGGCGGGGGTTGAACTCAGACTACGAGATCATGACCTGAGCCAAGGTTGGACGCTTAACCAACTGAGGCACCCAGCACCCCTTTAACTTCTTTTAAGTTTATTTATTTTGAGAGAGAGAGACAGAGAGCGAGCGGGGAGAGGCAGAGAGAGGGAGAGAGAGATAATCCCAAGCAGGCTCTGTGATGTTAGAGCAGAGCCTTACGTGGGCCTTGAACCCACAAACCATGAGATCATGACCTGAGCCGAAACCAAGAGTAGGACGCTCAACCGACTGAGCCATCCAGGCGCCCCCAGAGACTCGTAACTATTAACAGTGGTTCTAAGAGTAGGGATAACTAGGTACTTCCTACTTGTTCACTGTATATTTTAGTTGATTCTGTCATTTTTGTATCTTTACCATAAGTTACTCTGTAGCACTTTTTAAGCAGATAAAAACAAATGTAAGTCAACAATGTGGAAAGAATGACTAAATGGTTTATGAGCTTAGTAGCAGTTAAAACAAAAAGATGCACAAAGCATGTGTCATCTGTTTAATGGAATTACCTCACAGAAATGTAACACACAAGAGGAGAATGTGGCAGCTCCAGTAAGAAGATTCTGTATGTATCCTCGAGGCATATTAAATTTTTCAGACACACTCCAAATGTTGGTCTCTTTGAGCAGGGCATAAAGAACAAAAGACAGGTATAGTCTGTTGACAATGTCCTTGTCCACCTTCTAGAAAGACACAATCAAATAAATTTACATACTGGACAGGATAAAAATATACATTATTTTGAAATTGGACAAAGGTAATAGGAATGAACTTATACTATAGGAAAGTAAGAATAGAATCATTCCACAGAAACAAAACGAAGTTCTAACATATGTACTATATAGGAATTCAAATTATCATTTTCCCACATATAAAAAAAAAGAAATATGCCAAATTATTTCCAATTTAAACTTCCTTCTACGGGGACGCTGGAGTGGGTTGGATTGTGTTTGTCCCCTAAAGATATGTTTAAATCCTAACCTGAAGTACCCGTGAATGTGATGTTATTTGGAAACAGGAGGTTTGCAGATGTAATTAGTTAAAGATCTTGAGATGAAATCACCTTGGACGTACAGTAGACTATCTTTGGGGTTCTGTATTCGGTGACTGGTGTCTTTATAAAGAGAGGGCACAGAGTGACACAGACAAGAACGCAATATGAAGATGGTGCTGTCCATTGCAGATACCGGTGGGGAGGCATTTACAAGCCAAGGAACACCACAGATTGCCAGCAACCACCAAAAGCTAGGAGAGAGGAAAGATGTTTTCTTCCTCATTGCCTCCAGAAGGAGCCATCTTGATTTCAGACGTCTGGCCTCCTGAACTGTGAGAGAATACATTTCTGTTGTTTTAAGACGCTCAATTTGTGCTAATTTGTTACAGTAGCCCTAGGAAAAGAATGCAGGAAGGGAAGGAGTTGGGAAGGCCTTTACATTTACTGTGGTATTTATAGGTTGTATATAGGTGTGAATGTAATTAGACAAATGCATTTCTTTTGAAAGGTATGTTTCTTGTCCATATTGTAAACTAAAAGTAAATATTGGATTCTATGATTTCCACATGGTCGTGATAATTAAGGTTTCCAAAGTTAAAACACTGACGGAGAAAAAAGCTTCCTGTAGTTGACAATTTGTGTACCTGCTTTTGCCTATGGTGTCTAAGGATCAGTTCATGTGTAAAGTATTTCATAGTCAACAAGCTATCTTAGAAACTGAGTAGCTCGTGCTTAAAATCAGAGGAAAGAAAGGATGAACTTGAAAGAGAAAAAGTAGGTATAAAATATAAAATGATATCCTCAATGATAGGAAAAGAATGTTTGGGATGAGAACTTAGGGTGGCACATGGAAGGGCATGAATTACAGATTCTGCATGTCAATACTGGATCATCTTTTAAAAAGCATTAAGCTGAAAAATCATGATAGCTGAATTGCCAGTAGGGAGAGATTGCTTTTTAATTTCCCAATTTTAGTGCACCTTCATTATTAACTATAATTTGAGTCAATGCAGATTTTGCTTAGAATGGATTTTCTAAGCCAAGAAAAAGGATATAATTATATTATATGGCAAGATAAGATGCTTTATGCCAATTTCAAGATCTTTTACAAGAAATGTGTAAAGAAAAGAGGGATGTCATTTTCAATGTGGAGAAATAAATTTGATTTTAAGTAAATATGCTCTCTAGAATTTAAATCAACTGAACATTTATTGACTATATTTCATTAGAATGCAACAAAAATAAATTCTGATTCAAGTTTTAAAAGATACATTATTCTAATAAGATTTGTAAATGTTTATTATTTGGTAATAAATTCCAAATTAATATGATTGTGTTTTCATTTTATATTTTAAGGTTGGATATAAAATGTTTTATGAAATATTTTTATTTAACATTTTAAACATGTAAAACAATGTAGCTATTTCTGAGGTAAAAGACCCAATTAAAGTATTGTGATAACATGAATACTGAAGTAGTAAACATATATTTATAATTTTATGATATAGCAGTACTTGAGATAGGACATCAGTCCATTCAAATGTGAGTAAATACCATCTTTCACTTTCCAAAATATAATTAGTAATATATATGTAAATTTAAAGATATAGGGGGAAATGGTAGGTAAGATTATTAGGTTTCAATAAAGATTGGATTACCAGAAAAAATTAGAAATGAAAAAAAGTGTATTATAAGGTGGAAAATATTTGAAGGTATATTTGCCAAAGAATTATTTCCATTCCTCTTAAAGTTGGTGTAATAGACACTGGCTTCATATTTGTTGACTAAACTTCAAAACCCCGAAATATAAGATTTTGCACAAAAAGTATTAACTTACCCACTTCAACCTTCTACAGAAGATACTCCAAGTACTTCTTTAAGGACAACAAACAATAACAAAAACCTCAAATCCATCCATCCTGTCTCAGAAGCCCTGACACCCAAGTAGAATGCCTAATAAAAAGTTTCTAGGGGGGGCGTCTGGGTGGCTCAGTCAGTTAAGCGTCGAACTTTGGCTCAGGTCATGATCTTGAGGTCATGAATTTGAGCCCTGTATCGAGCTCTGTGCTGACAGCTCAGAGCCTGGAGGCTGCTTCAGGTTCTGTGTCTCCCTCTGTCTGCCCCTCCCCTGCTTGTGCTCTGTCTCTCTCTCAAAAATAAATAAAGATTAAAAAAAAAGAAAAAAAAAGTTTCTAGAGGGACACCTTGCTGGCTTAGAGTAGTGTTTGAATCTTGATCTAGGGGTTGTGAGTTTGATCCCCACACTGGGCATACAGATTACTTAAAAAAAAAAAAAAGGTTTCTAGAAAATACCTTTTTCTCCCTTGAACTGATTTCAGGATTATATACTATCATAAAAACATTTTATAAATATTTTATAATTTTTATAATGTAAGCCATCAGTATCCTGAGAAAAATAGATTAATAAGGCTTACCTTCTATGATAAGAAGCTCACATGTGCATGACAGTGTTTCAGACACAGAAAGTACATACACACAGAAAGGACATCACATCATCCAAAAATAAATACTGTTTTTAAAAAATGCCCAAATTTCTGGTCCTCAGATGTTTTAAATAATAAACTGGGAATTACATTAACTTAAAGAAAAAAATATGAAACAAAAAGATCAAATCAACAAAAGAGATGCTACAACACCATTAATTTTGTTAAATCAACGTAGTTATTTAGGAAGAGAATAAAGAGTATGGTACCTTCTTTATAGCTTGACCTGATGCTTTCTTCCCAATAAAGTTTTCAGAGACTCCAAGAAGAGCAGCTACATTTTGTTCTGCTGGACTGAGATGGCTAAACTACATTAAAAAAAGAGTAAATATAGAGACATATCAAACTGTAACTTTTAAAAATCTGCCATTTGAACCAAATCCAGTATTTCCTGTGATATCACATTTTCACGGTTTTAAAGGATATGAAGAAACAACAAAAATTTTATTTACACGTATTTCAAGCTTAAAAAATATGGTATCAAAATATAACATACTTTAGTAGAACATTTAAAGACAGAGTCCCGAGCACTATGACCTCGGACTACGGTTTCCAGGGACTGTGTGGTTATGTTTAATATCGAGATGTCTGGGGGAGAGGGAGAAGACAGTTAAGCTTTTGAAAGTGAATGCATTGTATAGTAGCATTTAAAAACACTTAGTTACAGGACGCCTCGGTGGTTCAGTTGCTGCAGTGTCAGACTCTTGATTTTGGCTCAGGTCAGGATCTCATGGTTTGTGAGACTGAGCCCCATGTCCAGCTCTGTGATGACAGCGAGGAGCCTGCTTGGGAGTCTCTTTCTCCCTGTCTCTCTGCCCCTCCCCTGCTCGTGTGCTGGTGCCCTCTCTCTCTCTCAAAATAAATAAACATCAAAAAGCCCCCAAACT
The DNA here is from genome assembly GCA_028646485.1 of Cryptoprocta ferox. NCBI lineage: Eukaryota > Metazoa > Chordata > Mammalia > Carnivora > Eupleridae > Cryptoprocta > Cryptoprocta ferox. Next base: position 127,542,731 of record CM053567.1, on the reverse strand, counting down.
TAGTTACAATTTAATAATATGACATTAAAAAGAAAGTTAATTTGCTGCAATCCAAAACTGCATACTGCCTCTACCTCATCCGTGTTCACGTGTCTGCCCTGTTCACAGTAGAATCATAGTAGACTGTACTCTACCGCCTGGTTTTGTGACAGCAGAATCAGCTCCACCTTGCTATTGGTGATAAAACCAACATTCCTACTCAGGTGTTAATATCACTGGGTCTGTCATGCTTGGCTCTGATACAGCTGTCATATAATTAAACTCTCAAAAAATAACTTTCACAATTTTCTTCACATTCTAGGCATTATGAAATGGAGTGGTCACCAAATCATAACAATAACTATCTTTGGGGAATGGGACTGGGAATGATCTTCCTTTCTTTTTTGGATCTTTCTTTATTTTTTCAATAATGAACATGTTCTATTTAACAGAAAAGTAATATTTAAGTTAAATAAACCAAAAATGCTATTGCCATATTACTATTTTAAAAACGGAAACATGAAAGGCCCAATTTCATACATATTTTAGCAGAGAAAAAAGTGAATAATCACTTGACAAAAATTATATCATCATTAATAAATAAAATAGTCTATATTGAAGAACCTTGTATTCTCACCTGCCTGAAGTATATCATCCAGTCTGGGTCGCACTGAGAAGCCATATCATAGGGGGTTGTTAGGTAAATTAGGTGAAGAAGGCTTTCGAGCACAAGTCCTTCGAGACCTTTCTTCAAGTCTCTGTAGAGAATGTCACAATAAGCCAAATCTATAGTTCCTAAAAGAAAGATACAAATATTTTATGTTTCATAATTATCAGAGGGGAAAAAAGGTGAATTTTAAAAAGGTCTTATTTAGGGGGGCACTTGTAGGGAAGAGCACTGGGTGTTATATGGAAACCAACCTGATAATAAACTATAAATAAAAAAATAAAAAATAAAAAATTTAGAAGTTACCTAAATATAGCAAAAAGTCATTAAAATCTCTTAAAAATGTTTTTTTTTAAGTCCAGTATAGTTACTGTGTTATATTAGTTTCAGGTGCACAATATAGTGATTCAACAATTCTATACATTACTCGGTGTTCATCATGATGAGTGCACTCTTAATCCCCTTCACCTATTTCACCCATCCCCCCACCAAAACGTCTCATGTAATTCAGCACAACTATTCTGGAGGTCATTGAACAAGTACATACCTTCTGACCCAACTACTCTGTTTTTCCGAAATCTCACCCAGAGAAACATTTCCACACATACCCAAACATACACAGAGATGCCCACTGCAGCTTTGTTTATAATTGAGAAAAATAAAAAACAGTGCAAATGTCTACCAACAGGGGAATGGCTAATTAAATTACAGAATTCACCGTATGGATGATTACTAGTAAAAGAAAAATGAGGTAGATTTAAAGGGACTGATATTTTAAGATTCTCCAAATATTTTAAGTGAGAAAAGCAAACTGCCAAAAAATGCTTACAGTTATGATTTCATCTTTAAAAATAAGATATAAAATAATATATAAATGTATATGTATAAAGATGTATAAAATAATCTATACAACATGTATATACACACATACATATATATACATACACATGTTAAAAAAATATATATAATAATACATGGAAGAATACACATCAAATTATTAAGAGTGGTTGCCCCTGGGAGAGTGAAAATGGGGCAGGAGAATGGGATTTTCCTTTACATAATTCTAAGTTCTAAGGAGTTTTTTAAACAACAGATGTATTATTTTTCATTAAGTAAATTATGATGTAGCCATTAAGAAAAAACTATTCACTGTCATGACATGAATAATTTCTAAGATATTACATTAAACAAAAAAAAGCAAATTCTGGAATACAAAGATTGTTTATTTAAAAACAAAAGCTTAAAAAAATCTTAAATTTGGGGTGCCAGGGTGGCCCAGTCGGTTAAGCGGTTAAGCGTCCGACTTCGGCTGAGGTCATGATCTCATGCTTTGTGAGTTCGAGCCCAACGTCAGGCTTTGTGCTGACAGCTCAGAGCCTGAAGCCTGCTTCAGATTCTGTATCTCCCTCTTTCTCTGCCCCTTCCCTGCTCATGCTTGGTCTCTCTCTTTCTCTCTCTCTCTCTCAAAAATAAATAAATGTTAAAAAAATTTTTTTTAAATCTTAAATTTGTACATATATATAATGCATTGACATGAAATGTACAGAAAATGTCTGAAAAGACATACACCAAATTGTTTTTCTTGGCAGGATATTAAGATTTGTTTGATTCTTAGGGGGGGCGGGTATGAAGGGGAATGACCATCTTTTTCCCCAAGTACTTCTGCAGTACCCAAAATTATTTGTAATTCAACTTTTTTTATTTATTAAAAAAAAGTTTTTTAAAAGGCAGCTCTACATGCAACATGGGTCTTGAACTCACGACCCCAAGATCAAGAGTCTCATGCTCTACCAACTGAGCCAGGCAGGCTCCCCCATTTTTCAACTTTTAAAAGCTAGTCTGACAGTTTATAAACTTAATGTTATTAATATGAACTTATAATTCCAATTTAAAAAAACAGAATGATTTAATTTCTATTTTTTTCCCAGTACATTTCCTTGGAAAGTTAGGGAAACTCTTACCCTTAAAAGAAGCTTGTCCCAGTTTTGTAATATGAAAACTATATTGGAACTCTTCTTCAGACTTATTAATAGTGTCTTTTTGTAGGAGTCCTTTTTCTGTCAGGTATCTAAGTGATTCCAAAGTTATTTCCCACAGGCTTTTTTCTTTCAACAAAATCTTTTGCTGAACACCAAAAAATGTACCACTCATAAAGTGATATATGTCATCAAGATTTGTTGCAATCTGAAACAATTCAGGACATCATTAGGACATTTTCCTTAATTCAAGGCATCATTTTGAATGCATGTTAATCTCCACATCTCAAAATTACTGAAATAAATTAGTATAAAATCAACATACTTGCATATATAAAGATAGTGGCATTTTGAAATTAATAAGAAACAGGTTAAAGAAGAAGATACCATATTCATACTTTTTATGAAAACATCTACAAATTTTTCATTCAAAAACTGCTCAAAAATTTCACAAAAATCTCCAAAGTTCTGCTCTCTGTTTACTATCTGGCCAATTATCCTTAATTCCCACTCAGCCCCCTTCAGAAATCCCTTCACCCCTTCCTTTCCAGCCACCTGTGAAAGCATTCTTTAGCAATAAAAATTATATTAAAACACACACACACACACACACACACACACACACACACACAAATCACAACTGAAAGTCTCCTCTGAACCAGGATCAGGTAATACTTCCTAACATATCACCTAAAAATAAATAGTTTTCTTCTCTTTTTGTCTCTCTCATCCCTGCTTTTTTGCTGCCTGTCTCTCCTCCCCCTCATAGTCACTATTTAAAACCTATAATGGCAATCATAAGCAATACTTAACCCTCCATTTGGTATTCAGATATAAAATTGATGCTGATTAGAATAATTTTATATTAGCCAATTTCAAAGAAATCAGCATGTTATACTAAAGTATAGTTAATCAATAAACATATTTCTCTCTCATAATTCTGGTGATACTTTCAACTGGAAAACTTAAGTAGTTATTTCATACTAAACCAATATAAGGGTTAACAAAAAAGTATGATGAGGCATAGACATTTCCTATTGCTTTTCTTCCTTTTAATAAAACTCATTCTTTTTTTTAAACATTTATTTATTTATTTTTCAGGTGGGGGGCAGAGAGAGGGGGAGAAAGATAAACCTAAGCAGGCTCCATACAGTCAGTGCAGAGCCCGATGGAGGGCTTGAACCCACAGACCGTGAGATCATGACTTGAGCCAAAACCAAGAGTCTGACACCCAACTGACTGAGCCACCCAGGCGCCCCTTAATAAAATTCATTCTTAATAGAGTATTCAATTGGGCAAAATTTCAGTTTTAAGATATTCAAGACTGATACTCAAGTTTGTAGATTATTACTTAATTCAAAGGTATGCAGGGATCAGAGTTAAAACATACAGTGGCTAGCAAGGGTGTCTGAAATATGGCTGTGATAAATAAATGATAAATAGAAGCTCCCTGAATTCGATGGCCCAACCACTGTTACGTCTTCTCATTAATTCCTAGAGTTTCCTTCTCTTCCACCAAGTCATGGATCTAGTCTCTCCCGGGCTGCTCATCTGTACCCACCTGCCCCGACCTCGCTGCCCAAGTCACAGACCTTGCCCTTCTTGCCTCTCACCTCTCTTCCACCTGGTTTTCTCTGTCCAGAGGACTTGATTTAAGCTTCAGTTCCAACTCTAAAGGTTTTCCTGTTCTCCACCTCTTTCCACAACTGGAGCCCTGTTGTGAACCTCTACCCCAAGGTGTAAGAGGAGCCCTGATGACCTGTCCCCCTCACGACTGGGTCCAGTTTCTTGAGTTCTGCCTCCTATGGGCAGGCGTGGAACCACAGCCGCCTACCTGCTAGTCTCCTGAACCAATTGCTGCCTGGACTTCTTGCTGCTGTACTCCAGCTGTTAAAACAGAATTTAAATGCAACTGTTGTTCCCTGTGGATCTTGCATTGCCAGGCCCGTAAAAGCACACCCTTTGGCCAAGTCAGTTCTCCCAGTCTCCCTGTTACCTGAGCACACTGGTCTCAAGTGAAGGCCCAACTCCCTCCCAATTCCAGTGCCTTTTGCTGAGTCCTTACTCATATACATATTTGTCAGAGGTATGTTTTATGAATATTTTCTCCATGCCTTTTCATTTTTTTAGCAGTGTCTTTTGAAGATAATTTAAAATATTATGATGAGGTCTATTTTATTGATTTTTTTTTTCTCTTCATGGTTTATGCGTTTTGTTTCCACGTGAGAAATCTTACCCCAAGGTATCAAAAAATTTACTCCTATATGTTCTTCTAGGAGTTATATTTTAGCTTTTAAGGTTAGGTCTATGATCTACTTTGAGTTCATTATTTTGGACAAAATTAGAGTGAAGTAAGAGTAGAGGTTATTTTGTTGTTGTTGCTCTTTGTAGATATCTAGTTGGTCCAGCAGCATTTGTTGAAAAAAGACTATCCTTTGTCCATTTAAGTATCTTGGCACCTTTTGTTGAAAACTGATCATATATGGGGATGCCTGGCTGGCTCAATTGGTAGAGCATGTGACTCTTGATCTTGAGGTCCTGAGTTCAAGCCCCAATTGGGTATAGAGATTACTTAAAAAAAATTGATCATATATGTGTGGGCCTAAGTTTGGACTTACTAATCTATTATTCCATATGATCCTTGCACCAATATCATACTGTCTTGAATACTGAAGCTTTACAGTAAATCTTGAAGTAGTATGAACACTTATTTGTTCACAAAATTAATTTTGGCTATTCTACTCCTTTGCATTTTCAAACAAATTCTATCAGCCTTCACTTTCCATAAACAAGCTTGAGATTTTGACTGGGATTGCACTAAATTTATAGACTTTGGAAAGTAACATCTGATCAAAACTCAGACTTCCAACTCTTGAATATCATACCTCTCTCCATTTATTTAGGTCGTCTTTAATTTGTCTCAGCACTTTTACAGTTTTCAGCGTATAGGTCTGACACAGGGTAGTTAAATTTATCCCTAAGTGTCGCATGTTTTTGGATGCTATGGTAACTGGAGTTGTATTTCCAATTATTTGTAGTGAGTATACAGATACAATTCAGTTTTGTACACCGACTTTGTATCCTGTGACACTGCTGATTACACTCTAATTTTTTTGTACATTCCTTTGGGTTTTTCTTGAACCTACTATCAGCAAATAAGACAGTTTTACTTCTTGCTTTCTAATCTGTGTGCCCTTGTTTTTCTTCCTGTCTCATATGGCTTTGATTTCTGATATATCCTGAAAAGTAGTGTGAGAGCAGATCTCTTTTCTTTCCTGATCTTAGAGGGAAAAACATGTAGTCTTTCACCATTAAGTGTGATGTTACCAGCAGTGGTTTTTGTTGTTGTTGTTGTTGTTGTTTATATAAACACCCTTTATTGAATTGAAGACGCTCTCTTCTACTTTGCTGAGTTTTTATCATGAGTGGGTGTTGCATTCTGTCAAATAAATAATAGCATTGAATTTTGAATGTTAAACCAACTTTGCATTACTGGAATAAACTGTGATTGTGTTGCTGTATTACTAATACTTTCATAAGGATTTTCATATCTATTTTTACCACAGATATTGGCCTGTCGTTTTCTCTTCTTGTAATATCTCTGTCTGGTTTTGGTATCGGGGTAATGCTGGTCTCAAAAGATGAGATGAGCAGTGTTCCCTCTTCCTCTACTTTCTGAAAGAATATGTGTATGATTGGTATTATTTCTTCTTTAAATGTTTGATAGAGTTTACCAGTTAAGTCAGTTGAGACTGGAGTTTTCTTTGTGGGAAGTTTTAAGTTATAAATTCAATGTCTTTAATAGATATAAGACTATTTAGACTTTCTGCTGCTTCTTCAGTCAATTTTCGAAATTGTATCTTCCAAGAATTTTCCTCATTTCATTTAAATAATTAAATTCATTTTTCAGCATTCAAGGATAGTTATTTAGGGATTATTCATTACTATCCTTTTAATATCTCTAAGAACTTTAGTGATGGCCCTCCTTTCATTACTGATACTGGTAATTTATGTGTTCTCTCTTTTCCCTCTGTTATCAAATCAGTTAATAATCTTACTGATCTTTTCAGAGAACTAGCTTGTGTCTCATTATTTTTTCTTCTCTAGTTTGTCTACTTTTTATTTCATTTTTGCTTTTACTAATTATTTCCTTCTTTCTACTGGGGCTTCCCCCAACTCCCCCAGGTTCCTAAGGTAAAACTTAGACCATTGAATTTGAATTTTTCTTATATTCTAATAAGCATCTAAAGTTATAAATGTCCTTTTCAGCACTTCCTAGGCTTCATGCCACTAATTTTGGTATATCTATTTTCATTTTCATTCCATTCTAAATATTTTCTAATTTCCCTTGTGATTTCTACTTTGACCACTGGTCAAAGTATACTATTTAATTTCCAAATATTTAGGTAATTCCCTGTTATCCTTCTATTATTGCTGGTATACTATAATTGTTTTCATTAGACACAATACTATATTGGATTTCAATCCTTTTAAATGTATTGAGACTTGTGTATGATCTCAGAATATGGTCTATGTTGGTGAAATATCTCCTGTGCACTTGAGAAATAATCCAAACACACATAATGGTACATTGGGAAGAGTACAGGCCAGCATGGCAGGAAACTAAATTATAGTCCCATCTAAACCATAATTCACTAAATGATCTTAGACTACTCACCAATTCTCTGAGTCTGTTACCTTATCTAATATATAAATATAATAAGACTTGATGATCTTTATGATCTCTCCCTCCTTTACTAATTCCTTGGCAATCTCCTTATTGTAAGAATTTATTACATTATACATGGATTACTACAATTACTTTTAAATTAGTCTTGCAATACTTCTGCATACTATTATCCCCATTTTACAGATAAGTCAACTGAGTGAGGTTTAAGAGAGAGTTAATAACTTACCCAGGGTAATAAGAGACAGAGTTGGGACTGGGACACAGGTATGTGTGATATCAGAGCTCTTGCTCTCAACCACCACTCTTTACTAATTCTCCACTGATAAGTAACAATGTCACAATTCTTTAGTCTACTATTTAAGCATGTTCTCCTATCTTCCCCAAATAATAGCACACAATCTGGCCCAACTTTTCCCAACCTACCTTCACCTCTTCAGGATCTGTAGCCCTTCTCTAGAACTACAGAATCTAGTCTCTTGACTGATACCCCACATCATCTTAAGCTTTCTCATCATTGTTTCTATGTTAAGTATCTGGAATGGCTTATTCCTTCCCTCTGCTTATCTACAACTTCTTCTTATTATTTTTTTTTTCCTTGAGAGAGAGAGCACGTGAGCAGAGGAGGAGCAGAGAGTGGGAGAGGAGAAAGGGAGAGGAGAGAGAGAATCTTAAGCAGGCTCCACGGTCAATGTGGAGCCTGGTATGGGGCGTGTGGGGCTCATGGGGCTCAAACTCAGGACTGTGAGATCATGACCTGGGCTAAAATCAAGAGTTGGATGCTTAACCAACTGAGCCACCTAGGTGTCCTGACAACTTCTATCTCCTTTACTACCTACCACTGATTCCTTTTCTTCCTTATAATCTTTCACTATTCTGAACTGCTAGGGAATATTGTAATACTACACTATCCATCTATAAGGTAATCAAAACTTATCTTATGGTATCTTTTTTTATTAGTTACCTTTTGTATTTTCACCCAAGCTGTTTGGGCTAATAAAAGTAGACTGCATGATAGGTTAAGAGCACTGGTTTTGTAGTTGAACAAAGCTGAATTCAAACCCTGGCTTTGCCATTTTATGGCCAAGTGCCCTTAGACACAAAGTTAAAGTTTATTTAAGAATAACCCTAAAAAAGTTTAACTCAAGAGTAACCCTAAAAGAGAGCTAATCTCTAAGAAAAGAAGTGTTTTCCTATTGTGCCCTTTCTTTTTAATTTTTTTGTCTGATAAAGGCTATACTGATCTCACAAATGTTTATAATATCCTAGAATGATCATAGGACTACAGGTGAACCTTATTCTTAATAAGGGTAGAGATGATGGATTATCCCACATCAGGACCCATGTCTTTACAGCTTCTTATAATCCCCAGAGTATCCAAAAAGTCTCTCACTTGTAATGATGCCCAGTTATGATTTGTTGATTTTTCATATTTCATACAACTCCAAGTATTAAAAATGTACATGTAAATCTAGATTCAGATTTATCATGTCAGACTGTTCTTTTCCACATTAGATTAGAAGTTAACATTTTTTTCTACTTTACAGTTCTCATAACTTTTAAATCTCTATTATCTCACATAACAGTAATAAGATTTAAAAATATTGAAAAATACCTTCAAACCAATCAAAGACAGAAACAAAGTTTGGATTCCCTTGGTGAATTCTTGAACAAGATGGCTATAACAGTTTTCCAGTGGTCTGCTTATTAACTCCAATACCTACAAAAGTTAAAGCAATATTAGGTTTCGTGTTATTATAAAAAAATAAAGTGTTCCATACAAAATTTTCTGTTTTGCATAGATCTTGTGGAAGCAGGGGGAATTTAAAGACATAAAGACAAATAAGAATTTAGCAGGTGTTTTCATGAAAATGGAAGAAAGATAAATAAGGAAAATACTTTTTATTGCTTGTCTGAAATACAAAAGCATTCAAACTACTCGTTCTAATTCTTAATCATAGAGGACAAAGAAACATTATTTAAAGAAATATTAATAAGTAATTTTTAAAGGATGATATATATCATAAAAGGGTTACACCAAAGACCAAAAAAAAAAAAAAAAAAAAAAGACATAATGAAACCAGCAACCGGATAGATTGTTACCTGCTGCTTGTCTTTTTCTTGCAGTATAAGGATACTCTCCCCAGTGGAATCTATCCCCGCACGGCCAGCTCGGCCAATCATCTGTTTATATTGGTTCCTCTTTAAAAATTCCTTGGCAACATAGGGAGCTCTTAAAATAACTCTATGGAATTGATAATATTAATTAAAAGTGATATCCCATCTATAATAATAGTATCTATTTTTTAAATTCTGAATTTCTTTAGTTATCTGATATTAAATTTAAGGACATGTTAACTCAAAGTAATAAGTGACTACTATTTACCAAGAACCTGTGATGTCCTAGATTCTTTATGTACATTATCAGTAATTGTTAGAAAATTCTTGGTAATAATGTTCATTATTTTATTTTATCTTATTTTTTACAAAGGGGCTAACTGAAGCACAGACAAGCTAAGTGGCTTACTTCAACCCAAAAACTAGTATTTATCAAAACTATGGTTTGAACATGTTGGCCTAGCTACAAAGCTTATGACTGTCACTAGAACAAAAGTCTTAAAAGATTTTTGATTCTATACTCCATAAATGTAAAATCTGACCATGCACTACCAACATATTCTTGCTTATGTATGTATGTATATATTTATATTACTGTAAACTATATAAGATTACAAGTTTCCACTGTTTTTGACATACATACGTGGTGCTTTCAATCCTGCTCATGTATATAGAAGTCTATAGCCAGTTTTCCTGCTCAAAAGTGAGAGGAAATCTGCCATTTATCTACTAATCAACCTACTCCTTTATTTATAAATCTCCACGGATAGCCAAGATTATAAACACTTGAAGAAAACTAAGGACATAAAAGAAACACAAGAATATGCAGAATAAATGTCTGGCAGAAACTAGAAAAAAAAGAACTTTAAAAAATTCTAAATATTGGGGTGCCTGGGTGGCCCAGTCGGTCAAGCGTCCGACTTTGGCTCAGGTCACGATATCATGGTCCATGAGTTCGAGTTCCATGTTGGGCTCTGTGCTGACAGCTCAGAGTCTGGAGCCTGCTTCAGATTCTGTGTCTCCCTCTCTCTTTGCCCCTCCCATACTCATGCTCTGTCTCCTGTACTCATGCTCAGTCTCTCTCTGTCTCTCAATAATAAACGTTAAAGAAAATTTTTTTTAAATTCTAAATCAGTATTCACAGAAAATTCTAGAGGGTATTGCATTCACAATAGGAGAACAGACTATTATAAACAAAGAGCAATACGAGAAGATAGTTCTTGTAAATTAAGAAAAAAATTTAAATTCATTAAAAAATTCACAGAAGAACTGAATAATGAATGAACATAGTTAATGGGAAACAGTAAAAAACTGATTTTGTCATATAGAAGGTAAAGTTGAGAAGTCACATAGCTCATATAGACTGAAAACTGTGTAAGAAAATTTGAGAGATTTGAAAGCCCAATCTACCAGGCTTCAACCCTGTCCAAGTGAAGTTACAAAAACAGAGAACAGAGATAATGGGGAAAAAAGAAAAAGCAAAAAAAAAAAAAAAGTAAGATGAAGGCATAAAACTTTTTTGAGGGGGGGCGCAAGTGAGTGAGGGGCAGAGAGAGAGAGAATCCCACTGGGGGCAGAGAGAGAAAGAGAGAGAGAAGTGGGGCTCACCTGGGGCTTGTGTTTTTGCTTTTGTTTTTTTCTTCGAAGTGGGGCTCGTGCTCACCCAAAGCAGGACTTGAGCTTACCTGATGTGGGACTCAAACTCACTAACTGTGAGATCATGATCTGAGCTGAAGTCAGATGTTTAACGACAGAGCCACCCAGGTGCCAGGGGCATAAAAGGTATAAAACTTTACATTGAAAGCATTTTCCCAAATGTTAAGACCTATGAATAAAAAGTAGCTAAACTGGGATAGTTGGGATTAAGAATTAAATTTCCAGGGTTCAAATCTTGGTTTTTGAAACTCATTTGTTGGCATGAAGTTGGGTACATTATTTAATTGTTCAGTGCCTCAGTTTTTTGTTCTATAAAATGTGGATAATAAAATACAACCTTCTTTACAGAGTTGTCATGAGGCTCTATTAAGTCAATGCATGTAAAAGCTGTTATGACACAGGGGAGGGAGTGTAATGGCTGCAATTATAATTATACACTATGATGAACTTTTAAGGTTACAGAGAAAAATCTAAGTTTCTGGAGAGCAAAAAACAAACCTATGCAAAAACAAAATGGGCAACAGTGGCTCCTAAAAGACATGGAACAATACTATAAAGTCCCCAAAGGGAAAAAATTGAACCTAGAATTCTTTTCCTGGCAGGATGTTAAGGTGTGAGGCTAAAATAAAAATATCTTCAGCTATAAAAAGACTCAAAAGTTTTTACACCCAATTCAGCATTTAAAAAATAATTACTTAGGAGGTGCCTGGATGACTCAGTTGGTTAAGCATCCGACTTCCACTCAGGTCATGATCTTGCAGCTTATGAGTTGAAGCCCCGCATCCGCTGTCAACTGTGCTGACAGCTCAGAGCCTAGAGCCTGCTTTGGATTCTGTGTCTCCCTCTCTCTGCCCCCTCTCCCACTCACGTGTGTGCATGCTCTCTCTCTCTCTCTCTCTCTCTCTCAAAAATAAATAAACATTTTAAAAAATTACTCAGGGCTCCTGGGTGGCTCAGTTGGTTAAATGTGGACTTTTGATTTCGGCTCAGGTCATGATCTCACGGTCATGAGATTGAGCCCCACTTTGGGCTTTGCATGGACAGTGTGGAGTCTGCCTGGGATTCTCTCTCTCCCTCTCTCTCTGCCCCTCCTCTGCACTCTCTCTCTCACTCAAAATAAATAAACTTAAAAAAAATAATTAGCCAAGGATGGCAAAATTAAGAGTATACCACAGAAGGAGTATGTGGCATACAAGAGGCAGTGGTAAACAAAAAAACAAGTATAATTCATAGGGTGGTTTAAATAATTATGACCTATAAGATGAAAGAAAATTAAAAATCTGGAACTAAAACTTTAGGAAGCTGCAACATACATGAGGCAGTATAGAAGAATATACCTGTGCTAAGACTTGTTATGTTCAGAAGAGGACACAGTTATTAACTCTAAAATGACAGAAAAACACGTTTAATTACAACTGTTAAAATTTTAAGAATAACAACTGGAATAAGAGAAATAGGGTATATAATTTCCTTTTTTATTCTCCAATTGTCTGAAAAATGGAAAATTTAATCAGTGACAGAGGTTGAAAATAAAAGAATGGAAAAAGATATACTTGGCAAAGAAAATGTAGTCCTAGTGTTCAAAGTGTAATCACTCTGAGAAAAATAAGGACCTATTGTATTGATAAAAGGTGTGATTCAGCAATAAGATATTTGAAATAAACCTTTGTATACTTAAACAGTTTTGAAATACAAAGCAAAACTTCTAGAAAGGCAAAAAGGAGAAATTGACAACTCTGTAATAACAGTGGGAGACTAACACAGCTCTCTGAAATGGACAGATCAAAGAATCTCAGATAGTAAGAAAACAGAGGAGCTGATAGCAAGATTAATAACTGTGGTCTCATGGAGATGTCTGAAACTGCGCACCCAAGAGAAAATACATATATTTGAAAAAAAGTCACAAAGTTTAAAGTCATAAACTATAAAGATCAGAAATCAATTATACAGGCCTATAGCTTTGGTAGTAACTGAAAAGATAATCAAAGACTTACTCTAAAAAAAGATACTAGACTCAGAAGTCTTTATGGATGAGTTCTCTAAGCTTTCAACGAAATCCCTATGTTAAATAAACTCTTTCAGATCATAAAAAATGGTAGAAGGCTTGCCAACTGTTTACAAATAAAAAAAAATAAACCTTAATGTCAAAACCAGATAGGGAGAGCACCAAAGAAAGGAATTCTAATACCAGGAAATCTACTAAAGTTATTTTTCATTAAAATATTAAAGGAAATAAACCACAGAATTAACTCAGCAAATGAAAAATATTTGATAAATTCTCATCCACTACTGAGAAAGAATAAAACAAAAGAACTCCTGGCAAGCTGAGAATTAAAAAGTTTTGAGCCCGCCCACTAGTTCGTGTGTCTTACCTTCGAGCTGGTAGATTAACGCCTGCTGCGAGCGTGGACGTGCAGGTAAAAAGGCACAGAACTCCTGTGGAATAGGCCTCCTCCAAGAGTTTCCTTTCATCGCTGGTTAAACCGCTGTGGTGATAGGCAACCCCAAAAGGGATGGTGCGCTTTAAAACAGGACACACGTTGCCACTGCTGACATCCTTCAAGTTCTTAATCACCTCATGTTTTTCTTCCTCCCTGTGTTTCAGATATTCCCTAGGAAAAATGATCTGTTAAAGATATGAACCCTTGATCTTACAGTGACAAAGTGCCTACTGTTTTCACTTTAGTAGATGCGTGTAAAAATTCTTTATTCAAAAACATATTGCTTTCATTAATATAAGTACATAAGATGTTAGAGTTCTGATTCTGATTTCATCAATTATTAGGCACTCTCAATCTTTGTGGATCACAGAGCCCTGTGAAAATATGATTAAAGTTAAGGAAAAAAAACCTATAAAATAAACATGACACTTTGCTTGTAAGTTCATGGACTTGCTGAAGTTCATTCCCATATTGCCTATGAATCCATGGATGCTAGGTTTTGACATCTGCTATAGATGTTACAATTACTTTTTTCATTAGAACATACATTTTTATTGACTTTTTAAAGAAATTTTAAGTCATTTTCTTTTCTGAAGATGGAAACATATTATCAAATATCATTATTATCAAATATGTATTTATGTAAAACACCAACAGTCTAAACACTAGCATTTTAGAAGCTTCAATAATATCCCACAACGTCTCTGCATCTAAGAGTACCTGTTATTTTAAATTCCTTTTAGAAAAGAGAGGAAGGACTGAAAGACTAAGTACAACTAATTACTAACTGACTGTAAAGCAACAACTTCTGAATACCAGTAGCAACCAAATATAATCTATGATGAACATATTAGACTCACGGCCTGTGTCGTTCCATTGTGCTTCATAGAGAAAATAGAGACCTGGCTCTGTTATTCTGCTGTTAACTGCAGAAGGCCAGTAACTTCATAAGAAGCTGAGAAACAGGGTGCAAGGAAGTGAAAGAAGAACAATGAAGAATTGGGAAGAAAGTGGTCAAGAGTTAAGGGCACAAGCATTAGACATGATAGCTGAGGAGGGAGCAGCACACTCTCTGTTACTATTTGCTAGTCAGCGTGTAAGGTCCTGAAAGACATGTATGGGATGAACTCAGTCTTATGTGGGATGAAATATTGATATTCGCCATACAATTTTAGAGAAGGGAGACTGTTTACAACTGACCAAGTGAGATATGGTTACGTGGAGAAAGATTTCATGGCAGAGGCTGAGATGGGAGCTGGAAGGGGCAGGGAAGCCCCCTTTCCTGGTAGAGGGTAAAGCAGGATCAAAGGCATGGAAATGAGAGGTTCAAAGCATAATCAAAAGGGAAGGAGTTTGTATGAATTTCAGGGTGAATGAAGGGGAGAAGAAATAAGGATGGAGTAGTTAACTTACATTTCAGCGTGATTTCTAGACTAAGAAGCACTGTGGAACCCTTTTTAGGGAGGTTTTTAGGGAACATGATATGACTAGAGCTTTGCCAGTGCCAGCAAATAGTGTTTAAAAGTCATTCTTGACTTAGAAGTCAAAGGTAGTGACAGCTATAAAACAGGATAATTTTCCTTGAGATTGAGGCAATCACTTGGGAAAAATCTTTTTCAGTCTTTGCACTTAAACAGACATAGAGCCTGGTTCTACTGCTCAGGGGATTTTACTGTACTAGCTTCCTGTGACATTTATGATAAGGAGGCACACAATTAAGATACAAGTGGATATCACAGGACTGTCAAGAAATCATGTCTTTTTATTTTTAATTTTTTAAATTTTAAAAATTTTTATTTTTTTGTGGGGGAGAGTGCAAGTGTGGTAGGGGCAGAGAGAGGAGTACAGAGGATCTGAAGCAGGCTCTACGCTAACAGACTGACAGCAGTGAGCCTGATGTGGGGCTCGAACTCACGAACCGTGAAATCATGACCAGAGCTGAAGTCGGGCGCTCAACCGACTGAGCCACCCAGGTGCCACAAAATCATGTGTTTTTTTTTTTGAGAGAGAGAGGTTGCAAGCTGGGGAGGAACAGAGAGAGAGAGAGGCAGAGGTCAGTGCAGAGCCTGATGTGGGGCTTGAACTCACGAACTATGAGATCATAACCTGAAGTCAGATGCTTAATGGACTGAGCCACCCAGACGCCCCTCAAGAAATCATGTTTTAAAGATACTCATTTAGAGCCCATTTAGCTCTAGATTTACTTTATCTACATGTAAATTATAGAAAAAAGAAAGTATACTCAAAACATGATTCACCATTTCTTAATCAAGAGCCACAAAAAAGGGGTGCTAAACTATACTCAGAACATTCAGCTTATGAAAGCAGCAAGTAATATGCAAAATATATTTTAGAGGAAATTTTCCTTCAGAAGATGTTAAGTCATATCTCTTTTAGAAAGTATCAAGTATCTATTATAATTCATTAACTAAGGGTTCCAGAAAACCAAAATTTTAAGTGCTTCACTGTTAAACATCAACATTTATGACCCAAATAAACTATTATTATCAAAAGCAAAATAAGTCAAGGATATAATTAATAAATCTCATGTCTTGCAGTCAAATGTTAGTCTCTAAAATTTCCACATCACTTAGCCAGTGCTATATTCCCTTACTCTGTGAAAACAAATGATTTACTGAGACTACCTCAAGATAATTTAATTTCCTTAGGTTTTTATAATCAACAACATCATTGTAAAGGCAGACTATTAGTTACCAAAATGGGAAACTCCTCAACTTTATCCTAAACGTCTACATCATTGTGCTGGTCAGTAAATTTAACTATATTAGACCAGTCCATGACAGTAGGACTGGATGGGAGGTGAGGGCTGAATTAGAATACAGGGTAATAACTGTCTATGAATGGTGTTACAGCCCTGGCTAAGGGGCCAAAAAGAAGTCTGAAAAATATGATAAAACTACACATGGGACAAAGATACAGAAAAAAATTGAACTGTTCATACATAAGGTCACTTTATACTCATTGCTGTGAGTATAAAAGAGCCAGTATTAAAATACTATAAAGTTACAAACTAATTATGTAAGAAATTCAATTCAATTCAAATTTATTTACTTAAGTATAAAGTTTACTAAGAAAACAAAGGCAACAGCATTGAATTAAAGAGAAGGTTAAGCTAAAGATATGATTCATATCTGCAGTGATTAGTGACTGGTCCTTTGACTACCATAGCCAGTGGGTGCTATGGTTGAACCATATGGTTGGTTGAAGGTTGAACCTGCCTGGAAGGTTTTACAAAATCCTGATGCCTGGGCCCCACCCCCAGAGATTCTGATTTTCTGGGATGTAACCTGGGCACTGAGATTTTTAAAAGCCCTTGAGATGATGCATTTGAGTCAACGTTGAGAATCATTGCTCTAAACCGTTTATCAGTCAGCATTCCCTTACATGTAGCCTTAGAATTTTTCTGTGGCTATTTCACATAAATGAATTTCACAGTTAAACTTTCTTCAAGGTTAGGGCCTTTAAAATTGACTATAGCAACTTATTATAATGTTCTACAAGAAATAATCAGTGCTTATTGAATAAACAGAACATATAGCATGTAAATCATGATAAAACAAAACAGAGTATTTTTAAAAGATTAACATACTTGCTTAAAAATTTGCATATCATTTCTGCTACGTTTTCACAGTTCTTCTTAGTGGGACAAAAAACTAAGCAGGAATAATTGGGAATAACTTCTGTCACCAATGCTACCAAGTGATCAGGATCCATCTTTTTCAGAGTATCAGAATACTGTACAACAAGATGCAGGACAAGGTAGTTAGCAATGAAGAAAACCTGTCATTTTGCCAGTGTGCTTTGGAAGGTACGTAAACCGTCCTTATTTTGAAATTCTCATTTAATAAATCTGATCATTTAAAAGAAAAGAATAAACCCAGATTAAATTTCAAAATGTTAAGTCCCACTTTTAGGTTATTAGGGCTTTGTTAGGTGTATTTAGTTTTAAATTATAGAAATGAAAAGAATAAATGTTATTAATAACCCCCCTGCAAGTTCAGCTCCACTAGAGCAAAACTAAAAAGTCCACAGAGAGAAACACAGATTGAGCCTAATAATGATCAAAGGACCACATAGATGAGATAATGCCTTTCACTAATGGTTTTCAAAAACAGATTCAATCACACTACAGGATATATTTTCAGAAATAAAAAATATATTTATCAAGCAGACACAAGGAATTCAACATAAAGAAAAATATAAAATTATTTTAAAATCTCAGTTCCTTCAACTTCATTGAAAACTAAGATACAGATTTAGAATAATATACCTTTATGGAATTTAAACTATTGTAAAATCTCTTTCTCTTCTTTTTAACATCCTTTCTATAAGTCACAAAACATTAACATAATAGACATTAACATTTTATATCCAATATCTACATAGCCTACAAAAGTTTCTTCTTGTTTTGTGCTCGTTACTGAAAGAATAAACATTTAAGGGAGAGGTCTCCAGATTTTCATGGTTCATGGAGCCCCAGGGCCAAAAGAAATACCTAACAGTTTTATTAGGTATTTAGGTGCAAACAACTTAAGTACGTACTTCCTCACAATTTTGAAGCTGTTTGAATAAATAGTACACATCATCTGAATGAAAAAAATACTGTTATTTTATTCTTAATCATAATAACCAGCTAACAGGATGTACGCACGACTGAGCACTGCATAGTCTTTCAAATCTTAGAATCAGATTGGACCTGGCTACTCTTTTTTCTGTCCAACATTGGTTTTCACATGGTATTTGTTTACAGTAAGTACAAAAAACAAACAAAAAGAACTTCACCAAGACATGATATCATAGAAGGGAATACAGTGTGATTTAATGTTAAAACTGGAAACTATCTTGAACTGGTAATTTGTATGGTGTCCAACAGATGTCAAGCATCAGCTGATTCTCTCAAATATCTAAACTATCCTACGGCACCTAAGTGAGTCTTTTGTGGTGCCCCAGGGCACCTAGGCACAAAGTCTGGGAACCTCATATTCAAGGGATATTAATGTTACCTTATAATTCAGTAGACGTGAAAAATTCATGCCATTCTCAGCTTTGCTGTCAACCTCATATATCGCATCTTTTATTTTCAAATATTCTTTTAATTCAACCTTGCATTAAAAAGACATTTGCGATTAATACCATATATAAATTCCTCTTTCCATGTTTTAAATTTTGTGAAATACGTTGTAAAAAAGGACATTAACTATAGAAAAATTGTAGCTTTTCTAAGTTATGCAAAACATGCTTCAATTTAAAATTTTCTTTACCATTTCTTTAAGTCTCTTTTTCCCTTTCAATCAAAATAAGGATTAATACAGGGCACCTGGGTGGCTCAGTTGGTTAAGCGTCCGACTTCAGCTCAGGTCACGATCTCACAGTTTGTGGGTTCAAGCCCTGCGTTGGGCTCTGTGCTGACAGCTCAGAGCTTGGAGCCTGCTTTGGATTCTGTGTCTCCCTCTCTATGCCCCTCCCCTGCTTGCCTTCTGTCTCTCTCTCTCTCAAAAATAAATGAACATTAAAAAAATTAAAAAAAACAAAAAAAAACAAGAAGACAAAAAAAACCCAAAATAGGTATTAATACCCTTGAAGAAATACTTCTGAATTGAATAGCCAGTAAAAGGAAACCAGACACTTCTGTTATTTGTAACAAGAAGTAAAAATAAGTCGATGTTCACACTCTGTCTTTTATTAAGGAGTTATTTGTGTTATTCCTTAAGATCTATAATTTTCTGTCTCATCAGTCTTCAGTTTTAATTCTACATATCACCACATTATTTTTAATTTAAGTATTTGTAGACAAAAGATGTTTATGAATACAGTTCATTGCATTTTTAAAAGAATAGTGTCTAATTTGACTATTAAGGTCAGTAAGTGTCTCAAAAATTCTCTTTGATGCAAATGTAAAAGCACCAAATTTCAAAATAAAATCTGGTGATTCTCGATAATTATTTTCTGAAAAGCTATTTAGACAACTGAATATGGACATGAGTACTGCAGACAGAGCATATGTTCACTATAAGCTAGTTTCAGATAATTATGAATTATATTTATTTACTTTCCTTAAGTATTTTGGGAATACCATTATTAGGGAGTTTAAATTTAAATCCACATGAAGTCTTAGCTTATTAAAAAAGCATTATAACTACCAATGCATAAATATATGAAAATATTTTAACTTTTAAGATAATGTTTTTATATGCCAATAACTCAAAACATGAAGGACTAAATTTTGACCAAATGAAAAAATTTTTAATAAGAAGTAGAAAAATAGAATGTATCTGGAAAATTTCATAAACATTCATTGAAGGTCCAGGAACCACGCATTGTTCCAGGTGCCACAGACACCCAACTAAGCCAATATATATATATTATTAATTATAACATATAATTAATATATTAGCATATAGCTGTGGTGAGTGGAATTATACCCCTTCACTACTCTATGGTATTTTTTACCTGGTATGTTAGCTATTTCTCTTTTTTTTAACTATTTATTTGTTTGTTTGTTTGTTTATTTATTTCTGAGAGAAAGAGAGCGACTGAGTGAGAGCACTCATGTGTGCATGAGTGAGGGAGGGAGTGAGGGAGGGGCAGAGAAGGAGGGAGAGAGAGAGAATCCCATGAGGTGCAAAGAGAGGAGAGACAGAGAGAGAGAGGGTGAGAGAGAGAGGGTGAGAGAGAGTGTAGAACCTGGATCTAGCTCACCCAAAGTGGGGCTCGAACTCACTTGTGAGTTCGAATTGTGAGATCACGACATGAGCCAAAGTCGGATGCCTAACCGACTGAGCCACCCAGGCGCCCCAGCTACTTTTCTTTCTGAGTAAGATGATGTATAACAAATCCATACAGTGCAAACCTTAGGTACATACTGGTCTAAACTGACTGGTGTAATATTCTGCTTGAAGGAACTCTTGAAGGTCTTCAACATTGTTCAGGGTTGCACTCATGCCAATAATTTGAGTTGTTTCTAAAAAAAAAAAAAATCCAAAGAATTGAGGAAAATGTGTTTAGTGTATCATAATAATAATTTTGGCAACCTTTTTAAAATTTTATTTTATTTTTAAAGTTTATTTTTATTTACTTTGAGAGAGAGAGAGAGAGAGCGCGTGCGTGCGCAAGAGGGGGAGGGGCAGAGAGAGGAAGACAGAATCCCAAGCAGGTTCTACACCATCATGGCAGAGCCTGATGTGGGGCTTGAACTCATGAACTATGAGACCATGACCTGAGCCAAAGTCAAGAGTCAGAAGCTTAACTGACTGAGCCACCTAGGTGCCCTTAGCAACCTCTTTGAGTTCTGTATTCTTCCTGAGTTATCTGGGAAAGGAGGGTGGGGAGGAGGTACGAAAAATACAAAAATATTACCAGAGTATTATTCTGGCAATCAAAGACAAAACTTTCAGGTATGCTGAGTTACCATTTGGAATTTTATAGAATCTCACACTTGCGAAAAAGTCAGATCTTTATGAGGACTTCTAAGCAACAATAATGAGTATAAATATGCTTGTTGCTGACTACCTGGACCATTGTGAGGAAGAGTTATGCCATGTTCCACAGGTATGGCTATAAGCAGATGAACAGGGCAGGATGCAGGACTGAGTAGTTCCTGAACTCCTGTCATATAAAGCCCTTTATGGGATCTTGCTATTAGGTTGACAACTTTTTTTTTTTTTAATAAAGGTGGAGTGAAACTCATGTAGCTGCATGTCCTCCTGGGCAGTATAAAATGGCTACTTGCCATAGGAAAGCAACTCAGGCAGGTTTTATTACTATCATCCGTTTAAAAATTTTTTTTTATCATTGAAATATAGCTGACATACAGTGTTATGTACATTTCAGGTGTATAACAGTGATCGACAATTCAGTACATGACACACTGTTCACCATGATACGTGTAGCTACTATCATACATTATTATACTATTATTGACTATATTCCCTATGCTGTACTTTTCAACCTCGTGACTTATTTATCTTATAACTATAAGTTTGTACCTCTTAATCCCCTTCACTTATTTTGCCCATCCCACTGTCATCTATTTTTGGTGCATAAGGAAACAGAGGCACAGTTAATATAACTTGCTCAAGGTCACATATGTCGTTAAAAGCGAGTCAGGATTTTTTTCCAGCTCCAGAGTCTGTCCTCAGCCATGATGCTATGCTATCTCCCAGTGGTAACACATGATCCCCTATACAGAGAGACAGTAGGGAAACCAAGAAATAATGTTTTGGCACCTAAAGGAGAAAAGAATGGTAAACAACCAAATGCTGAAGAAAAATAAGACAAGGACAGTCAGTGTACACTGGGTTTCACAAGTAGGTGACGATTTGCCTCTCTTCCTCTGCTTTTTATATTTCCATGGAGTTTGTTACCATCTGATATACCATATGTTTTCTTGTTTATCTGCTTATTGTCTGCTCACTTTCACTAAATTACAGATTCAATCAAGGCCGGGACTCTGTGTCATTCACTGCTATATCCTTAGCACTTAAAATAGTGTCTGGCACAAAGTAGGAACACAGTAATACTTTTAACGAATGATTATAAAGTGCTGCAACCTTCCTAAATAATATTGCTATCAAAATTTTTTAAATAATTCTTAATATTTGATCTTTGTAATTAATCACTTTTCCATATATTAACTATTGCAATATGTAACTTAATAAGTCACTGCAACAGCACATCTATGAATAGGAAAGACGACATTTAGAATAAATATTTCATATACATTGTAAGACTATTTGATGTTGCAAATAGCTCCTTAAAGTGACTACTTACCTTCTCTGATCTGACGATGAGGATACTGATGACAGCGGCAACAACAAACACTTAGCTGGTGCCGTGTGCTAGGCAATTGTTGAATGCTTTACCTTGTTAACTCCTATAATCCTCACAACCATCCCATCGGGGTGGAACCATTATTATCCCCATTTTACAGATGAGGAA
This sequence comes from Cryptoprocta ferox, assembly GCA_028646485.1. NCBI lineage: Eukaryota > Metazoa > Chordata > Mammalia > Carnivora > Eupleridae > Cryptoprocta > Cryptoprocta ferox. The sequence continues at coordinate 127,520,249 of CM053567.1, read as the reverse complement.
ACAGGTTGAGTCACACAACTAAGCACACACAGCTAGTAAGTGGAAGATAATGACACAAATGTCCTCTAACGTTAATTTCCTTCATATTCACAGCTCTACTCATGATTCCTCCAACAAAAGTTTATAAGTTTACTTTAGAAGTGAAAAAAAAAACTAAGGGGTGCCTGTGTGGCTTAGTTGGTTGAGCATCTGACTCTCGATTTCGACTCAGGTCATGATCTCACGGTTCTATGGTTCGGGCCTGTGTTGGGCTCTGTGCTGATGGAGAGGAGCCTTCTTGGGATTCTTTCTCTCTGTCTCTCTGCCCCTCTTCCGCTCATTCATTTTCTCTCTCTTTTTCTGTCATCTCATTAGATTTAAATCTAATAAGTAGATTTAAGAGAAAGAACGAAGTAAAACTAATCCAGAATGCTAGACTTAAAAAAAGGAAAGAAGTAAAAAGCTAATGCAGAATGCTTAAATATCTTATTCTATGTTACAAAATCTAATGATAGAAATAAGCCTTTCACAGGCTTTCTGAGTATAAATCAATATATTTGAAAAAATACTTACTGCTAGTATAGAGGACTTTTGCTAGGGTCATTTCCAGTATAGCCCCACGGCTTCCTTCACCAATCATATGCAACTTTGAAATTTAAAAAAAAGGAAGAAAAGTAAATTTGCATATGTCTATATAGAACATGCATGTATTTATATGAAATCAAGTAATCTTTGCTTTAGAACTCTTAAGCATTTTGGAAATAGCAATTAGAGTACACATGCATTGTATCACTGATATTTTACCTTAATAAGGCTTGGGGACAACATCCTGACACATCTGGAATTCATAAGCATCATTATAAAATTGAATATACACATACACATATATTCACTCTTCAAAAAACACTTAACACAAAATGGAATTTAAGATTACTAAGCATGAAATGCATTCACCTGTATTATCTATATATTAAAATAAATTACTTATTGTCATAGATCCACTAGGTAGATCCACATAATAATACATGCTGGTATTAATTATTATTAAATAATTATTAATAAAATAGAATTATCAAATAATTATTAATAAAAATGTTGATAAACTATAAAAGTAGTTACCAACCTCATCTACAACAACCAGACCCAGACTGCCAATCCTTCCAGTTTCAATCAAGGAGTTCACCAGACTATGTCCTTTTTCAATAGTGGCAATATAGAGAGACTTTTTTTCCCTTCTTTTAATTGGGGGAAACTTTCCTTTGCTTCCAGCATATTCTTCAACAAAGAAACCCAGTTCTATACCAAAACTTGACAAATCTGAAATCTAGAATATCAGTTAAAATAAGCAAAAAAAATTAATTAACTATTAAGAGCTCATGTCTATTTTTTAAAAATCTAAAATAGTATATAATACCAATGAATGAGAACAACATCACAGATAAGACACATATATCTAAAAAATGTTACAATTCATGTGTGGCTCTTTGCAAAATGAGCACAACTTTTAAACTGCATAATCAAAGTAAAGATAAATTTCAAATGTCTCCTCTAGATTAAAAAAATCAGCATAACTCACTTATTTTGTTAAAATAATCGATTACTTTCTGCTTGAAAAGGCAGGCTAAATGTCAACAGAACTTTTAAAATGGAGTTTAATCCACCAGTTTAGGAAATAAAATAAAATTCTTCTTTTAAGAGGCAATTAGTATTAGAAAAGACTTTAGGTAGATCCTACATACTGCTTTATCCTAAAAATATTAACTCTCTATCATTAATAGAAATACTTCTTCTTAGTCAATAAAAAAGTTGCTACAGGAAAACCTGGGTGGCTAAGTTGATTAAGTGTCCGACTTCAGCTCAGGCCATGATCTCATGGTTTGTAAGTTTGAGCTCCGTGTTGAGCTCTGTAACGACAGCTTGGAACCTGTTTCGGATTCTGTGTCTCCTTCTTTCTCTCTCTGCCCCTCACCCGCCTGTTCCTCCCCCACCCCACTCTCTCTCTCTCAAAAATAAATAAACTTAAAAAAAATAGTTGGGGGCACCTGGGTGGCTCAGTTGGTTAAGCGTCCGACTTCGGCTCAGGTCATGATCTCACAGTTCGTGCGTTCAAGCCCCGCGTCGGGCTCTGTGCTGACAGCTAGCTCAGAGCCTGGAGCCTGCTTCAGATTCTGTGTCTCCCTCTCTCTCTGCCCCTCCCCCGCTCACTCTCTGTCTCTCTCTCTCTCAAAAATAAAAAATAAAAAAAAATAGTTGTTACATTCATGGTAGCTTTTTTATCTTAATATGAAAATGTTAGGGTGCCTGGGTGGCTCAGTCGATTAAGCGTCCGACTTCATCTCAGGTCATGACCTTGCAGTTTATGAGTTCGAGCCCCGCATCGGGCTCTTTGCTGACGGCTCAGAACCTGGAGCCTGCTTGGGATTCTGTGTCTCCCTCTCTCTCTGCTCCTTCCCTGTTCACACTCTGTCTCTCTCGCTCAAAATTAAATAAACATTAAAAAAGAGTTTAAAAAAAAAAAGAAAATGTTAGCAAATACTGCTTGTTAAAAAAAAAATTGCACCTTTTCCTGGACAATTGCCACATATGGTAGGATCATTAGAACATCTCTCCGCCGGCATAGCAGTTCTTGTAGCATTAAAATCTCAGCCACGAGGGTTTTTCCACCACTCGTTGGCAAGGAATATATTAAGTTTTTTCTTTCTTGCACAGAATTCAGTGTTAAGCAAGTATGTTGCCATTCTGCAGAATTAAAAAAAGAAAAAGAAAGCATTACTTTCCCCTTTTATAATTCAGTCTTAAGAAAGTTTTCTAAGAAGGAAAAACCAAATCCCATTCTGTGTGTCAATCTTGTCATTATAATAATTATACATCCTTGTTAAATGTCGAACATCCCCAAGTGCTCGATGGACAAGCCAGTGAGAGGCTAATTCTAATTCAGGCCTGTGTAGGAGTGGGCGACTAGGCCACCTATTCACGAGCTGCACCCTTAGGTCTAAGATTCTAACAGAGCAGGTAGTGATCTGGGGTATCACCTGAGCCATGAGAGGAGCTAAAGGACAGTACAAAGATCTGTGTGAATTCTAATGCTTTGCTCTCATGTTCTGCAAGGAGATTGTGTAAGCTTCCCTCTCTCGTCTACCCACACAACATCCTAGAGAAATAGGGGAAGGAGGGGAAGAAAATGAGGTTTTATCCATGGCTAGAAATGCTATTCAACCAGCTATTAGGGAGCTGAACTCTGGCCTGAATACCGTCTTGAACTCTAAGCATATTGAAACCATGGGACTAGGATTCTTAATTGGTACCTCCAGGAATTCCACAATGTAGCAAGGTGGAATTCATGAAAAGGATCAAATCAGATCCAAAATACCGTGTACAAACTAGAGTAAATACTCTGTAGGATAATCTGACAATGTGGACCATCAACAGTCTGTAAAATGTGCATCAGTATAATCACTAGTAAAAGTGATGATATGATAAGACATTTCACAGCAGGAAGAACTACAAATGGCTAATAAATACATGAAAACATTCTCAACTGTTATGTATTGGGTTGGCAAAATAAATACACAAATAAAATACAAGTAACTACTAAAAAAAAAAAATAGCCCCACACATATAAAATCCAGAACTGACGGGGGACAAAGAGACATTCTTTTTTTTTTTTAATTTTTTAAATGTTTTTAAATTTTTTTTGACAGAGAGAGACAGCATGAGCAGGGGAGGGTCAGAAAGAGATGGAAATACAGAATCTGAAGCAGGCTCCTGGCTCTGGGCTGTCAGCAGACAGCCCGACATGGGGCTTGAACCCACGAACCACAAGATCATGACCTGAGCTGAAGTTGGCTACTTAACCGACTGAGCCACCCAGGCACCCCGACAAAGAGACATTCTTATGTGTGGCTGATGATAGCATAAAATATTATCATCTTTTTAGGGGTGCCTGGGTGGCTCATTCAATTAAGTGTCCAACTCTTGATTTTGGCTCAGGTCAGGATCTCATGGTTCGCAGGATCAAGCCCCCCATCAAGCTCTGTGATGATAGTGTAGAGCCTGCTTGGGATACTCTCTCCCTCTCTCTGCCCCTCCCCACCAAAATAAACAAATAAACTTAAAAAAAAAAACAAAAAAAACACTGTCTTTGATTTAGTAGTATTACTTCTAGGTCTCTACACCTGTCGAAATAAAAGTAAGGGCATTTAAAGATTACGTGCAAGATGTTCATCACAGCATTATTCATATGTAACAAAGAGCTATCAAGGGAGAAAGATTGAATAAAATTATTGCAATCATATGATATCATTCTTCGCAGCTTGAAAGCAGGTGGTAGACTGATTTATACATGCTCAATATACAGTTAAATGAAATATCATAAATGTGTTAGATTGTAACTAGCCAATTATATACAGATTATTAGAAAATAATATATACATAGAAAAGTTGGACTTGAATGTATTACATTTTCCAAAAAATAAAAAAAAAAGAAGTATGACTGATAAGATATATTACAAAGCTTTAAAAAATTACACCTGAATAACAGCCAAATGACTTTAATTTCTTGCATTTTGGTGATTCCCAAATATTTGCAAATGACTTTTCACTTTAAAAATATTTCAAAAGGGGCACCTGGGTGGCTCAGTCAGTTAAGCGCCTGACCCTTGATTTCAGCTCAAGTCATGATCTCACAGTTTGTGAGTTCAACCCCCATGTGGGGCTGTCGGGCTCTGTGCTATCTTCTTCTCTATCCCTCCCTTCTCCCCCTCAAAAATAAATAAACATTTAAGAATAAAAATATTTCAAAAATACTTAAATACTTGTTTAATATTTAATACTTAGATACTAAAAATAGGCTGGTATTACCCACTATATATGAAACTGCAGATATCTGTGCAAAAATACAACTTGACCACATCTGCATTTTATCCAACTCAGATTGTTAAAGTGCAAAATGACCAAAATAACAAATAGTAATATCACTTATTTTCACACATTAAAAATGATTAACTTAGTTCTCAACATTTATATAAAACACAGTAAGCATGCAATTCTATGATAAAAAAGCAAAAATAACAGTGTAGGGTTGAGGGTCTCAAGCTCAGTGGTTCTCAAACTTTTGGCACACCAGGATCCCTTGGAGGGCTTGTCAAAGCCAATTGCCAGGTCACACCCCCAGAGGTTGATTCAGTAGGTCTAGGGTGGAGCTTGAGAATGCTTATTTCAACAAGTTTCAAAGTGATGCTGATGCTGTTGTCCAGGAATTACACTTTGAAAACCACTACTTTAGCACAATGAAAAGTGACACACATATTTATGCTTTCAATTGGTCATCACGCCAGATTTATAAGTAAGAAGAGATTTAAAAACTTGTTATTTACTTAAGTTCTTCCTTAGAAGCTACCAATATAATTATTGACGGTCATTACCCAAGTCTAATTTTGCATGTCCTTGACGCAGAATGTAATTTGCAAAACAACTATTATTGTTACTTACTTTTTATTAGACCAGGAACTAAGGCTCAGAGTGCAAAACTTGTGTTTCAGTGACAGGGTCAGAATTCACAACTGGGCTAAGGCCTAGCAGTTGAGAACCAACCAGAGCCTACCAGGCACAGTGCCAGTTACGTTAAGAAAAAGATGAGTTAGAGAGAGCCCTGTCCTCAGGGAACTCACTCCCGCAGAAGATGCAGATTAAACAAAGAACAAGGCACTAGGAGAAAAGCAGAAGGAAGAAAGTGAACGCCTGCTTCAAGGGCAATACACACCTTTAGCTCTTTAACTGCAAACCTCACAATTTAGAATTTATTAGACTCTCTTAGTTTTATATTAGACTTTGTGTCCTGTAGTTCTACTTCTCCACCTGATTGTCTTCTCCCTGAGATGAGAACCATGTTTTCATATGGTTCATAAGGTACTAACACAGGAGTTTCAGAAATACTTATGAAGTGATTGCTTGATAGGCTCATCTTTGAGGATGGCAGCAACTGTCTCTTCTTTGTCTAAAATGACACATATCTGAACTATATGCAAGGACCCAAGATCTCTGATAAACATTACGACACATACTGTTATTAATACTATCTCTTTGCACTTAACGCTTAACTTCAGCTGTCTTTAGAGATGTTTAGTTTTAATCAGTGGTATTACTAATATTGACGCTGTCACTCAAGACATGAGTAGTAAAAGGAATTTCAAGTTTGGATAGAGAAGAGCCAGCCAAGGAGACACCAGCTAAGAAAACTGAGAAGCAGCTAGACAACCAGAGGAAAAAAACAGGAGTGGAATGTCAAGAAGTCAAGAAGTCAGTGTTTCAAGGGTCTGGTAAATTGTGTCAGGTAAGAACTAAAAGTATCATTGGATTTAGACACCCTAGTCATATCTCAAGTGAGAGCACAGAACCCAGAGTTGGAGTGGGCTAATTGTGAGGTGAGGAAAGGGAGATAACAAAGATAATAGATTTGAGAAGTGTGACCATGAAGGGAAGGGAAGACGTTCAGCAGCAGCAGGATAGGGATGGAAGGCTCAAGAGAGAACTGATATTTTGATTTGTCTTAAGATGAGATACATGACCATGGAAGCCATCTGTTTTCTATTGACTTGCACAAGTATTATGGTAATTATGGTAAACGTTTCTTCATTTCAGCAAAAAGCATTACCATATAATTTTTCAATTCCCTTGAACTGAACATAAAGGTCTCTCACTTTGCTGGGTAATGAATAAAAGGGACCAAGGTCATCTGATGATGACTCAATGGTTTTCTTAGCAATATTAATCTCCTCAGATAGGAGAGTCTCTTTGAGTTGTTTAGTCTTAGAAAATATTGGTGTTTGGGCCTTGGCATTTCCAGTCATGGCACTTTTTAGATGTTCTTTAAGACTTTTTCTCTTATTCTCCTCTGAGCTAGTTCTGACTTTAGAAGAGGAATCATCGATTTGCTGGTGGTGTTCAACGCTATTCTGGGGTAATTCCTCATTCATAGTCTTGTGAGAGGATGAGTTCCAATCCCTCTCTTTAGTAGACTGATCGCCCAAATCGTTTGAAGAATTCTGCAAATTTTCAAAGTATAAAACCTGTGAGGAAGGTATATCATACAAAAGATCAGGTTCAGGTTCAATACAGACATCTTCATGCCTACTCTGGTTCTTTGTGTGCTCATCCATTTTTAATTCAGTAAAGTTGTCTATGGTGGTAATGCTGAGTTTGTTGTGTTTGTTGCTTTCTGAACAATGTTGTTCACTGGCGAGGTCTAAGGCATGTTTCCTATGTTCAGGAAGCTGCATATATTGTTCCAGGTCATCAACTTGAGCTAAAAAAGAGTTGTCAGCAAAGCTATCAGAGTCACCGAACATGTCCTCTTCACTGTCATTATTCTGGAAAGAAAATTAAAAGATTAATGGTCAATTCTAGCTTCATTGTGAATAAAAGTTTCAGCCTCAGGCTATACCAGGTGTATAATTATATGGATCATACGCATAAATGTAAATCACCCTATGAAATGGATACTATCATCTCCATTTACAGATGGAGAAATGGAAGTCCAGAGTGTTTCCGTGATTTGCCTAAACTGCACTCCTAGTGTATGATGATACTGGGATCCTAATTTAGTCAGTGCTACATCCTTAAAAAGGCAGCAAGACCTTAGGGTGCCTGGGTGGCTCAGTCAGTTGGGCATCCAACTTCTGCTCAGGTCATGATCTCACAGCTCGTTGTTTTGAACCTGGCATCGGACTCTGTGCTGACAGCTCGGAGCCTGGATCCTGCTTGGGATTCTGTGTTTCCTTTTCTCTCTCTCTATCCCTCCCCCACTTGCAATGTGTCTCTCTCAAAAATAAATAAACATTAAAGAAATTAAAAAATAAACTTCACTAGAAGTTTCTGGTAACTGCAGTACCTTTCCCCCTCCCACACTCCAATCTACAAAGACAGGCTTGTAACAGAACCATGCTTGTATCACTGGACATTCCAAGGAAATTCTGTTGCTAGAAATTTGTAATTGACAGGGAGGGTCTGCATACTGACTTGGAATGATCTACTAAACAGAAGGGATGTAAATTTAGACGTAGCAGTACAGTGACGGTGATAACGAAAACAAGATCTGGAGTCAGAAATGCAGTTTCTTGAGGCGCCTGGGTGGCTCAGTTAGTTGAGTGTCTGACTTGGCTCCAGTCATGAGCTCATGGTTCGTGGGTTTGATCCCCAATCCCTGCATCAAGCTCTCTGCTGTCAGCACAGAACCCCCTTCAGATCCTCTCTCTCTCTCTCTCTCTCTCTCTCTCTCTCTCTCTCTCTCGGAACCTCCCTTGCTCATGCTCTCTCTCTCAAAAATTAATGAACATTAAAAAAAGGGCCTGATTTCTGTTGTAAAATCGAGTAATGCAAATAGCTTAACAAAGTACCCAGCACATGAGTATGTAATAAATGGCAGATTCTATTAGTACAGTAGGAACAGCAGTAACCTGGAAGTCTAGATTTGCATCTCAGTCATGCCGCTTATTTGCTACATATACGACTTTCATACCTATAAAAAAATGAGGATAGCAAAGCAATAATACCTCACAAATGAGGATTAACAGTGATAACAAAGACGAAGTAAGCAAATGAAGACTAGTAGATAATTGGTCAATTGTTTGCATCTAGGAAGGGAACTGCCAAAATTTTGAAGTTTCAAGTTCTGTCACTTCTACAGCTTGTCTCCGAGGGTCTTTCAGTGGGCATGCGCGGCAGGAGACCTGGGTTTATATCATCGCTTCAAAAACCTACAATGAGACAAGGAACTTAGGGATTTTGAGAGCTGAGGAGGTTGTACCTCGACCGGCTGCACCTCCGCGGTTTTCTTCCGCCGGCTCCCAGCCATCATCTCATTCTTCTCCTCCTCCTCCTCATCGCCTGGCTGGAGCTCGGCCGCGGTGGAGGCGGCAAAAATGCACTCTAGGCTAGGCCGGTTCCTTTTGCGGACAGCAACTCGCCGGCGGATGCGGGAACCACCTTCATCCATGGCAGGGGCTGAGGACCCTGCCCGAACTTCTTGCCGCGTGACCCAGCCGCCAAACCCCCGTGGAAGAGGGAGTGGGGAACTGGGCTAGGGGAGCAACTGAGTGGAAATCCCGCTCGCCTCTCCATCCACCTTAGGGTAAGACCGCAAGTCAATTGCGGGGGGGGGGGGGCTCTCAGACCGGAAGTGGAGGCGCGAGCATAGGGGCCAGCCTTCTCCTTGGCCAATCATAGGTGTCCCAGGCTTCTGCCTGTGAAGATTTGAACTGGAAGGTGCTGCGCAGGCGCATTGAAAAGCTTACCGATTTCTGTTCGCCAGCGGAACCTTTGAATCGAGTATTCGTGGCCACAGGGGAAGAGCACCGGAGGCGATTTGTCAGGACTATTTGGAAAGAGGAAAGGAAGAGGAGGAGCGAGGATCCATGGCGGCGCTGGTTGCTGTTTGCAGTGATCTAGGGAGGAAAATGTTGGCGGACTTCCTAAAGCCAGCTCTCTGCCTCAGAGATCCTAAGACTCACGCGGGTAAAGTTTCCATATCCTATACTCTATGGGGGCATTGCAGCCGTTGCGTCAGCCCTAATTAGGTTTGTGGAGTGATCAAACGACACCGGTTTCTAGATTAAGAGCTTCTCCAGGATAGGTGGAAATATGTAATGGCCCGTGACTAGTATTTTAAGACAGAAGGGTGCGTGATTGTCGAGTACACTTTTTTAAACACACGCAGAGAGTGATCGCGTGATTCTCAGAGTACTTGCCTGAGAGCTCTGGGTACATTTGGTAAGGAAGGTACATTTCCAGAGCCACCCAGCTGCAGATTACAGGGGATGTCTCAGGTTCCAGATCAGGGCGAAATGGTGACATGGACTCTTGAATCTAGCATTTCTGCATATTATCTTCTCAATTACTCTCTTTAGGGGGTCTGTTACATTTTCCCTTTGGTGTAAAATGCGTTTGTGTTGCTTTCCCGTTATTTCCATTAAAATCTGTTTCTAGCCGTGGAGTGAAGGGAAAATAAATTTCAGGAAGAGAGCAGGTGAGAGGTTGTAGGGGTAGGGAAATATATGCCTTTTCCCCAAAGCCTTGGAAAGCACATTCATCATAAGTCTTACTCAGCGTCACTTCTGAAGGTTTTTACCCAGTTGTGTTTTATGTTTATTTTTGAGAGACAGAGAGTGTGAGTGGCGTAGGGGCAGGGAGAGGGAGACGCAGAATCCAAAGCAGGCTCCAGGGTCTGAGCGGTCAACACAGAGCCCAACCTGGGACTCAAACCCATGAACCTCGAGATCGTGACCTGAGCTGAAGTCAAGGATTAACCGACTGAGCCACCCAGGTGCCCCCAAACCTTTCTTTTAGACTGTATCCCTTGATTCACCTTGCTTCCATAAAAACAAAATCTTTCTTTGGTTGCTGAGCTAACAAAAAGAATTGGCTTGTTTTTGTTTAATTGCAGTGCTGTGGAGAAGTTGTTCACAATATACACAGGTAGCCAGCAGTGAGGACCTGGTAAGGCTTTTTTATTCCCTTTTTTAAGGCATTTGCAAATATAAGCAAATTCTTATTACATTTTAGCTATTTGAATAAAGTTCAGCTGGAGGACAAAACACTTAAGAAAATAATCAAAGTTTGAAAATTATAATGCATTGGTGAATCAGCACTTAAGTGGGCTTTGAAGAGAATTTCTAGAGTCCTAACAAGAAGCATCATTTGTGTAAGACCATACTTTTCCTCCTAGATCTTAAATTTAAGGATATATGCTTTATAAATTAAAAAAAGGTAGTTTTGGTGGGTGCAATAATTGCAGAATATCCAACAGAGGAATTGGACAAAGTCTGTTCCCCACTTCAGATACAGTTCTTTGTGCCATTCATTACTGGGGGAGTAAGTTGGGTGTTTTAGTAAATGTGTGATCAAAATTAAAGTTTTACACACCAGGACATTAAATACAGTTTTTTTTAGCCTGTAGATGTATTTTTATGGGTTTCAAGTCTTAGCTTTGGGCTTGGCCAGTATAGGTTTTCCTGCTATATGTAAAGATGATTTGACACTAATCAAACCATGCAAAACATTTAATTTAGCACAGTGTAGACAAGGAACGTAATCATTACATGTGCGCTGCATCTAAATTGGATTAAGAAAGTCTGAAGGGTTGGAATACCGAACTCTAGTCCCTTGAGCATCCTTCTTGGTCATCTAATAATGCACACCATAGTTCAAGAGAGTAAAGGAAATTACTAGAGCTCTTTTATAGGTCATAAATTCCCCTGAGGCACTGATGAAATACGGGCTTCCAGAAAAAAGCTCACAGTTTCATTCACTTGAAATTTTGCATACAACTACAGTGGGGTAAGGACTTCAAAGCCATTTCTAGATAAGAATGTCTTGATTGGAACCATGCCTATACTCATTATAGAAGGGACACATTGTGACAGAAGCATTAGAGGTAGTAGTGAAGACAGAAAAACCAAAAAGGTTGACATATAAAGCACTTTGGAGCCATGAAAGTTATCCTCCCATAAACAGAGATTGTATTCTATCCCAGAATCCTCCTCCATGATTTAATTCCTCATTAGCCAAACCAAAGCACATGTACAAAATATGTATGAACACTGAAATCTTTAAAATGGAGACTCCTTTTTAGAAACCCTGATTTTTCTACAAGCCAAGCTGTCATATTTATTCTTTTTCATATTAAGGTACGACTAATCCTTCTGATAGATCCAAATGTGGTAACCTTAAGATTTATTTTAAAATGAACACAATTTTTTTCTTTCCTTTATCTTAGCCCGTTCCAATGGAAAATCCTTATAAGGAGCCTCTTAAAAAATGCATCTTGTGTGGAAAACGTGTAGATTATAAGAATGTACAGGTGAGATGTGGTTTTGCTTCACTATGATACTTGATTTTAGGATTTTTGCTCCTTTGTTAGTCATAACATCATAACAGGCTTTGTGTAGAGGCACCTGTTTTAGTAACTTCGTAATTTCAAATCTGGTTTTCCATGTACAAGGCATGTCTTTTATTCAAGTGAGAGCCCTTTGGCTCTCCCTCATCTACTATTATTTCAGCTCAGTGTTTCTTCCTTTTTTTCCCCTCTGCCTTAAAGGTCTTAACAGTAGCTCACTATGCAGGGATTTTTAGTTGGTAGAGTTGACAGTTTGGAAAAAGCTCCTTTGCTGAAGTTGATCTCTGTACTGATACACTACCAATATCACCGCTCCAAATGTATTTTTTATCTGTTGTCCAGGGCTCAGCAAATTAGAAGTAAATCAGGCAAATTAGGGGCAAGAATGGTTCTGGAGTTAAGTATCTGATAGAATCATCAAGTGATAGCTACCTTAGGAGCAAAACCATTAAATTTAAAGAATATCAGGAGGATTAGGCATAGTTCGAGAAAAGTGCCTGCTATCAGAAAAGTACTAAAGAAGAATTTAAATTAATAAAACATAAAATTATGGCAAGTGGCTTAATGTACCTGTTGAAGACCTCACTGTAGTCTGACAGAATAATGTGACAGTCTGTAAGGAAATGTTTCATGCCTTGTTATAAGCATTAGTATTTTGGGAAAGTATCTGTGGAAGTCAAGAAAACAGGTTTAGCTCTGAAAACAAGTGCTCATTAAGCTGTTGTATAGACTTTTTTTCTTTTGACACACTGGATAAGAGATGTTAACTTTGGTAATTAGCTTTTTCATTTAAAAAGGTGATCTGTTAATAGAATGGACATAGTTCAATATTTATATTTTATGAATTTTGTCTGAAATTTATTAATAAACCTTTACATAACTTGACAGTGATATATACATTTTTTAATTTACACAATCAAGGCTGAATAAATGTATTGATACATTTTTTTTTCTTCTCCAAATAAAACTCAAAACAGCTTTTGTCGCAGTTTATATCTCCATTTACTGGATGCATTTATGGAAGGCACATAACAGGTATTTTGTTTTCTATTATAGCAACTTATAAAAATTAGATACATCTACTCGTTATTTAAGAAAAATGGCAGATATTCAGACTGTGCTATAAATCACTATTAGACCAGACAGGTACTTTGAAAAAGCCTCTTCGTAGGCCAAGAGGGTTATTATTTTACATGTCCTCTTATGCTCAGAGTTAACTACAGGCAGACACGTACAAAAATTATGGCTGAAGAAAACTGCATAGATGTTTTAGAGTATACTATAATCATTCCTATTTATTTAAACCAGGGGCCTATTGCCTCTAGGCCAAGCTGGATCACCACTTGTTTTTGTAAATAGCTTACTTTACATAGTGTCTATAGCCATTCTGTCAGCTACATCAGACTAACAGACTAATTAAGACAATGACCATATGGTCCGCAAAGCCTAAGATATTTACTCCCTTGCTGTTTACAGGTTTTCCAACCATTGCTTAAGATAGTTGTTATGCATTTTGAGTGCTGACATTTTTTTATGAATATGAAAGCATTTCTTTTACAGGTCTTTGTGGGAAGAAACAGAAAGAAATCACAAAAGCAATTAAGAGAGCTCAAATAATGGGTAAGAGCATCTGAAAAACTGAACTGAGCTAATGAAAAGTTTTTGCTCATTATCTTTTGTGAAGAACATTCATTACCTTTTTTACAGGGTTTATGCCAGTTACATACAAGGATCCTGCATATCTCAAAGACCCTAAAGTTTGTAACATCAAGTATCGGGAGTAAATTAACACGTCTTATCAATAAACGTATTTTACAATAAATGGTTGTATGGTTTTAATATTGACTCAAATTATAAGATTTAATAACCTTTGAGTAGAAAATAGGCTAAATCTTACCAAACGCTTTAAATTTTAAATTCTTTATAATTGAGATCTTAACAAGGAAAAAGTGTTTCCACTGCTCATTAAAACTAATACTCATTACATTTTACACACAAACTTTAAAAATTGTTACTGTAAGATTGTCACTTTATCTGGTCCCCAGTTAGCATATACCATATACAGTTCACATTGGGATTTTAAATAGGGAATGGAGGACTTATGTTGGAAGTTTACTTTTGGCCCAGATTTTGTCTTGTGAATGGGATTTTAGGCATATGGTTGCATGAAGGTGGAATGTTTGTATTCATGCACAAATTCCATGTGATGGAGTGTGGGGGCTTGAAGTTGCTTAGATTTTCTAACTAGCAATATGTAAGTACACCTGGCTACAGTGGCTCTTCTCTTTGTAGAGACGTTAGCTACAAAGGTATAGATAGTGATGCAGTCATAGGACCTAACGTTTATTCCTGGGCTAGTCCATCTTGAAACTGGTAGTGTACTTTAAAATGATCCATGGACAAATGGTCTAGTATTATCATCTTATCTTACTCCAGGGATAGTACCTAATTGCCAGAAGATGAGAGTAATTGGGGGAAAATGATCTATAAGGACTCTCTTCCTTCTTTTCGTTTAATACCCTGAAAGGTGAGTCATCAAACTTAATTATGGAAGTTGAGCCAGTGCTGACCTTAGCAAGCTTCTCTATGATTGAAAGTTCAGTTTCAAGTAAGATGGATCATTGTGCAAAAGTATGAGCTAAATACATTACCTCTCTATAGTGCTTTAGCAAACTGAACTTTGTATGAAGGCCTGTTTCTTGTAAGGAGTCTTTGAAAAATCTTAAGCTGTTGTCTTCAAAAGACATTTGCATATGTTGGTTGCTTACTGCTTCTGACGGTCCTAGTCTACCTTGTTTTATCTGTTGATTAGTAGACTGGTACATGGAGGGCAGGGAAACACTAAAGAGGCAGACAACTCCAAATTGGTAGGTAGCCGCTTAATAAGCAAGAGAACTTACTTATAAAGCTTGTCTCGGGTGACCACGGGACAAATAGATTTCTGAGAAAAACAGATCTCTGCACCTGCCTGTCTTGAGTCTTAAAAGTTTATATTGAGGCCTTAACTGGGTTCAGTCACACACAATCCATATGATCTCAACACCTTACTTTCTCAAGGCTATGTTCTTGGAATACTCCCAATGTGGGAACAGTAGGCAAAGTGTATTCCAAGGATGGGAGGGGGCGAGGAACCTTTGTCTCAGTCCAGCTTGCAGGTAAACCAGGTCATGTGTGCTCAGTGACCTCCAGCAGTTCATTTATTGGTTGCATTTAGTCATTACGTTCTATGTGATGCTCTATTATGTCTGTGGTTATTATTTTTTTTAATTTTAGAGTGTGTGAGTCGGGAGAGGGGCAGAGAGAAAGAGCATCTTAAGCAGGCTCCATGCTCAGTACAGAGCCTAACACGAGGCTCGATCCCACACCCTGGGATCATGACCTAAGCCAAAATCAAGAGTCAGAAACTCAACTGAGCCACTGGTTTATGGTTATTTTTAAGTCAGGTTTCAGACTGCCAACCTATTTCCCCTCCCTCTGCCCTGTGTTGTTACACCACAGTGCTTCTTAGGTAACCAGTTAAACAGCCCCAACAGAAACTCATTATTTATACAAAACATCTGTTGTTATGTGGGCTTCAACAGCACCTCACGATAACTAATACATGTTAACATAGATAAAAGATAATTTTGATAGTAGCTACGAATTTATTCTGTCACTTAGGAAGTAGCAGATGGAAAAGCTATGGTCAAAGTGTATGTTCAGCATTTCATCCAGTGAATGAATCATGAAGGCTTCCCATAATGTGTAGGCTTTGTGGAAAATTCTCACAATTATGTAAAAGACACATACAAAAAACACAGTAAAAGCTCTTAGCCAACTTCATTTAACCAACTCACTGGATTCAACTGGGGCTTTGCATCCTCAAATATACTGAAGTTGATGACTCTTCAAACCTGTTGAGTTCTGCATTGCCAAGAGTCAGCTATTTTGTTCCCAAATCTGTGTCAGTTTTGTCACTGTACTGATGAAGTAGGAGCATTAAAAAGAGAGTTATTGTTGCAATGAAAAGTAAGTAAATGCTTTTGAAAGACTCTCAACAATAACTAGCTTTAAGAAAATGGTTGTCGGGGTGCCTGGGTGGCTCAGTTAAGTGTCCCACTTCGGCTTAGGTCATAATTTCGTAGTTCATGAGTTCAAGCCCCGCACCAGTCTCTGTGCTGACAGCGTCAGAGCCTGGAGCCTGCTTCTGATTCTGTGTCTTTCTCTCTCCCCCTCCCCCACTTGTGCTCTGTCTCTCAAAAATAAATTAAAACATTAAAAAAAAAATAGTTGTCAAGTTAGGTGTGGTTAGGACAACTGAAGAAGGGTGGAAGTAGGAAGATGCTGTGAAATAAAAAAAAAAAAAAGCAGTAGCATTTTGTACTTAGGTTGCTTTGCAAGTTTCTTTAAATAAACTGGGAATTGTAAAGATTAAGTAATGGATGTGCCTTATATAGGAACACCAGTATACTCACAGAAAAGCTCCTAGCCCGACAAGGAACGGTTGACAAAATGAATGTACACTCTACTTTGTTAAAATGAAATCTGTGATAGACATATGTATATATATACATGTATGCACCATTTTTGGTTCCCATTTTAACTGGCATTTGTAGCTACTTGACCAGCTGCTGACCTCAGACATGCTGCATTACCAGGCTTGTCCTGTACTCAAATACTGAATTCACTCAATTTTGTGTAGAGGACTCTAGACTAGGGAGAGATTATTTGTGCTGTATTATAGTTATACCATAATCAGAACTGCCAGATTTAGCAAATAAAAATATAGGACATGCAATTAAATTTGAATTTCAGATAAACAATGAATAATTTTTTAATGAATGTCCCTAATATTGCATGTTTCCAGCATTTTATCTGGCAACCCTAGCCATTTATAACTTAAGGAGTAGAAACTGTAATGACTTAAATAAAAACAAAATATCTTTTCATATTACCTTTATACATCTTTTTCTATTGTGTTCTGCTAGTCTTTCTTTTCCAATTCTAAAGTATGCTATATAAGTTTAAAAGAATATCTATTTAAATTAAGCCTTTCCCTCAACAGTTTTGTAAAAGGGGCCCCTGGCTGGCTTGATCAGTGGAGTGTGTGACTCTTGATTTGGGGTTATGAGTTTGAGCTCCTTGCTGGGTATAGAAAAGATTACATAAAAATAAAATCTTTCAAAAGGTGGAGGGGAAAAAAAAAAAAAATTATGGTTTAAAAATAAAGTGCTTTAAAAAATAAATGCACTAGAATTTATGTATTACTGCAAATAGCTGAACATAGTAAAGACAGTATAAATGGCTTTACCCTTAAGCCAATCAAAAATCTCTTGGTCTAAAAGGATCAAAATGTAGGAGACTGTGGATATTCACCAGAACCCTTCATTTTTTCAATCTCTTCATCTGTTTCAGGGCTGCTCACTGTAGATGCTTTTTCTGGATTGCTACTATCAGTATCTGTTTTAGATGGTTTGTTTTGTGTCTCTAACAGCCGTGACTTTTTGAATTGCCATCCATCATCGGTATCTGAAGCTTTACGTTTAACCATTTCCGGTGTACTGCTAGCTGGACTAGCTTCAGGAATGTCAGTGTATTCTACCATTAAGGTCAGGTTGTCTATCACATCAAGATGGTGGTTGGCAGTACAGCTACTTTTAGAAATACGCCTATTTTTCAAAGAGATAACACATGAATGAAGAAATTTGCAATCTGGAAAAAAGGTCCGTAAAGCTTGACAAAGAAAAATGTTCTCCTGAGGGTCTTTTTCGATGGTCTCTCCTAAACAAAATAAAATTATCAGTTCAGCATATGATATCTGTTTTACAAAGCTTTTGTAGTGATTTGTTAAGTAAAGTCAAAAAGATATTAACTGAATAGTTCTATCAGTCCTCTAAACTGAGGAAAAATGACGTGCATAATCCCAATTATATGCCACTATATTCTAAAAAGGAATTTAAGTTGTATTTTTTAATATCAACAATATAGTATATAATAATACCAAGTTCTTTGCTCAGTAGGATTTAAGAGTATATTAATAAAACAATTATTTTTAATCCTAAAGTAGATAAGTTCATCAGTTATTTTAGTGGGCTCATCCATAATTCAGTTTAGTGGGTATTTTTTTTAAAGCGCAGAAGGCAGTGATGTGTGAATGTTTTACTTACGTGTTGCTTGAGTTTGTGCCTGTTTTCTTTTCTTAATTTCCTGTTTCAATCTGTGTACATCCTTTAGTAGTTTCTCTACTGCTCGCTCACTGTGTTCTACTTTTTTGCATATACCCTGCAAAACAAAATAAGGACAGAGATAAAATTCTCAGTTGTGTACTACAGCCTAGGCTCACAAATAACAGAAAATCCTTTGTGGATTTTATATTATTATTAGCCTTTTATAAATATCTTATTTTGCTATTTTCTGAAGGAATGCAACAAGCACTTGTATGGTGCATTATAGGTTATACAGTGCTTTCCAGATGTATTAACTGCCCATTTATGGATAGCTGTATCACACCTGTTATCTGCACGCTATACACAGAAATAAAAAACAGAAATATTTATTTACTTTGAAACAAAAAATACTGTAGTATTTTGAGAGACGCATATATACTGCAAAGATTTAACATTAAGAAACTGACAGTGGGGCCACCTGGCTGGCTCGGGGCTGTGGGTCCGAACCCCATGTTGGATGTAGAGATTGCTTAAAAATAAAATCTTAAAAAAAGAAAAAGAAACTGACAATAAAGTAACTGTGTTTTACTGATACTATGAAGGAAATCAATGTGCAGACACAAAGGGAAAGAAAGTTCTGATGGCATTCTGGCCCCTGGTTCCAATTTCTTCCTGAAGCTCAGCTGCTTTTTGCCTGGAGCTCCTGTAACATACCTCTACGTCTCCTATTTTAGCCCAAGTTGGTACTTTGACATAAGAGTTCTAATATATTGCTATATGAAATATGCTGCCATTAAGAACTAAAGACTATGTAGCAACATGAAAAATGCTTAACGACATCAAATGAAAATCCGGACAGTCTCCTTCACTACCAACTATGTAAAAGCATGGATGTATTAGGGGAAAACTAGAAATTATGGTACAGTGAAAATAGTTATGTTACAATGTTGGGATTCTGGATGTTTCTGTTTTCTAAAATTCCTGTATTATCATTCACAATAAAAACCTGTGTGCGTTAGTAGTATAAAATGTATTAACTCTATTTCTCTTAGTGTGATAAGTATATATATAGGGGTGTGTGTATGTATATGTGTGTGTGTGTGTGTGTGTTTATGTGTGTATATATAAACACACACTTTAATGTTTATTTTTGAGAAAGAGGGTGAGAGCACATGGGGGAGTGGCAGAGGAAGAGGGAGACAGAGGATCTGAAACAGGCTCAGAGAGCCTGATGGGGGACTAAAACTCCTGAACCGTGAGCCCATGACCTGAGCCGAAGTTGGATGCTTAACCAACTGCGCCACCCAGGCGCCCTCTCTTAGTGTGCTATATTGAGGAGTACGGTGGCCATGGGATATACTACTCAGACCTCCACTGGAGGAAACATAGTGGAAGGACAGCCCCAGCTACCAAACTTTCGGGTCCACTACTGAAGCCACACTTCCCCTCAGCCATTCTTAACCACTGACTGAACATAGTGGGATATTAGTACAAATCCATTCCTGTAGGACAACTTTGCTTAGACTCCCATCAGCCTGGCTAAAACTTCTCTAGCCCTGTAGTCTAAAGCTCTCTCTACCTAGATGTCCTCCCCTCCTGTCTCCTCTCAGGTGTCAGACTCAGCATTTAAGTCTCCCTGCCTGTTCTTGTTCCTCCCTCTTTTGTCCTTCTCGGGCCTAATCTCCTACACGTTTAATCCCATCTTGAGGTCTACTTCTCAACTGATAACAATGAAATAGTATTTACTACTGTGGTAGATTATTTTGTTCTCAAATATGTGCTTCCCTTTTTATCCTCTAAAAGGGTTATATATCCCTGCCTACTGCCATGAAATAGGGATATATACTCTGGCCAATGAAATGTGAGTGGAAGTGACCTGCAAGCTCTGAACAGAAGTTTTTGTTTTTGTTTTTTTAATTAAAAAATATTTTTTAATGTTTGTTTATATTTGAGAGAGAGATACAGCATGAGCGGGGGAGGGAGACAGACTCTGAAGCAGGCTCCAGGCTCTGAGCTGTCAGCACATAGCCTGATGGCGGGACTCAAACTCATGAGCCGTGAGATCATGACCTGAGCCAAAGTTGGACGCTTAACTGACTGAGCCACCTGTTCAGGTGCGCTTGAACAGAAGTTTTAAAGCTGTTGTGAATTTCCACCAGCTTTTGCTCTTTTCCATTTGTCATGAGAAGAGCATGTCCCATGTAAGGGCTGCTCCTTCAGTGTCGATCCTAGAATGAAGAGGACACTTAGAACAGGAACAGAGCTGCAGCCAAGATATAATGTGAGTGAGACTAACCTTTTGTTTTTGTAGGCCATTGAGATTGAGGTCTTTGTTACTGAAATTAACCTATTAGAAAAATGTGAATCTAAGCAAATGTCAAGTTATCCCTAAAAGATCTGTTATCAATTTGATATGAACTCTAGAAGTAGTCTTTGATATGTGAACTTACCTTTAATTCCTCTTGTAAAGAAGCATACATTTCATTTATTTTATGTACTTCCTTTAAAGATCCATCTTCTTTAAAAAATTCAGAGCTGTGAAAAATTACCATTTTGTCAGGCAAATGTATAGAAATCATTTTAATACTACGATGAAAACTTATTTGTAGATGAGGAGCAACAGAAGATTCTTTTTACCGGTTTTGCAGGGACCATATTTTGTCAGCCTACTTGTTCACAGCAAAACCAATCAGAAAACTTATTTTATGTATCTTCACATTAGCAGACTTCAAAGCCTCTTAGGTACTACTGCTAGGACTCAAAAGACATAAAGAAAACTAAAGACTGAAAAAGGGGAAAAAGGTTTCTTTCTTGGCAACAGGGACTAGTCAATTTTTAAAATACTTTACTGAATTTAAGTCATTACTGATTGAAAGAGGCAACATTGTTTTATATACCAAAAAGACAAAAAAACCCACTAAGGCATAGTTTGTAAATTATCCCAATTAGAGATAAATGTAATACTGTGCATCTCAGAATTAAGGTTTCTGTTTCTCAGAATTGTTTCTTTAAAACTGTTAATTCTTGTGGAACACAGAAACAAATAAAATCTAGTCTCTTATTCTCCAGTAAGTACCCTGTAGTCCCAGTGTTGTTATTTCTGACATTAACTATTCCCTTAATGAACATACAACAGTTATGGCTATATAGCTATAGCCTATAGTATAAATGAGTCTGGCTAAAGTCTCTTATTTTTATTGTTACTTAACATCCAGTCTAATTTTATGCCTTTATGATCTAAATTGCTACCTTAGAAAATTATTTTGAAGCCAGCTGCTTACTATTAGAATACATATGTTGACACACATAGGCTATACAACAACCCTTCTCTTTTTTGTGTATTATAAATGGATAAGTGCTAGAAAGAAATACAGAAAAAGTAAAAACAGTCTATTTATTTGAATAATGTGCTCATTAGTTTTCCTTTAATTTTTATTCTGTTGTGTAATAAAAAATTAATTTCAAAAAACGAATGGAAATTTAGTGGGAAAGTAGCCAAAGAATCTCACCTATGTGTTTTTACTGCTCGGCTAAAACCAGTGGACTCACAGGAGCCTGATGCAGTTTTATAACCCAGTTGTTCGGACATGCCCAGATTGGCTACCACTAATGGTATCCTGTGAAAAAGTCTGAAATGATAAAATTTTTAAATATAAAGTTAGAATAAAGTAAAATATTAGCCTCTCCTTATTATATACCTATACTTATACATATTATGTATAGAGTACCTTTCCCCTACAAGATTAAAAAACAACCAAAAACCCCATTCTATACTACTTACCTGAGATGGAATTTATTGACTTGAAGCAAATTCCTTTTAAAAGTGGTGAAATGTGCACAGTGTAAGGTAATTGTGTGAAAACAATACCTTTAAAAAAATTTTTTTTTATTTTAGAGAGCGCGAGCTGGGGAGAGGAGCAGAGGGAGGAGGAGGAGAGAGAGAGAGACAGAGAGACAGAGAGACAGAGAGAGCGAGAATCCCAAGCAGGCTCTACGCTCAGCTCGGAGCCCAATGCAGGGCTCAATCTCA
Organism: Cryptoprocta ferox; assembly: GCA_028646485.1. Classification (NCBI taxonomy): domain Eukaryota; kingdom Metazoa; phylum Chordata; class Mammalia; order Carnivora; family Eupleridae; genus Cryptoprocta; species Cryptoprocta ferox. The sequence goes on along the minus strand of CM053567.1, from coordinate 127,498,204 downwards.
CTACCCTGGGATAATGACCTGAGCCAAAACCAAGAGTTGGATGCTCAATCGACTGAGCCACCCAGGCGCCCCTAAAAGAATACTATAATGGCTATTTTAACATGTAAAAACAGGCAGTATTGTTGAGATTTATCCTGTCTTCCATGAATAATAAAATTATTTTTAGGGGGGGCCTGGGTGGCTCAGTCAGTTAAACGTCCGACTTCGGTCAGGTCACGATCTCACAGTTTGTGAGTTCGAGCCCTGCATCGGGCTCTCTGCTGTCAGCGCAAAGCCTGCTTTGGATCCTCTGTTCCTCTCTCTCTCTGCCTCTCCTTTGCGATCTCTCTCTCTCTCTCTCAAAAATAAGTAAACATGAAAAGAAATTAATCTTAGGCGCACCTGAGTGACTCAGTTGGTTAAGCATCTGACTCTTGATCTCAGCTCAGGTCTTGATCTCAGGGTGGTGAGTTCAAAGCCCTGCATTGGGGGTGGACATGGAGCCCACTTAAAAAAATAATAAAATTAATCTTAGTACTTGGTACTCTTTTCACTTAATCCTCATATTCCATGAGAATGTTGTTTATAGAACCTGTTGGGAGTCTCTGTGAACTCATCTTGGTGGACCACCAAGAACGACCTTGCTTCTTTGCAGGTTATAGAAAAGCTGCTCTAGTACCTAGGTTTAGTTCTATATTACATTCTTTAGCAACATTATCTAAAGCACACATATTTTTTCCACCTTATGACAAATCCTCTGTGCCAAAAACACAAGTCATCATTCCATACTGGGCTTCTAATTTCCTCACGTAACCTTCATTTTCCCATCTATAAAAAATATAGTACACTAACTTCAGAGGGCTATTGTGACAATTAAATGCAACAATATTTGAAATACTTGCTAAGCTGCAAAAAGTACAATGAAAACATTGAGTATACTTTTCTATTAATGGAAACAGCCAGTGACTGGCCCAACATTTACCCCTTCTGAGGTTTATATAAGGCATGCTCCAGCCGATGAGTAGAGCAGCTTTCTGTTATTATACTTGGTGTTAACAGCAGAAAAACAAGTTCCCGGCTTGAAAGATGCTTCTGTAAGTTTTTATGAAGCAGCCTCTCTCTAAATGTCATGATCTGGTCTGAATGACGTCGGAATTTGTACCAACCAACCACAGCCTGAGAGAAAATACAAAAAAATGCCAGGTGTAGACCTTAATGGTTACAATTATTATGTGTCTTACTGTCATAATTAAGCAATAAAATGGACAGCCTTAAAAATGGCATTCTTAAATTTAGCAAGGTTTTGGCATATATAAACAAAGCACATACTTAAGTATATACTTTACTTTTATAAAGTATGCAAACTGACTTGTGTAGTCAAATTATTTTCCATTCAGTTATGGGGCTACTATTTTATTCATATAGAGAAAAAAGATTCCTAACTTCTAGTTTCTTCATAGCATTTGTGATTTTAAAATCTTAGTCTTTAATCAAATTTAAATAAGAAAAATGTCAATGAAAACAAATTTATTTCCTGTATGGATACTTCGTTTGCTAAATAAACTGAACCCAATAGCTTTTAACTGGAATTTATATGGGAATGATACCCTTTTAGAGAGTAGGTTTCAAAACTGAATAAGATCATATGAAATGGTTTTATAAACTGTAACATTTGCTGAACAAATTTGTTAGTATTACTAAACTTTTTCTTAAAAACTGGAAAAATAAATCTCATTTACTGAAAACTTAGTAATTCTAACAAAGAGCAACTACTTTGCTTAAAGATCTGTGTGTGACAACATCAGCAACTAAGTTTTTTATCTGCACATTTAAACTGAGGAAATTGTTTCCTTCTTTTTAACACTAACAAGTTTTTATAGGTACATTTTTAAATACCCAAATATAATTGGGGGGCAAGCCCAAAGCATTTTCAACAAAGGATGTTTTTTAAAAGAAACTTACTGAATCTATTTTTATTCTCAACTCGGACATCAAAAAGTTTTAAGAAGTACCCCTCCCCAATTTTGTATATGGAAAAAAAAACCCTGTTTTGATCATTCAACAAGTCTTACCTAAACACCAAGTATACTACAGAAGGTTCAAATTGGGTGCTACATGGCAAAGTGCTTTAACTGCCGCTATGTAAAAGAACAGAATGAGGTAAGTCCTAGAATAAACGGTATGGGAAAGGGTATGGTAGGAATGTAGAAGAGGAAGAGATCAATGCTAATTAGAATAGTCAAGGATGTGGGGCAACTGGGTGGCTCAGTCGGTTAAGCATCCAGCTTCAGCTCAGGTCATGATCTCACTGTTTGTGAGTTCAAGCGTCAGGCTCTGTGCTGACAGCTCAGAGCCTGGAGCCTGCTTCGGATTCTGTGTCTCCCTCTCTCTCTGCCCTTCCCCTGTCTCTCTAAAAAATAAATAAGTGTTAAAAAAAAAATGTGTTTTTTTAAATAAAAGAAAAGAATAGCCAAGAATGAGAACAAGATTAATATTTTTAATGACTGGTTTTGTTCTCAGAGCAATCCCTTTGAACTTCTGGAAAGAAGAAGCCTTTCTTTCCTAACTTGCTTTATAGAACACTGTGAAGACAAATATTGCTTAAAACTTCTGTATTACACATTTTTAGGATATAATACCAAAAAAACTCCAAAAAGTCAGGGAATACCTTTTTGGCGGTTGATAATATTTTCTTCAGTGCTTGCTCGTTTAGTTCAGCAGAAGAATTATAAAAGCTGTAAAAGCCAAAATTAAAGGCATTTCAAACAGGCTAAAAATATGGATTTTATTAGCATTTTTAATTTTAGTTACTCCATACCCACCCAAAATCCATATACCTATTTGCTGGTCGTATGAAGTTCTAAAAAATAAGAATAAAGTTCTCAAATTAACAGACTTAAAGTGGTAGAAATATGAGATCCATAAAGGAGTGGAGGATCCAGGAATCGTTCATTCAACGAATATTTCTGTATGTCCACTGTATGTAGAACACTATACAAGCTCTAGCTCTTTCTGGCATAGCAGTTTAAGACCATACAAAAGCCTTTATTTTTGTCCTCCCCTGCCACAGATCTTTCCACCTTTACCATATGCTCCACTGCAATTCTTATGCAACCTTAGCTATGTGTACACACAGTGTGACTGGAAGATAGTAATGCTGATTTTCCAAGTACAGTTTATATAAATCATAAAGCCATTTCATTAAAACTATACCATGTTGTAGTTACAGGGGTTTGCTTTTCTATGTGTATGTTATACCTCAATGAAAAGTTTTAAGAAATATATCTGTAGAACTAAAAACACAAGTTTTCACCATAGAAAAGCAATAGGAAGCAGGCTGGATAAAGAACCTAACCAGTTGACACAAGATTACATTAAAATATGGTAAATGAGGAAACACATGATCAAATAAACTGGAATAAAAGAGTAGAAAAAAGGGCTGCTGTTGATGTATGAGAACGTGTCACTGAGTTTAGAATATGCAATGAGGTGACTGGGTGTGAGAAAAACAATCCTCTAGGTAAACTGGTACCTGGGATAGGCAGTGGAGACCAGCAAAAGCAAGCATATAAATACAGAGAAAGAACTATTAGGGTTGAAATAAACAAGTGAATTTTCAGGTATTTTTTTGAAAAGTCTTTTCATTTTTATCAGTACCACCATGTAAAACTGATAATTAAGATATTTTGTTAGTTTTAAAAATTACTTCATTTTCACAGAATAATTTTCACAGTATAGATCATTTACTTCATCTTGCTACTTACCTAAAAAGCTGATAGCATGGAATGTACTTCTGGATGTCTGGAAAAAAGGAATTTTTTGCTATGATTACATAAGTTATCATTTGAATAGCATATACCGAGCACATCATATATGAAGAGCATATACTGAGACCTATCATTCCTTCCATTTTTAAAGATGAGGTAGCAGGCAGAGAGAGTGGGGGAGGGGGCCAAAATTCAAAGCCAGTGCCTCAGTCTTAATTAGAACACTACATTCCCTCTAAATAGGTTTAATAATGGCAATACAAGAGATAAATTTAAAGGTGCTATATTTTCATTGGGTTCTAAAAAGGTTATGCTCTAATTTTACCCAACTGACAACAACGGTTATTATGGGATTATCTTTTGTTATTCCAAGGAGCTGCTTCATAAAGGATTTGTCAATGTTAACTACAGGCTTAAAAAAAAAAAAAAAGCTAGTATCTTTTAGGAAGTAACTTTTATTCTCTTGTCAGTAGAAATACATCTAAATACATCTGAATTCTAGTAGCTAAAGATGCTGTGTAAAACAGATTAAATTCTTTTGCATAAGACATTATTATAAATCTTGTAAGAAATATTCAGATGAATGTGGTGTTCCCTCTATTATTCCAAACTTTATTCAAGGAGCAGTATGGGTGAACCATCCACATCTGATAACACAGAAACTTATCCAGTGCATCCCAGGAATGCCTGGCCACCTCAGTTGGTAGAGCATGCTACTCTTGATCTCTGGATTGTGAATTTGAGCCCCACACTGGATGCAAAGAATACTTTAAAAATAACTACAGAAAAAGAGAATACGAGTTCTTCTGGGCTTCCCACTTTTGTGTGTGACTTGTGTCAAAAATCAAATTTTACCAGACAGCATTTACTGGATTACTGTAACAGCAATAGCCTATTTCAGATAGTTCCTGTGACATGTCCTATTTGTGTATCTTTTCCTTGGGCAGATCTTAGCCAGATTACTAGAATTTTTTTTAGTTACTTAAATCAAAGACATCAGTTTGATTTCAGAGAATTTGTGAATCTTCAGCAAGATGAGGAAACCCACTATCAAACTGCTGTTGAATCTCTTCAAGTAAACATCTGAAGGCTATAGACATCTCTGCATCTTTGTACCTGCAAGTACCATCTTTAAAGAGAAAACTACATGAAATCACCATTTCAATAACTTTATGTGTGTATTAATAAAAGTAATTCAGCCTATTTAAAAAAGGAAAAGTGATCATCCTCTTGAGACATTTTTCTTCTAGAAAATGTATGTTACTCTCAGATAAATTCCTGTTTAAAAAACAAATGAACAGAAACAGTCTTTGTAACTGATAATCGGTCAAACAACTCTGGTGCAGATATGGGAAAATACAAAAATAACCGCTAACCAAAGCGATGAAGTTACTTTGTAGATCTTGAATTTTACTTATCATCTAATAATCCAACATATTAAAATAATTCGAGCAAATACTTAAGTGTTCCTATAGCACTTGCCTAATATCTTAATGCTTAGCATTGTTCCAGCACGATGGGGTTGCTCAATAAGTGGTTGCTTAATTAAACTCCTCAAAATACATTTGCTTACTTTGGGTGGCATGCCAGTTACAATTGGGGGGCGGGGAATGCCCCAAAGGCTTGTTTTTAAAGCTTCTGAGAAGAAAAAAAAATTAACAAAGTAAAACTACAAACTGTATAAACAGCTGTAACACACGACAAAAGGCCAATTTCCTTAAGTTGTAATACCGTATTACAAATCAATTAAGAAAAAGCAAAATAGGACAGTAGAAATAGTCAAAGTATGCAACAGTCCTGTCTTTTTAAAAAAACAAAAGCTGCCCCCAAAGCAATACATAAACACTTAACCTCATTTGTAATTAAGAAATGTAAATTAATATAATTTTTCGTTTATCAAATTGGCAAAGATTAAAAGATTGGATAATACCTAGTGACAGCAACAGTATGGGGACCTGGGCACTTTCACATATGGTGGAAGAGTCTTAAGAACATGCCTTTTCCAAAGGCAATGGTCTACCTCTAGGATTTTGGCTTTCCAACAGACTCAAAGTCATAGAGATATATGCACTACAAAGTGTTCACTATTATATTGTTTTGTATTAACAAAAAAATAGAAAGTCATTCGTAACTGATTTTATATACATGATGGTAAGTAGATACAGTGGGAATATAAAGCCATTAGAAAGAATGGCAAACTATACACACTGTTAGTACAGAACAGTATCAATGGAGATATTTCTCTTGGAGATATTTATCCATGTATAGTATAATCCCTTTCATGTAAATAAAAAAATATACACCTTTATATACATGTGTATTGTTAATGAGCAAAAAAATACTCATAAAACAGTGGTTAACAAAGACTCTATTGAGAGTGAAGTTAAATTTACATGTTTACTTTACACATATATACATTTATATCCATATATAAATTTACATATATACTTCCATTTTTAACCTTTTAAAGTGGCAAACAAAAAATGACATATAGTAGGAATATAAACTGATACAGTATTTCTGGAAAGCAATTTGCTAATACAGATCAAGAACCTTAAAAATGTACATACCCTTTGACACTCTAATACCATCCCCAATAATCTATCTATAATAAATGTAAAAAAATATTTATGTACAAGGATGGACACATAATTTATGATAATGAAAAACTGGAAACTACTGATTATAACGTAAAGGACTGCTGAAATCACATAGAACCATTAAGAGTTAAGTAAGCTGACAGAGAATACACACTGCAGTTATAAAAAATGATATTTAGAGGATTTTTTAACATATGGAAGTGGTCATGACACAATATGATGTCATGATGCCACATGTTTTGTAACGCACACCACCAATTTTCTTTTTAAAAATATGCTTAGAAAAAACTGTTAGGTAATCAGAAAACCCTCCATATATTTTAAGGCTCCCTTTTCCCTTTCTTCCCTGAAAGACCAGCTGCCATCTGCTGCAGGTGTTTCATCACCTGCTGCTCGAACCCTTCAGTCTTGCCCTTTTCACATTACACTCCAGAAGTTACTTACAATGATCTAAAACGGAGTCTGGAAAACTGAGTTTTTTCAGTTCTCATCTTCCAACTTTTCTGCAGCACTTAATGTTTGTGTCCAAACTGTTTTATCTTTCTTATTGGTCTTGCTTACTGGATCCTTCTCCTTTTGTTGAGCCATCTTCCTGCCACTTAAATATATGCAGGAGCTAGTTCATCCTTGTTTCCTGACAGTTATCTTACCCACATCTTCCGTCCCATACTCTTGCTTTAGGCCAGGGCCATAATTGTAATTGAGATTGAATAAAATGTATCTTTTAAAATCTGCATTAAAAGGTTTTAACTATTTTTTAAAACAATTTACAAAATAATTTATGCGGATCCCATTTAGCATAAACCATCAACTACAGGAGACACAGAAATAAGTGACTCACAGGGGCACCTGGGTGGCTCACTGGGTTGAGCATCTGACTCTTGGTTTCTGCTCAGGTCATAATCTTGCGGTGTGTGGACGGAGGTCGGGCTCCATGCTGACAGCGTAGAGCCTGCTTGGGATTCTCTCCTTCTGCCCCTCCCCCGCACTCTCACGCTCTCAAAATATATAAACAAAGTTAAAAAAAATGACTCACCAATTGTATAAATAACTTCAACATCATCCATTTGGGAATCAGTAATACTATTCTTTGCTTCACCTTTCACTTCCCCAAGAAGAAAACCTTCCTATAAGGGTAAAAACAAGCAGTCTATGGAATACCGTGATAGAATTACTACTCAATCACTTAACCAGTATATCCCAAGATCAGGTGAGGGACACACAAAAGAAAGACCAGGTGAACTTTCAGTTTAGTTAGGAAACATGAACAGTTAAATACAAATGAATAGAAGAGAATGTAAATACTGCTATGATTTTAGCAAATCTGAATCATAAAAGGTTTAACGCCAGAAATGAGCACACACTGTTTGAAGAAGGCGGAGCAGAGTAGTTTGTCTTGGAACAGAAGGCTCCCCTTTCAGAGTAATGAAATCAGATAGGTGGGAATAGCACCAATAATGGAACATCCCGAATAACTAGCCAAGGGCTCTGGATTAACGGCACATCTGAGCTATGAAATGACACGATGATCAGTGTTTTTAGATTAAACGTTGTAAAAAATACTAAAGATGTGGAATTTGGTACCAAAGTCTGATTTCTAAAAGGGGATCTGGGAACCCTAATTGTTTTTAAAACGCAGGCATTCTGCCACAACAGGAGTGATGTCTTTGAATTTCAGAAAATTCATTTATTTCACTTGGCACATCTGAAGACCCAACATGCTTGAGGTCCAATAAAGATTTTATCTTCTTTATAGTTAGTTAAGAATGCCTCCCCCCCTTCCATTAAAAAAAAAAGACAAAAAGAATGTTTCAATAATGTGAGTTTTTACTGGAATCTAGGGGGAACAATCCAGAACTCTATAGTCCAGTGTTCTAGACAAACCCTGGGAAAGGAAGCAGTGTAAATACAAGTACAGCTCTCCAGAAAAATCACCTTTTAAAAAGATGTTTAAAAAGATGTTTAAAAAGATGTCTTAAAAAGATGTAAGAGTAATGGTCTCTCTAACATGATGGGACTTCCCGAGGGCTAATCCTTTAAACCACAGAGACTTAAGGACCCATTCCGTTTATATTCATACTTAAGACTTTCCAAAATAATTTCACAGCCACACACATTTTGAATTGTCATATATATATTTGCTCTCAGCCAGGTGTTAATCTACAAGGTTATTTAAAATTGAAGGGGTGTCTGGGTGGCAGGGTCAGTTAAGCGCCCAACTCTATCTCACTGTTCCTGAGTTCCAGCCCCGCGTCAGGCTCTGCCCTGATGGCGCTCAGCCTGCTTGGGATTTGGTCTCTCCTCTCAGCCCCTCCCCTGCTTGCGCTCTCTCTCAAAATAAATAAATGAACACCCCCCCTCCAACTTTAAAATGTATACATGAAAGGTATCAATTCCAACCGTATTAGGACTGTGCCAAAAAACGATTTTGGAAACAAGAGACCTTATGAAATGAAGGACACAATATTTAGCAGCTATCAGTAGGCTCTGTTCAGTATGGTAGTCTCGAAACTGTACTAGCATACGAAACACTTTAATCTAAGCCAGTATTTCTTGGGCTCGAAGTTTTATAGTATTTTTCTGATTGCGTAAGTTTTCCAAAACGTGTACTGTATTTAAAACACTACTTCACTACTCCATCCAGAGACTTTTGAACCTGGCAGAAGTATGAAATAAGAATATCTAATATTTGAGGATAAAATTTAATGTTTCTATTGTAACTGAAAGCATCAGCCAACGAACTAGCTGAGGCCTTACAATTTCATAAACTTTTATGACACCAATGCAAACAAAAATCAGATCTCACATACACCAAATTAGGCTTTCTCGTCCATTAAGCTTTGACCCAGAACAGCCACTGGATGCGTCTTCTGGTCCCTCACTAGCCTACAATTTCAACAAACACGCACTGTGGCTGCTCTGCACGAAAAAATTCAGCGGCCTTTGAGAACCACTAACCGGTAGTTAGGAGAAACGGAAAGTGAACCCGCAACCTTCCTACCGTCGTGGGAGAACGTTGTATAACTCTCCCGTCTTTTCACAACGAAGTTTAAACAGAAAAAAGGGGGACTGCTAAAGAGAAACGCGGCCGTGTGGGACACTGGTCGGGGCGAAGAAATAAACTCTGGTTAGAAAAGGAATGGCTACTCCTGGAAAAGACTTGGCAGGCGGGAGACACACCTAGGACTGCCCAGGAGCGGGACAAGGCAAAGCCAGAGGGCAGAGGACCCGCGCGGCGCCGTCGGGAGCTCATGGGCGGGGACCCGGGTAACGGCGGCGAAGGGCGCCCGCGCGCGGGGCGTCTCCCGAGGTGACGCCGGAGCCCGCCTCGCCCCGCAGGCTCACCGTGTCCGAGTCGGTATTGAGGTGCTGGAAAGCGAGCGAGCCGAGCACAAAGCCGGAGAGTACCGCCGACGTACTTTCGCCCTCCATGCTTCCGCAGGCGCAGCGCGGAGGACAGCGAGAAGGCAGGGCGCGCAGGAGCCGGGTGGGTTGCGGGGGCAGGCTCCTTATGTAACGCGCGGGCGAGGCGGGGCCGAGCGAGGAGGTGGTGCCTGCGCCGGCGCACTGGATCCCGCGCCCTCCGCCGAGGGGGCGGGCCCGGGGAGGCGCCGGAGCTCTGTGTGGAGGGGGCGTGGCCAAGCTGCTGTGGGGGGCGGGGCCAGGGCTCTATGGGTTCTTCCCCTGCCGCGTGGCCCGGGTCGCTTCGCGGCTGCGGCTGACTGCCTCGCAGGAAAAGTTGATCAATGTTGGATAAGACGAAGTGCGTTTGGGTGGTCAGCTGCTGCCGAGGGACCCGTGGCATATATGCAAACTTATAAAAAATGAACAATGCTGACAGAATAGAAGCATTGCTTATGTCGCTGTAATAGCACAATGGAAATGCCCTGTGTATAGTTTTAAAAGTGTATGATATTGCCATTTACCCATTGAGACTTATAGAATATTAGTACCCCTTTCATAGTCTCTTCTAGAACTCTCCGGTGATGTTCCATCCTGAGGTGGGGGGGGGGGCGGCTTGGGTTTCTTTGAGGATTTGCTATCTTTAGAAAATTAAAGACTCAGGTTAAAGAATATGCTGATTATAAATATTGTTTATTATATGTATAACCATGGTATATTGAGTGACTTGATATAAATGGTAAGGGAAGTGGGAAGACCAGGGCTTGGCAATATTTCACAACAAAGCTATGTTTCTTAAATTATTAAAAGTCAGCAAAATATCAGACTACTGAATTGAGTTAGTATTGCACATTTCTGGGTTTTGCTGTGTGGTGGCTATGTTTGGCTGAGTAACAGGCTGAAGACAGATGTGTAGAATTTTATGTTTATTACCTAAAATTAAATTTCTTGCCTTCATTTTAGCAAAATCATTGTTACTATGAAAAGATTTTTCACATAATTTCTGTTTTATGAATGGTGATGATCTAAAGGATTAAAAAGTAAAATGCAACACTATTCCGAGAGACCAGAAATAAACACTCAATATAAGTCAAGTAATTTTATTTTTTTAAATATATTTTTTTAAGTTTATTTATTGATTTTGAGAGAGAGTGAGCAAGCTGGGAAGGGGCAGAGAGACAGGGAGAGAAAGAATCCCAAGCAGCCTCCTGCTGTCAGCTCAGAGCCCGATGTGGGGCTCAAACCCACTAACCTTGGGATGATGACCTGAGCTGAAACCAAGAGTCAGATGCTTAACCGACTGAACCCCGAAGGCACCCCAAGTCAAGTAATTTTCAACAAGTTTTACAAGACTGTTCATTAGGGAAAGGGCAGTCTTTTCATGCAAAAGAATTGTTAGGCCCTCTCCCTATACCACACACAATAATTACCTCAAAACGGATCAAAGATGTCACTGTAACATCTGAAACTCAGAAGAAAACATAGTCTATGAAACTCAGAAGAAAACATAGGAGGAAAGGTTCATGATGTTGGATTTAGCAATGATGTTGTGGATGACACCAAAGGCACGACACTAAAGGAAAAAATATACAAATTGTACTTCATCAAATTAAAAACCTTTGTCCATCAAAGGACACTATCAAGGGACACCTGGGTGACTCAGTTGGTTAAGCTGCCGACTTCGGCTCAGGTCATGATCTCATGGTTTGTAAGTTTGAGCTCCACATCGGGCTCTGTGTTGACAGCTCAGAGCCTGAAGCCTGCTTTGGATTCTGTGTCTCCCTCTCTCTCTGCTCCTACCCCACTCACACTCTCTGTTTTTTGAAACTGAATAAACGTTAAAAAAAAAAAAAAGACACTATCAAGAGAGTGAAAAGGCAACCCACAGAATGGGAGAAATATTTGAAACCATACATGTGATAAGACATTAATATCCTGAATATATATAAAGAACTACAACTCAACAGTAAAATAACCCAATTAAAAAATGAGCAAAGAAATAACACAATTAAAAAATGAGCAAAAACTTGAATAGACATTTCTCCAAATAAGATATACAGATGACCAATAAGCACACAAAAAGATGCTTACCATCACTAATCATTAGAGAAATGCAAATCAAAACTACAATGAGACACTACTTCACATGCATCAGGATGGCAAGGGTATAGTAAAAAATATGTTGGGTCTTTGTCCCTGCATACAGGAGCAGTGTTCCTATAACTCTTGGAGTCCTCAAAGTGATAAAAGCATTGGGGGAGCTAGATAGCACAAGGATGGGAGCTAGTTGCCAGAAAGACCAAGCCTTGATTAGATTGCAACTTTGAGCTCCACTCCAGACCTCTTAGGTGATAGGAACTAGAGATTAAGTTTAACTGCCAACAGCCAAATGATTTGATCATCATGCCTAAGTAATGAAACCTCCATTAAAATTCCTTAAGAATGGGATTTCCCTGGGCAAAAGCAAGCAAATGTATGAGAAGCCTTACCAAATATGTTGTCTCGGCTTCCTCTCATGGGTCTTCCAGAGACTAATAAAAAAAAATTAAATTAGTTAACAAGGAAATGGGGAAGGGAAGAGAGCAGAATCAAAGAACTCTCCCAGTAAGGTGGAAATCTTTAGATGATTGTTAACAACTAACATTAACAACTCAAGCAACAATAGACATTGGCGAGGATGCGGAGAAAGAGAATCTCTTTTGCACTGCTGGTGAGAATGCAAACTGGTGAAGCCACTCCGAAAAACAGTATGGAGATTCCTCAAAAAATTAAAAATAGAACTACCCTACGACCCAGCAATTGCATTACTAGGTATTTATTTAAGGGAAAGAGGTATGCTCTTTCAAAGGGGCACATGCACCCCAATGTTTATAGCTGTGCTATCGACAATAGCCAAAGTATGAAAAGAGTCCAATGTCCATCAACAGATGAATGGATAAAGAAGAAGTGGTATATATATACAATGGAGTATTACTCAGCAATCAAAAGGAATGATAACTTGCCATTTGCAACTACGTGAAAGGAACTAGAAGGTATTATGCTAAGCGAAATTAGTCAGTCAGAGAAAGACAAATATCATATGATTTCACTCATATGAGGAAGTTAAGATACAAAACAGATGAACATAGGGAAGGGAAGCAAAAATAATAAAAAAAAAAACAGGGAGGAGGACAAAACATAAAAGACTCTTAAATATAGGGAACAAACAGAGGGTTGCTGGAGGGGTTGTGGGAGGGGGGATGATATAAATAAGTAAGGAGCATTAAGGAATCTACTCCTGAAATCATTGTTGCACCATATGCTAACTTGGATGTAAATTAAACAATAAATAAATAAAAAAAAATAAAATAAAAGCACAGATGATTATTAACAAGATAAATAAGATAAATTGATGGGATTGAAAAGAGTACTATTAATACAGCACTATTGAAGTTTGGGTGGGCCAAATGAATCCCCTGATGGTTCCCCAACATTAAAATGCCCCAAACAAGTTTGCTCTATTTACACCAGTTTGGGGGAATTTAAAAAACTGAAAGGCAAAGAATACAATGAGAAACCTGGCCTATAATCATCTGGGGCAATAGTCAGGCAGATTAATCAAAATAAAGTTTGCTAAAAGGGCCAGGGTCCCTTGGCTGGGGACCCAAAGCCTAACACTGAGGAGTAGGTAAAATGGTCAGAGGATGAAGAAAAGAAGTTTCCAAGATTTCTGGACACAGGAGATGCATGCATTTTGGTATCAACAACTGTTGGTGAAGTCTAACATGGGCTACAATTAGATTGAGAGAATACAGAGATGTAAAGAGTTGATAAGATTAGGGTGAAAGTTTGAGTGAAAATTGTAATGTTTAAACAGACTTTATGTGAAGAGTTTTTGTCTCCTTTATCTGAATGCTTTAAGGGGAATACCCTTAAGCCTGATGCGGGGCTCAAACTCATGAACCATGAGATCATGACCTGAGGGGAAGTCAGACGCTCAACCAACTGAGCCACCAAGGCGCCCCAATGCATATTTTAATAATAACATGATATTGATGTATATTTTTGAATTGGGGGAAATTCATCTACACGTTGGTCTATGTAGTAATTAACAGTAATATTAATTTTTCTTTCAGGGAAATAAGTAAGTAATGAGGTATAGTCTCATTCTGTGTTTGGAATTCCTGTGAAAACTAGTAGGTATCTTACTTGAATAAGAGAAAAAGATTTATGCCCCCTGCACTATAGTAATTTTGTGAATAATATAGCATATTGACCTTGTAGTTCAATACCAGAACACAGAAGATAACAATAAAAGAAAAGCAATTCAGCTGCTCTATTAGAATCACGTTAGTTAGAGACTTGATGCTTCAGAGGGATGTACTTGCTTACTTAAATTGAGATCCAATAATATTCATCTCTGTTAAATAGTTGTAGGGCTTGCTTTGGCAGCACATATACTAAAATTGGAACGACACAGAGAAGATTAGCATGGCCCCTGTGCAAGCATAACATGCAAATTTGAGAAGTGTTCCATATTTTTGAGCTCTTTATGTAAAGGAAAAACCTATAACTTATTTTTGGAAATCTAGGTGAACAATCTTTTGGAATACTTGTGTTATTCTTTTCCCGAATAAAACACATGCTAAGCAGTTATTAATCAACTTGTTAATTAGATTTTATATTATTTAATTTTTTTCAGCAATTAAAATCTTTTTTTCCACCGGCTGGAGAAGTATGAAAGCTAACATTTGATCCTGGGCTTGGCAATGTGTGCAGTGAAAATTGTTGGAAAAATAATTTAGAGCCGAGGATAGCCGAATGGGTAAAGAGAATAGTTCAGTCTTTTCTACAGAAAGATATGAATAGACTTACTCAGCTTCAGTTATAACTAATTTTTCCTGGGGAAATGGGAGAATTAAACACTCTTGTTTTTTTTTCCTAGAGCATACTATTGAATTTATGTTTTAAAACAATTTAAGGGGCCCCTGGGTGGCTCAGTCGGTTAAGCTCTGACTTTGGCTCAAGTCATGATCTCATGTTCGTGGGTTCGAGCCCTGTGTCGGGCTCTGTGCTGACAGCTCAGAGCCTGGAGCCTGCTTCGGATTCTGTGTCTCCCTCTCTCTCTGCCCCTCCCCCCTCATGCTCTGTCTCTCTCTGTCTCAAAAATAAATAAAAACATTAAAAAAAATTAAAAAACACAATTTAATACCTGCTTGCTTTCCAAATAACCTGGTGGAAAGTGAAAGCCACAGCTGTTTCATGGATTCTCCCAACAGGACATTCAAGATATGACTCACTGATGCTAATTTGTTTCAGTACTTTTTTTTTTTTTTTTTTTTGCCCTCTGGCACTGGAGATTTTATAGTGCTGTATCCTACTACCCTGAGTGATGAAATAACATTTCTGTTTTGTTTTTTTTACCAATCCCAGAAAAAGGAAAGCTTGGGCAAGTTTAAAAAAGACTTTAAATTGAAAGAGATGAGGGTTGGGGGGTCCTGGGTGACTCTGTAGGTTAAGCATCCAACTCTTGGTTTCAGCTCAGGTCATGATCTCATGTTTCGTGAGTATGAGCCCCACATTGGGCTCCACTTTGACAGTGTGGAGCCTGCTTGGTATCCTCTCTCCCTCTCTCTCTCTTTCTGCCTGTCCCCTGCTCACTCTCTCTGTCTCTCTCAAAAATGAATAAATAAATTTAAAAAAAATGAAAGAGATGGGAGATAAAATTAAAGCTTTGGTTTGATGATACTAGTCAAATAAAAGTCTACCCAGAAGTCCTTCTTTTCTTTTTTATCACTTAACTGAAGGCAGACCATGGTTGTTATTTTATTCTGTCTCTTCTTCAGAGAACAAGCTGGGGAAACCCAGTTCCCTTCTTAGAAGGCTTGATGTAGTAGGGCCCCTGGGTTGGTTGAATGTTCAACTTAGGCTCAGTGCATGATCTCATGGTTGGTGAGTTCAAGCCCACATTGGGCTGGTGGCTCTCGGCAAGGAGCCCGCTTCAGATCCTCAGCCCCTCTCCTGCTCTTGCTCTCTCTCTCTCAAAAATAAATAAACATTTAAAAAATTCTAAAAAAATTAAAAATTAAAAAAAAGAAGTCTTCGTGTAGAAGTGTGGGGATTCTAGGAATCCTCAGAGAGTGATTCCGTGGTGGCTGAGGCATTCTACAGCATTTCACCCAAGAAGCCAAACCTGGTGTGACCCTCGTGTGACAGTGAGCCTCAGCGATGCTGTAAAAATACTTTTTGTTGCCACAGACTTCTGAGTTTGTGGAACGGCAGCCCAGGAAGCCTCCTATCACCAAGAGCAGACAGCACAGAACGGCTTGCTGCCCCTCCTGAGCCCTGCTGGGAGCTCCCTGATCAGAAACCATTGCTTCCGATACCAATAACTCAGAAACCTCAAGCGGCATCAGAAACACGAAAGGATGCCATCGAGATTAAAAAAGAAAAATCCCTAACTTCATTTGTGTGCACTTCCTGCAGTAAAGCTTTCAGGGACAGCTATCACCTGAGGCACCACGAGTCCTGCCACCCAGGGTTCAAGTTGGCGTCCCGGTCAAAGAAAACTCCCACTATGGTGGTTCCCCTCATCTCTGCCATCGCCGGGGACAGCAGCAGAACTTCGTTGGTCTCCACCATTGCTGGCGTCTCATCAACAGTCACTACATCTTCTCGGGCACCAACCCCAGCAACAGTGCCAGGACCACAGCTATGCCCGAGATCCTGGCTGTCAAGAAACCCAGTAAGCCTTTCAAGAAGAACCATGCCTACCAGATGTGTGGGAAGGCCTTCCGGGATGTGTACCACCTCAACTGGCACAAGCTCTCCCATTCGGACGAAAAGCCCTTCTAGTGTCCCGTCTGCAATCAGCGCTTCAAGAGGAAGGACCGCATGACTTACCCTGGGAGGGCTTATGAAGGAGGCATCACCAAACCCCACACTTGCAGTGTTTGTGGGAAAGGCTTCTCGAGACGTGCACTGCTGCCTGTGCCACCAAAGACAGACTGCGTACACACATGGTGTGCGCCACGAAGGCAAGGTGAGGTGTAACGTCTGTGGGAAGCTTCTGAGTCCAGCTAACATCACCGACCGCTTAAAGACACACGGGCGGAGCCAAGGTATCAACTGTAATCCACGTGAACAAGGCATCAGTAGAACAGGCACGAGTGGAGACGGGCAGCCAGAAGCAGCAGCAGCAGCAACAACATGTGAGAGTTGGCCAGGGAAGCAGGTGGAGACTCTGAGACTGGGGGAAGACGCTGTCAAAGCAAGAATGAAAGAAACTGCTAACCTGCGCCAAACCTCGGGGCTGCTACAACACCCGTGACTCTCACTGCTCCATTCAGTATAACGTCCTCTGGGTCGTCTGGGACAATGTCAAACCCAGTCACAGTGGCAGCAGCAGTGAGAATGAGAAGTCCAGTAAATGTTTCATGCACACTTAACATAACTAGCCCAATGAACAGCAGGCACCCTGTAACTATAACCAGTCCATTATCTATGACCTCTTCTTTAAAACTCACTACCCCAGTAAGCCTTCCCACCCCTGTCACTGCTTCAGTGAATATAGCCCACCCTGTCACGATCTCATCTCCAGCAAACCTGCCCACACCTATGACGTTAGCTGACCCTCTCAATATAGCAGTGAGGCCCGTAGAGAGCATGCCTTTCTTACCCCAAGATTTACCCACATCACCACCTTGGTAAACAGCGTTATAAAATCAAAGAAGGAGTTAAAATAAATATTTACCAGCATCTTAATTTTAATTGATTAAAGCAAAAAGTAAGCCATGGTGGCACCTGGGTGTCTCAGTCAGGTAAGTGTCTGACGTCAGCTCAGGTCATGATCTCATGGTTTCTGAGTTCAAGCCCCACGTAGGGCTCTGTGCTGACAGCTCAGAGCCTGGAGCCTGCTTTGGATTCCGTGTGTTTCTCTCTCTGCCCCTCTCCTGCTTGTACTCTGTTTCTCTCTCAAAAATAAATAAACATTAAAAAATGTTTTAAAAAGGTAAACCATGAAATCGGGAGATTTTATTAAATTAGTTAATAATAGTGTAGTAGCATTTTTCTCCAATTTGGCTGGGATTATTCAAAGTAGGGTGTGTATGTAATTTATCACTGGTGCACTTTATTTTAATCAGAAATTCCTTTTAGCTGACAGCATTGCTTAAACAGGATGGTAGTTGGCAAGATGAAATGCCAGAATTAAAACCAATCATAAAAAAGCAAAAGCCATTGCAAAATTAAAAAAACAGCATTACTGTTTCTAATCCCAAGAAATCATTTTATTTTAAACACTAGCAGAACTCTTCTCCCCATACAAGGTGGATGGGTGGATGGCTGATTTTAACGTGAAATCCTAAATCCACAGATAGAGAGCTAGTATAGAATTGTCTGTGTTTCTTGTTTTTATGAGTAAATCTGTGCATTGTCATAATGAAATGCATTTCAGAGAATATGCATTTTACCTTTGGGAATATGTTAATTTCAGGCAGCATTCTCTACGGGAAACATGATACGAGCTCTGATATGCAAAGCATATGACAACTTATCATTCTACCTTCAACATATAATAGGGATTGTGACCTGATATTTGGAGATGTAAATATTGCTCAGCATATTAATCCTGATGGAACATAGCATTGTAGTTGACTTAAAAAAAAAAAACCCAACCAAAATATGGAAATTGTGTTTTGGTAAGAAAAGGCCTCAACTGACAGCAGAGAAGTCAAGCGTGTGGACAGGCAGAGTCCTAACAAACACAGGACAGTGGGACTCCTTTCAGGAGCCAAGGAGTACTTTGGAACAGTTAAGATATATTGCTTTAAATTGGAAGATGCTGGAAGCCCTGGGATGTGATGTGCTCCTCTTTCTCCCAATCAGAGCCTGTTGATGCTACAACAGGGAAAGATGTGTTAGCTGCTCACTGGAGTTTATGTCTTATATTAAATTGTATACAGTTTGTATTCTAACCACTAACTAGGTAGTATGCCCCTTCAGAACAAGCAGAGTGTATCTTTTTTTTAAATTTCTCTTTCTGTTTCTTAATCAAGTATTGTGCAGATTAGTTCAACTTTGTAAATATGGACATCACTTTTTTTTTTCTTTGAAAAAGCACTTGTATCAGCTTTGTGGTGTTTTCAGGGAGACAGCTATCTGTACTCCTGTAGAAACCCAGCAATGATTATGCACGTTAAAATGTGCTTTTTTTTTTTCTTAGCAGGATGTTTATCTCTGTACATAAAGTAGAAACCAAAAGTTAGGGAAACAGAAACTCTTTACCCCATCACGTCACACGTTAATGTTTTTAAAGCATTGTGTTTAAAAAAAAGTTCCTCAAACCAAGATGCTATGACTTTTTTAAGTTGCAACATGTTTTTGGGTTTCTTTTCCTTTTTTAATCTTGCAGTTAGGAGAAATGGAATTTAGTTGTATTAATCTTGCAGGATGTTTGCAGGACTGACTATCAAACTGGATGACTTCCATTTATACCCCACGGTGTGAGTTCAAGCATCAAACACCTTACATCTGAGGCAGACTTCCTACATCAGGGACAGATATCTGTGTGCCATTATACAAAACAATTCAAGGGGGTTGAACGACATAGTAAAAAATAAAATAGTACTTAGTGTAAAAAATTTTATAAATGATCTTTTGTGCTTTAGGACACTAAATTGCACAACTTCTGTATATATAAAAGCTTAGGAACTTTCTGTTTAGCAGGAAGGCAACGCATACTTTTAATGTATATGTTTGTTATAATGTCCATGTAAACATGCCCTATGTTTTTGCCTTTTAATTAGTGTGGCTCAATTAACAAAATGTAGAGTTGTACAAAAAAAAATAGTTGTAATATTTTATTAAACCTGTTAGAACAGATACTACACTTGATCCAAGCCAAAAGGCTGAGAAGCAATAGTTGTGGCATTTAAAATTGGTGGGTTAATGCAAACTCAAATAATTTCAAGGAATAACCATGCTTTTGTTACCTTTTTATTTACATTTTTAGATATCTTTTTCCCATAAAAAGGATCATAACAAGAATACAGAAAGCAATGATTGCACTTATGACAAGGGCCAAAGTTTGAATAAATATGCGTGAAAATAAATGTCATAAAGGAAGATATAAGTTTATCTTTTTAAAAAAAGTATTTTGAGAGAGAGAGAGTGTGTGTGTATGAGCAAGCGTGAGCAGGGGAGGGGCAGAGAGAAAAGGAGAGAGAGAGAGAATCCCAAGCAGGCTCACTCTGTCAACGTGGAGCCCAATGTGGGGCTCTAACTCAGGAACTGTAAGATCATGACCTGAGCCGAAACCAAGTTGGATGCTTAATGGACTCAGCCAGCCAGGTCCCCCAAAGATAATATAAATTATCGTAACAGCATATCACCAATTATACAGTTTCTTCAAAGGAAATCGAGCGTGTACGCCCTTGGATGTGCTCCACTCAGGTCTTCCAGGGAACCTACTGGGGGCCATATTTGACTGCAAACCTCCAGCTGTAGCTCCAGTGAATGCGGTGGCCACACCCCTCACCCTGGCTGCTCCCAGCCGGTCAGTGCGCAGGACAAATGGTACTAATGAAGGCCCATCCATATGAGAAACCACATTCCTTTAGCAGGGGACTTGCTCAAGGATTCTCCATCAGCCTGGTGGAGGTTTTTCTTAGCTTGCCTTGTAGTCTGAGACTCCTCCACAACTCTCCTTCCCTCCCTTTCTCCTTTTCCAGGTGTAAGACATGCACCACATTGTGAATCCTCTCCTTCCTTACTCACCTGTCTTTCCCTTATCTTTCACAGACATTTTCTCCAATATGGCTCTTGAATATTTAATCTTGTCTTTATGTCTGCTTCTCAGGATTCAAATGGACGGAGTGCTTGCGTTTCATGTCACCCAGGAAGGTTTTTCTGAGCCATAAAGATCCCATTTTCAATTTGTGCCAATGATTTTAATTTTATTTTTTTAATGTTTATTTATTTTGAGAGAGAGAGAAAGAGAGCGTGCATGCACACATGCACGTGTGCAAGTGGGGGAGGGGCAGAAAGAGAAAGGGAGAGAGAGAATCCCAAGCAGGCTCCTCGCTGTCAATGCTTGATCCCACAAACCATGAAATCGTGACCTGAGCTGAAATCAAGAGTCGGACACTTAACCAACTGAGCCACCTAGGCACCCCAATCTTTTTTTAAAGTCATTTATTTATTTTGAGAGAGAGAGACACCATGAGTGGAGGAGGGGCAGAGAGGGGAGAGAGAGAGAGAGAGAGAGAGAGAGAGAGAGAGAGAGAGAGAGAGAGAATCCCAAGCAGGCTCCATACTGTCAGCTCAGTATGAACTCACAAACTATGAGATCATGACCTGAGCTGAAATCAAGAATCGGTTGCTTAACCAACTGAACTACCGAGGTGCCCCAGGGACCCCAGTTTTTTTTTTTATTTTAAAACTCCAATCAGTGATCCAACATAAGTATTCATGTTGACCATTATACAGTCAAAACAAAATCATTCTTTTTGTCCCCAGCTTAATTGAGGTATAACTGAAAATAAAATTATATAAATGTAGGGTATATAATGTGATTTCATGCACATGTATATTGTAAAATGATTACCACGATAAAGTTAGTTAACACATCCATAACCTCACATATTTGACTTTTTGTATGTGTGTGTGGTGAGAACATTTAAGATCTCCCTTCTTAGCAAATTTCAAATATTCAGTACAATATTGTTAACTGTAGTCATGATGTTGTACACAAGATTCCCAGAACTTATTCATCTTATAACTGTGAAAGCTTGTACCCTTTGACCGACATCACCCCATTTCCCCAACTGCCCAGCCCGGGCAACCACCATTCTATTCTCTGTTTCTATGAGTTCAACGCTTCTAGATTCTACACATAAGTAAGATCAGATGGTATTTATCTTTCTCTGTCTGACTTATTTCACGTGGCACAATGCCCTCAAGGTTAATTCATATTGTTACAAATGGCGGAGTGTCTTTCGTTTTTAACGGCTGAATAAAATTCCATTGTGAATATACACTAAATTTTCTTTTTTTTCTAAGTTTTTAAAATATTTATTTTTGAGGGGGGCGAGGGTTAGAGAGAGAGGGAGACACAGAATCTGAAGAAGGCTCCAGGCTCCAAGTGGTCAGCACAGAGCCCAGCTCAGGGCTCAAACCCACAAACCGTGAGATCATGACTTTAGCTGAAGTCAGACGCTTAACTGGCTGAGCCACCCAGGTGCCTCCTACACTAAATTTTCTTTAAATAAAGTCACTACAAAGAATATAGTACAATATGGAAATGGAATTATAAAATATCTAAACGATAATATCAGAAAAAAATTTTAAGCATCTACAAGTACAGAGTGTTATTAGCTTATAATATATTGTTGAGTTGTATTGATAGACTCAAAGAATTCTGTCATAATGTATGCTATTTTCTATGACTGTTTCCCAAATTTCCAAAATGGTCTGTGCTTACATGCTAGTTTGTTAGGGCCTGCCAGAACAAAATACTAGACTTGGTGGCTTAAACACAGAGATATGTTTCTTCACAATTCTGGAGGCTAAAAGTCTAAGATTGAGGTGTTGTTAAGATTGGTTTCATCTGGGGCCTCGCTCCTTGGTTTGCAGATGGTCATCTTCTCCCTGTGTCTTCACATGGTCCTTCCTCTGTGTGTTTCTGCATTCAAATTAGATTTTCATATTAGACTAGGGTCTATCCTGATGACCCCATTTAACCTTAATAATCCCTTTAAATTCCCTATTTCAAAATATAGTCACATTCTGAGGTACTGGAGTTTAGGACTTCAACACATGAATTTGGGGGGACGCAATTCAACCCATAACACTCACATGTATAGATAAAACACACTCATCCTGTGTGTTTCTCATTTACTCTCACACTATCGATATATAACACTTTTGTTACCAGATGTGTGAATGTTCCACATATCAGGCAATTCTCTGACACCAGCCAGATGTCCTACAATTTAATTCAGTTCCGATACCATCTACCTGGAGTAATTGGTCAATTTTGGCTCTTAGTGCAGTAGCAGCTCCCTGGCCCCATTCCCAGCCCCATAACATCCAGATGTACATATGTCCCTGGAGCAGCTTACACACAGCTTGCAGGACCTAAAATGGAAAAAGATATTCCATGCAAATAGTTATGAAAAGAGAGCAGGGGTGGCTATACAAATACCAGACAAAATAGACTTTAAATCAAAAAAGTTTATTATAAGAGTCAAGAAAGAATCCTATATATGAATCAAAATTCAACACAGCAAGAAGATATAACAATTATAAATGTTTACATACCCAATGACAGGCCAGCAAAACACAAGAAGCAAAAAGTGATAAAGTTGAAGGGAGAAATCAACAGTTCTACAGTAATAGCTGGCGACTTCAACACCCCTCTCACAATAATGGATGAAACAACCAGACAAAAGATAAGTAAGGTAACAGAGAATTTAAACCACACAATACACCAGGTAGATCTAGCAGACACTACCGAATGCTTCACCCAGCAACTACAGTGTGTACATTCTGCTCAAGTGCACACGCAACATTTTCCAGGAAAGACCATGTGTTAGACCACACTTAAGAATCAACAGATTTTAAAAGGTAGGTATCATACAAAGTATCTTCTCCAACCACAGTGGGATGCAGTTAGAGAAATCCATAACAGAAGGAGAACTAGAAAATTCACAAAATTGTGGAAATTAAACAATACGCTTTTAAACAATCAATGAATCAGAGAAGACATCACAAGGGAAATTAGAAAATACTTAGAGATGAATGAAAGTGAAAACATGGGGCTGCCTGCGTGGCTCTGTCAGTTAAGCGTCTGACTCTTGATTTTGGCTCAGGTCATGATCTCACGGGTTTATGGGATTGAGCCCTGTATCAGGCTCTGTGCTGGCTGTGGGGATCCTGCTTGGGATTCTCTCTCCCTCTCTCTCTGCCCCTCCCTGCCTCTCTAAATAAACATTAAAGAGAGAGAGAGAGAGAGAGAGAGAGAGAGAGAGAGAGAGAGAGAGAATGAGGGGCACCTGGGTAGTTCAGGCTCAAGTCATGATCTCATGGTTCATGGGTTTGAACCCTGTGTCAGGCTCTGTGCTCACAGCGCAGAGCCTGGAGCCTGCTTTGGATTCTGTGTTTCCCTCTCTCTCTCTGCCCCTCCCCCAGTCACATTCTGTCTCTCTCTGTCTCTCAAAACATAAATAAGTGTTAAAAAAAAGAAAATGAAAACATGACATAACATTACTATGGGTGACTTTGAAAATAGTGTGAAGGGGGAAATTTATAGCTATAAATACTTACATTAAGAAACAAGAAAGATCTGAAATCAACAACTTAATTCACAACCTAAAGAACTAGAGAAAGAAGAACACACTAAACTCAAAGCTAGTAGAAAGAATGAAGTAATAAAGACTAGAGAGATAAATGAAATAGAAAATAGAAAAACAATGAAACTAAAAGTTGGTTCTCTTCCTGGTCAGGGAGGCCCTTTTTTTTTAAGTTTCTCATGAGAGAGAGAGAGAGAGAGAGAGAGAGAGAAGAGAGAGTAAGAGCATGAGTGGGGGAGAGGGAGTGAGAGAGAGAGAATCCTAAGCAGTGTGAAGCTTTAAAAAAAATTTTTTTTTAAATTTTAGAGAGAGAGAGAGAGCGCAAGAGCATGAGTGGGGGAGAGCAAGTGAGAGAGAAAAAGAATACTAAGCAGTGTGGAGCCTGACATGGGGCTCAATCCCATGACCCCGGGATCCTGACCTGAACTGAAATTAAGAGTTGGACGCTCAACTGACTGAGCCACCCGGGTACCCCTCTCATGAGAAATTTTATGCCCTACTTTTTGGTAGAAAGAGTAAATATGAGTGCTCTTTCTGCCTCTGCTACTTTTCAGATGTCTTCAGCTCAAAATTATCAATATGCTGAAGCAGTGTATTTTGGGGCAGCATGTTCTAAAGCACTTCACCTTATTTATTTTGTGCAGACTTACTAAACATTTGCCTTGGTTGCAGACATCAAATAATATAAGAATTGAAGGGAACTTCAGAGATTATTTAGTCCCTTCTCACTTTATTGATGCAGAAACAAAAAGTCCAGAGCAATTAATCAAATCATCCACATTTGTAAATAGTTATTTTCTACAAATTATTTTATATGGTTAATATTTATTTAGATTTATCCTCTTTTGTCTTCTCTTTTTAGCTTTATTGGAGTATAATTGACAGAAAGATATTGTATATATTTAAGGTATATAACTTGATGTTTTGATATCTGTACACTTTGTGAAATGATTACCACAATCAAACTGGTTAACGTGTCCATCACCCTACATAGTTACCTTATTCGTGTGTGTGGTGAGAATACTTAAGATTTACCTTCTTAGCAAATTTTGAAGTATGCAGTACAGTATTATTAACTAGAGTCGCTGTGCTGTATATTAGATCTTCAGACCTTACTCACCCTGCATAATTATAAGTTTGTACTCTTTGACCAACATCTTCTCATTTTCTCCACTCCCCAACCCCTGTCAATCACCACTGTACTCTGTAACTCTATGATTACAATTACTTAGATCATGCAGTATTTGTCTTTCTATGTCTGGCTTATTTCACTTGCTATGGTGTCCTCCAGTTTCATCCATGTTGTCAGAAATGGCAGGATTTTCTTTTTTTTTTTTTTAAGATGAATAATATTCCTAAACAGTTCACATTTTCTTTATCCAATCACCTTTGATGGACAATGAAGTTATTTCCATATCTTGACTATTATGAATAATGCTGCAATGAACGGTAAATACTAATTTGAAGCAGAGTCAGAACTGGAACTTTGGGGTCCTGACTTCCAGTGCTAATACCCTTCTTATTAGACCAAAAAAAATAAAGAGGTGATTGAAAGAGAAGACGAACGAACCCTCACATATAAGGCCATTAGGCTTCGGGAAATCCTCCAAAAATGCTAGGAAGACTGGTAGGGCCCAACTATTGTCATTTCTGAAAAATGTATTTCTGATAGCCATTAGTGTTGTAAACCACCACTTTACAGGAGATTATAAATGCTTTTATTATCCAACTTTTAGAGATAAGGACACTGCTTACATCACAGGGTGGGCCCCTACTCCAGTATGACTGGTGTTCTTGTAACAAGAATGCTGAGTAAGGAGACAGATGTGCATGCAGGGAGAATGCCATGTGAACATGACGGCGGAGATGTTGTGATGTGTCTACAAGCCAAGGAATGCCACAAAGGAATGCACAAGGAATGCAGGCAAACCACAAGAAGCTAGGAGAAAGGAAAGGAGGAGATTCTCCCTCCCAGCCCTCAGAAATCCATTCCTGCCCTGCTGAGCGTGGACTTTGGCCTCCAGAGCTGTGAGACAGTGACTTTCTGCTGTTTAGGCCACCCAGTTTGTGGTACTTTGTTAAGGCAGCTGAAGCAAATTAATGCATTTCCTAAAAGAGCAGATTGCTTTGCTGCTAAATCACTGTCTGATCCACCTAATCTTCCACTGCCCTAAACTGGAGCCTTTTCCCCACTCCCCACCAAGATCATGCTTTTTCTACTGAATTTTACTTTTTTATAGCCCTGTCTTAGTCTCTTTGGGCTACTCCAACAAAAATACCATAAACTAGATGGTCGATTCACAGCAAACACTTATTTCTCACAATTCTGGAGGCTGGAAAGTCCAAGATCATGGTGCTGGTATATTTGGTGTTTGATGAGGGCTTCTTCTCACAGTAGCCTCAATGGCAGTTGGCTTTCTGGGGTCTCTTTTACAAGGGTGCCAAAACCAACCTTGAGGGCTTTGCTCCCATGACTTAATTAGCATCCAAAGGCCCCACCCCTTACAACCATTACCTGGGGATTAGGATTTTAAAATATGAATTTTGGGGAGGGGGACACAAACATTCATGTGACACAAGCCACATAACAATCCCTTTCACGTCTTCTCTCTTTTCTACAAATCTGCATCCCACCTGTTAGAGTTTCACTTTCTTCTTAAATCCTTCACCATTGTACAAAGGCATTTTTACTCCTATGGAATTTTCCTAATCAACATCAATTATTTTGTTAGAATGTGAGTTTCATATGAATAGAGATTATTTATCTGTCCCCTCCCCCCTTTTTTTTTCAATTCCTAGAACAGTGCCTAAATCAAAGTTGGCATTCAGTATATATTTATGGAATGAATAAATTTTGGTTCTTAATTAAAATTTTTTAACAGTATTTATTTATTTTTGAGAGAGAGAGAGAGAGTTTGTGTATGCGTGCACAAGTTGGGGAAGGGCAGAGAGAGGGAGAGGGAGACAGGATCTGAGGCAGGCTTGGTGCCATGAGCACAGAGCCCAGTATGGGGGTCAAACTCACAAACCATGAGATCATGACCTGAGCCAAAATCAAGAGACGGCTGCTTAACCAACTGAGCCACCCAGGCGCCTCTGGTTCTTAATTCTTTAACTTCTGGATCCAGTAGGTGTTTCTTGGATTTTTTTTTTTTCTTTACTCAATATGATTCTAAGTTCTTAGAAGACAGGAAGCCTCCCTTATACTTTCCTCATATTCGTGAATTCACAACTCGTGAATATGTACTTTAAATCAGGTTAATCAATGCCTGCCTTAATGGAATTTATAATCTAATTGTAGACAAAAACTTTAGAGATATGATCTCTTATGTGATGACATAATTACTTAATGCTGATAAAACACTTTGTAGGAAAGATATAGAAAGCTAGAGGCAAGGATAATTAAGGTACCTACCACCCCCTAGTGTTGGGATCAGGAAAAGTCTTTTTAAGGACCTAAATACCACCACAGAGGAAGGGGTGGAAAGGAACACCAGGTGAGGAAGACTGGACTGAAACTTGAGGAAAGCATTACCTAAGCTGAGAGAGAAAACTAGAAGATATTTTGGAATCTTATTTTGAGTCAACTGTAAACAGACTCTTTAATTACCCAAAGGTAAAGGAAGCGCTTACACTTTGTTTTTAGGAGAAATCTGAAAGGAAAACAGGAATGGAGATGTTTTAGACATAAGTCTTAATCAGTGCCATGTTTGGATTGTAAATAGCTGTAAGTACTTTGTTGACCTTAAAAATAAAACTGTTATTTTACCAGCAAAAATGGGTTTATTTGGGAATAGCAGAGGATTGAAATTTGGGGCAAATAAGCGACAGCAAAAACCATAGGCAAGTCCAACAAACAAAGGAGAGGGATGTTATTTTATGGAGGAGAAGGAGGATGTTGGGAGGGGTTGTTCTGAATCAAAGTACATTGGAGAAAAGGAAGAGTTCAGGATGATGATGGTTTCTCATCTGGATGAGTAGCTGGGGTAGTTGATTTCTTATGTAGGAGATGCAATGTACATCTTTTCCTGTTGGGGCCTATAACTGATGATTCTTTCCTATTGACAGTTCCTCTGTTGGGGGTCTATAACTAATTAATTGGCAATTCTTGACTTAATTGATGTTGAGTGTCACAGCATGAGAGCTTCCCTTTCTGGTCACCTGACTCCATTTTAGTGAGGTTTCCTTTATTAGTTTTCACAGCTTGAATTATTACCACCCTGGGACACAGTTGCTTCTGTAGTTGGAAATGTTTCTTGGCTTTATTTGTGCCTACAGTTCCTGCTACAGCAAAGGAGGCTTACCCTTGGGGAGGCAGATGTGGGCTTATTCAAGAATTGCTTGCAGAGCTCCAGAGTTTTTGCATTAGTGCAAAGGACCCAGAGTCTTTACCTCTACTAGAAGAGAGTAATGAGGAATAGGGCTGGGCTTGGAATAACCCAATCTATGCTGGATCGTTGATATCTTATAGGTGGTTGTAAGACCAAATAAGCTAAAACACACTGATGCTGGCTTTCAAGATGACTGCTTAAATAGCATAGTGGAAAATGGATCAGAAGGGGCAAAGTGGATTCATTCTAGATTATTCTGTATTTATGGACCCTCTTAGTCAATTTCTTCACATGCACTGGACAATTTTATTTTTCTTTAAATCTCTGAGATTTTTCATAATATCTGGCTTATAAATAGTATGCCCTCCATATTTGCTTATTGAACGAATGGACTTTTTCATTAGGGGTTATTTTAAAAAGTCATTATATAGCACATGGAGTAAGATATCCCTGGATCACCAGAATTTGGAAATAAGAACATCCATTGAGAATGAAAATAAGGTATACATTTATTTCTTATACATTTATTGTTCATCATTTTTTGTTTCTTTATTTCTTAAGGATGACTTATTTAAGAGGATGAATGCAACTATGCATAATGAGTCATTTGTAGCAATAAAAAAAAATCAGAAAAAACTGGCAAATGTGTTGCAGAAGAGATGTGGGAAACACCCATGGAAGTGACTACAGTACATTTCCCAGAAGAACCACCAGAATATGACTAACACAAAAGGAGCCATGACTTCATTGACTATCAAGAAACCCATTTAAAGAAGGAAGATGAGAGTCAGGGTGGAATCGAGCCATGGATGAAAGAACCCTCGACACTATATAACTCTCTTGCTCTCATTTCTTTTGCTTGTGAATTTGGCCTTTCATCCCTTTGACAGAGTGAAGGAGGAGGTACTATATTTTGAAGATGTTCCGGCTACTAGAAAAATATATACAGTGCCATATATATGGTATGAAGCACCATGATTCATAACTCCGTCTCCTCTGAATTTGATTATGATGAACTGGCCACAGAAGGTTGACTAAACCAAGTTTTAGATCTTAAAACCAAGGGCTATTTTAGCAATCTCAAATGCAGATGATTACACTAAGATAGTAGTGAGTCCCCATTTTTGGCATTCTGTTTCACCCTCTCTAATCCCTTAGGAATTTTATAGGAAAAACCTGCCTCATCAGCGTAGCTCATTCCTAGGCAATCTTGCAAAATCTCTGCTGTGGAGTTGTTTGCATTTGGCTTTGGGAGTGCTGGGGAGATTGGGTCGTGGTATTTTCCAGGTAGGAGTCACCAAGAAAATGCCCCTAATATACTTTTGTAAAGGCAGGTCAATAGGAGAGTTTGAGGCTGAGACTTTAGTCAACAGTGAAGAAGCTGAGGTTTTCCTTACTTCATTCAACACATGTGTGTATATGAACCATCTAGTTTATAAGGTCTTTAGAAACAGAGCCATAAGCTGGGATTTTCCTGGTTCCAAAGAAAGAACATTTCCTACAGATTTAAGTTCATCAGGTTCAGAACCATATCACCAGCTTCCTGGGATACTCAAACCACAGAATTCTCAGATCTCTAATGTGTTTGTATGCTCCAATTTAAGAAATATTGAATTGAAAGAGTAGATGGCCACTACTTACAGAAGACTTATGGATCCCAAGACTATGTCTGTGTTCCCTGTGGTTCCAGGAACTCCATTTTGAGGAGCACTGGGCGGGTGATTGTCTTCACCTGCCTTACTCATGGACAAGGTTGGGTTAACCAGTTTTCTTTGCATTTGTCTTGAGGTCCTGCCCAAAACATTGTTAGTCATTTTCTAGTGACAGCAATACCTGCTGGATTTAAAGTAAGTAAAACAAAAAAGTTTTCATTTGTTAAAATAACAAAAAAAGAATGGTGGAAATAATTGAAGCATAGAAGTCACACTGGAATGTGCTTGGCATCATTACCTTATTTTAAGCTTTGCTCAACTAAACGCTGGTTTGATGACGAGAGTGTTTTTCCTCCAACTTCAGGGAGGAGACACCAGGAGGAGACAAATAAAGAGTAATGGGTGAAGCATTATAAATAACAGGAGTGTGTTATAACAGTCATCACGGTAGTTGAAGAGATTTTATTTTTAACAGAGGCCAGAGTGCATTGGAAGCTACTAATTAGTCAGCAAATTATTTTCTTTTTAATTGTTGTTGTCAGCTGGTTGCTTTCTGCTCAAAATGCAGAAGTGAACTTTAGCACTATATATTACAGGGCGGCGACAGCAAGCCATTAATTAAAGGCAACTCTCGTGATTTGAAAACGTTTTTAATTTATGAACTTGCAGAATGAAAGACTCTAGGACTAATCCTGGGATAAATTCGACTGTTCTTTTTAACTGCTAATCTACTTATTTTTATTCTGCCCTAGAAAAGGGAAGGTATGCATCTAAATAATATTTAAAATTCCAGTTTCTATTTATTACCACTTGTCTAAATATATAATTTAAAGTTGCATTTAGGTTTTGAAAATGTTTATCTGTAAGTTTTTAATTTTCCCTGAAATGTGAATATTTTAAGGACAAAAGACAGGAAATCAAACTCTATGACAAGTTTTCCAATCATGAATGAATTTCAGTGCCTGACTGATTATGTTATCAGAGAACGATGTCATGAAATCATGCTTGTACTCACCAAACCACCAAGACCTATGCACATGCAACTATGTATGTGCACGCATGTGTGCAGATATGGTACAATACTTCATCAGAAAGACGAGGCTTTTACTTACTCTCAGGTAAGTTCAGATGGCTAGATGTAGTATTAGCATCTCAGCAAATTGTTGCTATTATCTAGAAATTTTGAAATATAAAGTCAATTTTTTAAATCTGTTAAAGAAAAATAAATAAATAAAATCTTTTAAAGGGTTTACTGATTATTGTAATAATGTATTGATTTTTCCAAAATTGGGGAAATATTTTGGGAATATTGGTTAACAACTTTTTTTGAGAGAGAGAGAGAGTGTGAGAAGGAGAGGGGCAAAGGGAAAAAGAGAGTCTCCTCGAGGTCAGCGTGCAGAGCCCAATGCAATGCTCGAACTCACAAAACCATGAGATCATGACCTGAGCTGAAATCGAGAGTCAGATGCTTAACTGAATGAGCCACCCAGGTGTCCCTGGAATATTGGTAAATTATGTAAAAGTGGATATTACTGGGTTTAAAGTGATTACAACTGACTGAGGAAGAAGATCTTCCCTAAGTGAGCAGTTCCTTATGGAAACTTTTGCAACATTTTTATTAACCCCCAATTTTATTCTCCTTTGTCATCATCTCTCCCTAGATTTCTGGGGAAAGGAAGAGAGATGATGACAAAGAAAAATAAAATTGGGGGATAATAAAAATGTTGGCCAAATTCTAGTATTGTCCTGGGGACACAGGGCATTGGCCATCAAATTCCTTCCCTAATCTTTTTTTTTAATTAAAAAAATTTCTTTTTAATGTTTATTTATTTTTGGTAGAGAGAGAGAGTCACACAGAGCACAAGTTGGGGAGGGGCAGAGAGAGAGGGAGAATCCAAAATCCACAGAATCCAAAGTAGGCTCCAGGCTCTGAGCTGTTAGCACTGAGCCTGATGTGGGGCTTGAACTCCCAAAGAGCAAGATCATGACCTGAGCCAAAGTCGACGCTTAACCAAATGAGCCACCCAAGTGCCCCTTTCCTTCTCTAATCTTGAACAAAGATCTCTAATCTTTGAACAGCAACAACAACAACAACAAATTTTAAAGAAGGAAGGAAAGAAAGAGAAAGGAAAGAAAAAAATTTATTTCTTCATAATATCCAGCTCTTAGGAATACTGAATACTGAATACTGAAACTCTAAAGCTTTGGTAGCAATGGGGTAATAAAATTTCCTGTGGAAAAAATTCTGACTAACTGGGGTAACTGAGATTCATCTCCTTTCAGATTGAAATACCTACTGGAAGAGGCTGGGTAGGTAATGAAAATGAAGAAATAGGCTGGGGTTAAGAAAAATTTTGCTAAGTACCTAGGTACAAAGTACAAGTCATTTTTCTCTTACCTCTATTCTACTATAAGAAACACATCAATGCCATACTGATGACAAAAGACCGTGAGAAGGATGAAGATGGAGAGGTTCTGTCCTATAGGAAGCAAGCTTGGTGTTGCTTGATTATAAAAGAGTCTAGAAATTCTAATTTTAGTGGGAATATTTTAATATGTGAATAATCAATTCAAATTTTCTAACAAAGCATTGAATGGGTTCTTATAAAGGCCCTCTAGTTTCTGACTGCTGATTTGCACAAAATCAGCGAATAAAAGGTTTGGGAAAAGGGGAGCTTGGGTTTTCTGGTCAGAGACTTCCCTTCTCCCTGTGTACATACTCCTACATTCTTGCCCTTTTGGGACATTCTATTCAAGTCAGCAAATGTGCATTGAGTATATCACTATATCACAACAGTTTGCCATGGCATGAAAAATTTTAACTACTCGTTGTCACTCCTACATTTGCAGACCAAATATAGCAGGTTCAGCTATCAGGTCCTATGATAGTGGTTCCCAATCAGACTGTGGAGTATAATCTGTAGGGTCACATTCTAGATCCAAGAGTTAGTTTCTTGGCCCATCCACAAAAGAAACAGTCGAGGAGCACCTGGGTGGCTCAGTCGGTTAAGCATCCAGCTCTTGATTTCGGCTCAAGTCATGATCTCACAGTTCGTGAGATCCAGGCCCATGTCAGGCTCTGTGCTGTCATGGAAACCGATAGACTACTTCTTACCATGTCAGTTTTCCTTCCAGTATCAGAATAGATTCATTGTTCCTTGGACTGAGCACAGATGAAGTAATTGCTTGGCTTTTAGGGCTAAGCAGTTTGAAAAATGTGCACTCTAATTTTGTTTTGTTTTGTTTTTGTTTATTTTAGAGAGAGAGAGAGAGAGAGAATGAGCAGGGCAGGGGCAGAAAGAGAGGGAGACACAGAATCCAAAGCAGGTTCCAGGCTCTGCACTGTCAGCGCAGAGCCCAGCTGGGGGCTCAAACTCATGAACCGCGAGGTCATGGCCTGAGCTGTTGGACACTTAACCAACTGAGCCACCCAGGTGCCCCAGTGCACTCTAGTTTTTAACACTAGAATCATACCCAGCAAGGGAAATGTTCACACTTTGAGAGACTCCCCCTCCCTCATCTAGGAACTGACACCTTGAGAAGGAAAAGATTTATGTTCCTCACCTCAAAATGCTATCTGAGTGGAATGGCCATTATTTAATTTTTGATCTTTTCATTTTTTAGTCATATAATTTAATTCACATAAGTAAAAATGAGGCATGAGGTATTAGGCAACTCTACCATAAATAATGTAAGTCCACACACTATTATTTTTTTGGTGGATAAATATGTTTGTATACTTCAGTAATTTGAAAAGTATAGCCCAGGGACTCCTGGAGGTCTTTGAGAAGCTATCAGAGGTACATGAAGTCACAGCTATTTTTATAGTAATAGTAAGGCATTATTTTTCTTTTTCCCCGCATTTTCACTTATGTGTGATTCGATGGTATTTAAAATTTTTTTCTAAATTTGAGTAGAGTTGATTCACAATGTTACATTAGTTTCAGGTGTACAACACAATAATTTGACAAATCTATACATTATGCTGTGCTCACCACAAGTGTGACTATCGTCTGTCACCACACAAGGCTATTACAATATCATTGACTATATTCCTATGCCATGACTTTTATTCTCATGACCTTCTCAGAATCTTAAGGATGAGTTTTCTGGAGTTGTTTTTCTAATCTTATTAGATTTAAACGCACCGATGCCTCTATTTTCAGTGATAAGGAGGACACTAGTAGTCCACATCAAGATATGGTAAGAGGCATGCAAAATATGGCCATGGGATATTCCTAATCAATATTAATAGAAGGCAAGATTTTGGGTGACCATATATTCACTATTTTTGATCATTTTAGGTATACTAAGGAATATAATGAGATTGGCTGTTTGCTCCTAACTACACTCCACTAGTAGGGAAAAAAAATGGTGAGCTTAGGGTTTCAAATTCTTGGGTTTCACTCCAAGTAGATGACCTGAAAGCTTCCGTATGTGCCCTGAAAGGAGCCCTAACCTTCTGTACTGTAGGCCAATATTTCTGAAAAGCAAACCTAGAGTCTCATCCTGTGAATGACTGAATTGCAACACAAAAGCTATGGCACTGATTGGGAACAAACAGGATCCTGAAAACTGACAAGAGGATACATGGGCAAATCTTGACAAAGCTAGGAGACATTGAGTCCTTAAATTCCGCTGACTCATTTTTGCCAGAGGAAGCAGTTTTCTACCTCTGCCTGAAGAACTCAGATGTCCTTTGCCCGAAGAACCTGCTTCTACCACTCTTGGCTTCTAGACCTGTAACTAAATTCAAGTTCTAGCAGGCCCTGAAAGGTGAAGTACAAGATAGAAGCCATGAGGAAATGTGCTATATCCAAAAGAACTGCGTGAGTTTTAAAATTTAGACAGGCAGATATCTGTGGACTATGGGAATGGATATGAAGGGTGTAAGAGAATGATGGAAGGAACATAAAGTTGGATCAGGTGAAATCTATTGAAATGAGCACACTAAGTAAAAATTCCAGATTTGGTGTCAAAAAGGACTTTAACAGTATAACTGGTGGCCTGAAACATGAATCTAAAGATGGTCTCCATGAAAGAAGTTGAAAAGGCAGAACTACCTTGGTGTACAATGAGGAAAGTATCAAAAGGCTTAGGGAGACTGGAATGTTAGAGTGGATTTATCATGTAAGGGCTGATCACTCATCTTAGGAAGATCCAAAGACATACCCCTCACTTCAACTGGAAGAAATAGATTTGTGAAAGGGATTCCCAGCATCCTCGAAGAGGTTGGTGGTTGCTTTTCTCTGTAGGTTAGAATTTACAGTGGGAGCTGGGGTCCTTAAATGTAATGAGGATCATGGGACACTAGGAAGACAGGGGCCGAGTGGCTGCACTTAATTGCCACAGATGGTGAGTATGATGACTAGAACGGACAGCAAAATCAGAGTAGTTATCAGAATAGTTTGACTCCAATAAACCTCTGGCATTGACCAGTTGACCAAAAGAAACAGATGGGCTTTCTACTGGATTATCACTCGTATTCTGTATAAGTGGAAAATGTTCTAGGTGTAGTCAATAGAAGTCTACTCTGAATCACCAAAGAGATAGTCTTAGTCCCTCAGTGAATTCCCAAACTTGAGCCAGTTTACAGACCCAGAATCACTTGAAAGAAGGGGAGGCTGAGTCCCCTTGAGGACTGACAAGTGTTAAACTGTTCATCTGTCTCCCGGTCTTCCCCCAAAAGACCTATGGCCATTTGTCAGGGTGACTGTAAACGTCACTCTGGTTTATCAGTAAAAGTAGCAGTTTATGGAGGTCAGGTAAACGATGGAGTTTTAGCTCAGGTCTATCGAACAGTGAGCCCAATAAGTCCTCAAATCCATCCTGTGGCTATTTCCCCAGTTCTGAAATGCATAACTGCAATAGAATACTCAGCAATTGGCGGGATCTCCATGTTGGATCCCTAGCCTATGGAATGAGGAATTTAGATGAGAGATCAGGAGAGGGGTGTGGCAGAAGTTGGAGGCAGATATTGGCGGGGGGCACGCGGAGGGGGAACTGCGATGTGACCAAAGACCCAGGGAAGAAGAAACCCTGCAGAAGCCAGAGGAAGATGAGAAAGGTTTTGTTGGAACGTAATGGGAGTTAGAGTTGGGGTGTTTCAAGAACTAGCCAAAGATATTTGGACTTTACTTTGTGACCATTAGGGTCACACTGGTGGCATTGAACAACAGTGTGGCATAAAGTAAAATTCTGTGCAGGTGGAGGGAGGAGTGGATAACAGTGGCCAGGGAGTAATACAGATGAATGAGAAAATCCCTGACAGGAAGCAGCTTACAGTGGGACAATAAAGCAAATACATGAATCAGGGCAGGAGATGAAGGCCCAAGAAAGGTGTGAAATCTGAGAAAAGAGAGGTCTCATACTGAGACTGGAGACAAGAAATGCAAAATTTTCTGTTTAATAACATGCTTCGGCAATCTGTTTCATTCCCATATTTCTCAGTTCTACCCTACCTCTTACATTAAATCAACGTTCATCATTTGGCTTCAACTATAGTATCTTATTTGCTGTGGGCATCTATTCATGAGAGTATTGACATTTGCTCAAAGTCTTTTAGCCTAAACTCCTCTGTTCACATTATCCAATTGCTGTCAAAGCAAGGGTATAAAGAAGATACAAAATCACAAAAGGAGTTCTTAGATAAAGTCCAGCTCTTCAGAATCAATTCTTTTTTTTCTTTAATGTATATATATATATTTTAAATTTTTATTTTAGAGAGAGAGAGAGAGAGAGAGCAAGGGAGAAGGGCAGAGGGAGAGAGAAAGAATCTTAAGCAGGCTCCACACTCAGTGCAGAGCCTGATGCAGGGCATGATCCCATGACCCTGGGATCATGACCAGAGATGAAGTCAAGAGTTGGACGCTCAACCGACTGAATCACGCAGGTGCCCCCAGAATCAATTCTTTTTGTGTTGGCTCCCAGAGATGTACCTGGACCCTTGCAATCTTTTGTTATCTGTCAAATGTGAAACTCATCTATTGTCCATGCTCTAAGGGCTTGCTACTCAAGTGTGGTCCTACACCAACAACATTAGCATCACCTAGGAACACACTGAAATGCAGCATCTCAGGCCCCAACCCTACTGACTAAGAACTTGCTTTTTAACAAGAGCCCCAGGGACTTCTACCCACAGTAACGTACGAGAAAATCTGAATTAGATGCTAATCCCTTTTCTTCACCCACCAGTAGAATTTCAGTTGGCTTCAGGTGTTGACAAGGGGTCAAGCATGGACTCAACAGTGATTTTTGTCAAAGAATCTAATATTTTAGAACTGGGAAGGATCTTAGAAATTATGTAAAGGGAACCATGTGATTTGCCATTCAAACCAGGATATTTTTGAGAGTGAAAGGAAGCATTATTAAAATATGTATCAGGACAAAAGGTGAAAAACAGGATTGTCCTGAAAAACCTCATTATTGAACATTTTCCTATCAGCTAAATCTTAAAAATACAATCTCAAATCCCAATACCAACCTCTCCAAATGGGTGTCATTATCCCCAGTTTACAGAGATGATAAGTGTCATGACTTGAATTGTAGCCTCCCCAAAGACATACCCACGTCCTAACCTAATGTGACCTTATTTGGAAAAAAGGTCATTGTTGATTGAGTTTAATTACAAGAAGTATCTCAGGATGAGATTACCCTGGATTAGGGTGGGGTCCTAAATCCAGGATGACAAGTGTCTTTATCACAGAGGAGAAAGCAAGAGGAGATTTAGGAAGAAGGCCCTGTGTTGACTGAGGCTTTGAGTGTAGTCATGCTGCCTCAAGGCAGCAAACACTGAGGGCCACCAAAAGCTACAAGAAATGAGGAAAGGTCGTCCCTTAGAGCCAGCACAAGGAGCTTGGCCCTGCAGATACCTCGACTTCAGACTTCTGGCCTCCAGGACTGAGAAAATAAATTTTTATTGTTTTAAGTCACTAAGTCTGTGGTCATTTGTTAAGGCAGGCTCAGGAAACAAAGAGAGTAAATGAAGCAAGTCTTAACTGCACGAAAGGGAGGAGGGTCCTACTTAGGTTTAATTGAAAGAGACTCAAGGGCTGCAGGGGAGGGGAGAGGTGAGGTGAGTGAAAGGGAGGGAGTGAAAGGGAATATTGGAACCATCCACCCTTCTCTCCCTCTCCTCATCACTTGGAAAGGCTAGCCTATCTTGGCTCTTCTGTGTTTCAGGCAAGAAAACAATGGAGAGCTTTTGGCACTTGCACCAACTTGCCTTCTGACCTCTGCACAGAGCTTTGTTGTTAAAAAAGTAGTTTCAGACTCACCATCATATTTGACCTTAAAACGGATTCATTTTACCGATGAGAAAGCAGAAGCACCGAAGGGCACTCAACCTAAACCTACAAATCCCCCGTGTTATGATCATTCGACCATGCGGTTGGGGGACAGTAATTCCTCCACAATAGTGGGGGAAAAAAAAACAAAGACCAAGAACAAAAAACCAAAACCAGTTCATGGAGTTTGGTCATGAGCAACAGAAATTATTAGGGATTGGAGGCACTCAGCACCAGTGTGTGGCTGGATAGAAAAAGCCATGGGTACGCTAAGTTGCCTGCGCTGGGACTTTGTTGGATAAACTTTGGTATAAACATTCACCATTCCTTAGTCACCTTCCTTGGAGGAAATATAAGGAGAGTTAGGATTTTGCCTGAAGTGTTAAATGAGTTAATAGAATCTTTGAGGTTTTATGCTAAATATGTGCTTATTTTCAGCAAGGACTTGGGACAGATTTTGGCAACTGTGTCTTCCTTGCTTTTGTAAACTGGCAGAACATACAGAGAAGCCAAGCCCCTAAAACTTCTTCATTCATAACTTGGTTCTTATGACCAAGTCATAATCTTTTTTTTCTTTCTTAGCTGGGGAGGAGGTTGTGATACACACCCGGCAGGAGGTGCAGAGGACAAACAGTTACATTCCGTGCGTTGGGACTTCTCTCCCCACTTCTGCGCCCGCCCCACTTCCTCCACACCCTAGGCAGCGGCAGCTTTCTTCGTAGTATTTGCTATCAACACTGCTTCAATTCAGTTTGCTTGCCCTCCTAGTTTTTCCAGCTTGAAATAACACCCGAAAGAGACCTGTCTGTAGGAGATTTTGGTCTCATTCGGTAATGATCTGGGAAGCCCTGGGCAGCCTGATTTTCTGCCTCCTACAGTCTGGACATCCCGTTTTATGTTTCATTCTTTTTTTTTTTTTTTTAATGTTTTTATTTATTTTTTGAGAGAGAGAGAGAGAGAGAGAGAGAGAGAGAGAGAGAGAGAGAGAGAGACAACATGAGCAGGGGAGGGTCAGAGAGAGAGGGAGACACAGAATCCGAAGACAGGCTCCAGGCTCTGAGCTACCTGTCAGCAGAGAGCCTGATGTGGGGCTCGAACCCACGAACCGCGAGATCATGACCTGAGCCGAAGTCGGACGCTTAACCGACTGAGCCACCCAGGCGCCCCTTATGTTCATTCTTAAAAACAGATTAGGTCCCCAAGAGACATGAACTACAGGGGAGCAAATAGCCTTCATTGTTCTAATCAGGGCTAGCAAGGCAGCAGTGCGAAGGGGAACTGAACGCCAGGGAAGCGCGCGTCACCTTGGGGAAGATTTGAGTCGCCCTGGCAATTTTTCTGCAGCTTCTGTGCGCTCAGGGTGTTGGGTGAAGGGTTGGGCAAACTGGTTGGAATCTTTCCCCAGGAAGAGAGGGACCCACAGCGCAAGGAATCCCGTGCCAGGGAGATGGCGTCTGAGTGGAGAAGGAGACTCCTGGAGAGAGCTTTCCCCTTTCCCCGGGAGCAACAGAGAGCCGCACAGCTGCTAGAGGAAGAGAGGGTAGGGAGGCGTGGGAGACCTGGAAGCGGCGCGAACCGCAGCTCAGCGCCGCTCTGTGCCTTTCCCTCCCCCTTTTACAACCACACAAACGTGACCTTCTCAAGCGTCCCGGATGCGTCAATAGTTCATTTTGGGGGGTGAAGAAGTGGTAACATTTTGCAGAAAACTCTGCTCCCTAAAGGACCTTGGCTGGGCGTGCTGGAGGAGGCGGGGCGCGGGGAAGAAGGGAGGCCTCCCGGGAGGCTGCGGCGCTGGCGGTGCAGATTCCCGCCTGGAAGCTCCCCGTTGGGCGGCGGGGGAGGTGGGGCGCGGACAGCGCACAGAAATAGGGCGCCGGGCACGGAAGCGCAGCCTACCCCCAGCACAGTGCTCGGCCTGGCGCCAGTTCCGTCCGCGGCGGGTGTGCAGTGGTGCGGTGCGCCCGCAGGGATCCGCGCTCCGGGAGGGCCTCGGGGAGGGCCTCGGGGAGGGCCTCCGTGAGTCAGCCGTAGAGTCGTCGTAATCGCCACCCAGAGGAAATTAGGCACAAGGGTGGGGCGCGTTCCCGGCTGCTCTGTCCTGCCCGCGCCGCCGTGTCACTTTGCTCACCCCCCAGCTCCTGTCCTCTGGCCGGCGCGACCAGGTCTGTGCCCGCTGCGGTGGCTTCGGCGCTGGGCCGGGCCTCCAGCGGAGAAAGAGTTAACCGGCCGGGCCGGGAGGAGCCCGAAAGGGAAGGAAGGAAATTGCCGTCGTTCTGAAAGTTTTTTTCCTTCCTTTTTTTTCTTTCCCTGCAGAGGTGAGTGCCGGGAGGAGGCGGTGCTGACTCTCCGGAGCCCGGCTCCGCGCCTCTGCTCCCGGAGCTGCTGCCCGACTGCCTGGGGACAGGGACAGCTGTCCTCCGTGGACTCCTTCGGAGAGGGTGCGCCGAGCCATGGAGGGCGCAGAGGTGGCGGGGAAGATCCTTTCCACCTGGCTGATGCTGGTGATCGGCCTCATCCTCCTGCCTTCAGCCTTCGGGGTGTCTTTGGGCATCTCCGAGATGTATATGAAGATCTTGGTGAAAACTTTAGAGGTGAGTGCCAGGGGGCGATGCGGCGCCCCAGCACCGATGGGAGCTTTAGGGAGAGAGAACCCCGGGCGGTGGTGGCCTCGAGTAGAGCTGTTGAGAGCCGAGTTGATGCGAGGGGACCAGTTCCGAAGGTCAGCGGTACCGAGGGCTGTGCGTTTCAGTTAATCCCCCGCAGTAGCGCCCAGACAGCACCTTGGCTACTCCTTAAGAGTGGAGGGATCCGGGTTGAGACCACGGGACCAGCGTGTTGTTCCCCTAGATGAAAGCAGAACCATACTCACCCACCACTCTCATCATCATCATCATCATCATCATCATCATCATCATTATTATTGTTAATTAGAATAACAACGCAGCCGTCTTTTATGTCGTCGATTCCTTTATATCCATGATGTAGTGCTCTTGTCCTTTCACTCTCCTTAGTTTTTACAGCACCATGTTTCAGAGGTCCTTTCGTGTCCTAAGGCATGCTGTCCAGAAAGGCATCATGTTCTAGTTTATGCTCAAGATAAGAAACCAATTGCGGGGCGGCAGTGAGAAATCTGATTATATTTTAATGGAGTCATGGAAATTTTATCTAACCAAAAGCACTTGAAATGTCATTGTAAGTGTATATTCTTTGATCTCTGTTCTCTGTACACTCCTGTTTCCAAATTCTGCTAAGGAAGCTGTTAAGTTAAATGGACATGAGTGGGGTGGGCAACTGCTGCTCACCCTTCCACACAGTTTAATTCAATTACACATGGCTTTTCCCTTTTGTTCTTTCATCAGATGCTTCCCAAAGCCTAGGGAGGTAGGGAGGGCCAGTGTTATCCCCCTTTTACAGACAAGGAAACTGAGACTCAGAGAAGTTCAGTGGTTTGCTCGAATTAAGTGGAGACAGCAGTCTTAACTGAGGAGAGGATCTGTGGTCTAGTGATTTAGGAGGACAGACTCTGGATACAGATTTTCTTCTAAAATCACAGCTCTGTTTCTCAATATGTGACCTCAGGGAAGTCAACTACTTCTTGTGCTTTCTTTTCCTCATCTGTAAAATAGGAATAACAGTAACACCTATTTGCATAGGGTGGTTTAATTCATGTAACACATCAAGCATTTTAGAAGGGTGCCTGTAGGTGTTAGGTGCTATATCAGTGTTTGCTGTTATTAAAAGAATATTTTTATTATTTAGTCTCCAGCATCCTGGCTTCTCTAACTTCTCTGGTACCTTCTAATATGGGTTCTCATTTTTCTGCCCTTCTTTTCAGTCTGCCTCCAGAGCTTGGCTTTATTTGCTTTTCTCCCTCAGTGAGTGGGGTGGCTCCCAGCTACACATCTGTAACCTGCTAATCTCCCAGCTGGAGATTACCTGCTAATCTCTCAGCTGGAGATTACCTGCTAATCTCTCACCTACTAAACTCCTGCAGTTCTCTTCTACCTGCTAATC
Organism: Cryptoprocta ferox; assembly: GCA_028646485.1. Taxonomy (NCBI): domain Eukaryota; kingdom Metazoa; phylum Chordata; class Mammalia; order Carnivora; family Eupleridae; genus Cryptoprocta; species Cryptoprocta ferox. The sequence continues at coordinate 127,455,844 of CM053567.1, read as the reverse complement.
TCCTGTTTTGCCCTAAGTTTTTGTTGCACTTTCTTTCTGTGGTTATTTTTCCGTATGGTCTTTGAAATTACATTTGATTCTTCACCCTCAGCCCTCATGTTTTGAAAGTTCTGTTGTTTCTGCTTGAGAGATATTGCAGTTTGGAACCTTTCGTATTGACTTCACACTCTGAACTTGGTCACACTGCGCTGGGAATTTCTTAGGCGACCTCTTACTGCTAGATCTCCTTCAAATACTTTCCCCACAGCAGATGATCCTCTTTGGCTGGTGTTCAGAACTCTTTCTCAGAACTCCGAAATGATTGAATTGTTCTCATACAGCAGTGTCTTTCGGAGTTTATACCCCAAGTGAGATTGGAGTGAAGGTAAATCGCACACACTGGCTTTCAGCAGTTGACTCCTGTCTGTCTTGCTTTAATAATTCAGTGTACAACTAAAGAGATGTCAGGGAGAGAGACCAGCTAGTTGCTGTCAAGCTGACAAATAACTTCTATACCTGGAAGGGATATATCCAGCTTAGAGTCTGACCGTCAATTAAGTAGGGCCCCAAGTTTTAATTTTTGTCTGTCTAGAGTTGAAGAGCCTTTTCAGAGATGCACTGCTTGGTTAGTGGGAGATAGACCACTTAGCTTGGAAACCAGGTAGATGGTAGCATAAGGAACTACCGTCTTTGCTGAGAGTAAGCTGTTGGGTCAGAGTGACCCTTGGCATATACATAATTAGAATGGATTCATTCTAATTCATTCTAATGGATTCATTTTGTGGGCCAGCTCTGACAGTAGTTGCTTGGAGTGCCTGTGTTTGGGAGCCTCTGGGCTCATCAGGAAAGAGCTGTGATCCCATAGTGATGTCTCCTTTAGGCACAGGAGAGGGAACTGGTGACCCAGGGTTTCTCATCCTTCAGCCAGAACAGCCTTAGATGGTTCAAAGACATTTCTGTTGGGCAGCAGGTAGTATAGCGGATTGCTTTCCTAATTATGGGGATAATTCCCTTAAAACTTGTTTAGGCCATCTTTAGTTTTGGACAAGTGCCCTGTCTTTCTGTAGATTCTATGCAAAGCCCAACCCTTCAGTTACTCATTATTCCTTAGTACTTAGATTTCAATGGATTTGGTTGTATCTTTCTCTAAATCAGTGATTTTCAAGGGGTATATTATCATTTCTAAGGGGTATAGGTGGCATTATTACAACTTTATATTGGGAAAATTGTTTTAGGAATTCAAACTATGAAAAGTAAAACTTTTGGGTGGGGATGTGTAGAGGGTTGGCCATCTGAATGGTGGGGTGATGTTCCAGAATCTCTGGGAGGGTGTGCGTGTGAAGTTTTCATGTTTGAAAATAGGATTTAATAAACATGGATTTAAGGTTTAAAAATTCTGTTTTCAACCACAGAAGTTGATGGGGGTGGTGAGGTTTGCTATTTGTTGGCCTAAGGCTCATGATTAGAGGGAAATAAAGACTGGGAAGAGAATATAGGGTTGGTGGAGAAGAAGGTAGGGCAATGGTATGTAAATTATCTAATCTAACCAGATAATATAGGCAATGGACAGATAATGAACGTCAACAGGGCTAATTTTTCCCTCAGCTTTTGAGAAATAACCTGGAAGGATAAACAGATTCCTCTGAATTTCTGGCCTTGTGACCTTGGGCAGGTCACTTAACATTTCACCCTTAGTTTCTACAGGGGGTAAGAGAATACCTCCTAGAGTTACTGAACTGTGCGCACGAAATGGGGAGAGGTCAGGGAAAGCACGGGTATACAGTAGGTGCTCAAATCTCAGTGGAGTTTTAATTGAAACACTCTTTGGTCTTGTTTTTGTTTTTTGTTTGTCTTTGTTCCTATGTGGCTGAGATTTAACCCACCTTCAGATCTTTAATACGTTAGCATACATACTCAGAGCAGACTATTCTTGCCTTTTATTTAACTAAAAAATATTCTTTTTTTAAGTAGGCTTTGTGCCTACTTTTTTGAGAGAGAGAGAGAGAGAGAGAGAGAAAGACAGAACGTGAGCTACGGAGGGGCAGAGAGAGAGGGAGACACAGAATCTGAAGCAGGTTCCAGACTCTGAGCTGTCAGCACAGAGCCGGACGCCAGGCTTGAACTCAAAAACCACGAGGTCATGACCTGAGCTGAAGTCAGATGCTTAACGACTGAGCCACCCAGGTGCCCCAATCTACCTTTTGTTTTAATTATTATTCTTCCTTTTTACACTTTCCTCCATCCACCAATTAGCTTTTCATCTTTTCAAAAGACATGTCAATAAATGTCATGTCAGATGGTTATAACATCTCTGTTAATATAACATTCAGGTATTATTCCTGGTGTTGGAAACGTAATAAATGTGCTAGAAGGCCATGGCTGTTTATGACAGAAAGTAACAGTAAAGAAAAGCTACCAAGGCAATGTGCTTAAATGCACAACTCTCCGACATAGTCTATATTACTCCCACTGATAGATAGGGGAATGGAGATTCGGAGAGTTAATTTGTCCAGATATGGATGCTGTCCAGAACACCATACAGCTGCTTGTAGTAGAATTGGAATTTTAATTTGAATCTAGAGCCTGAGTTCTTGATCCGCCAAGATGACAGATGTGTCAAGAAACTGTTTTATTATGCTACAGACGGTGGCCTGTTGTTATCTGCATAAACCTAAAATTTTGAATTTTTATATAATTGTATACATTTTCATCCTCTCCTTTTCTCTTTTTAGTTAATTTTTAAATGTCTTTTTAGTGTAAAAGCTGCAAGTTGTAATTGTCTAGGTGACAATATTTTAGCAAGCTTTTGATCTCAACTTTAAAACTCAGACTTAAGTCTGGGGTGCCTGGGTGGCTCAGTCGGTTAAGCCTCCGACTTCGTCCAGGTCATGATCTCACAGTTTGTGAGTTCAAACCCCACGTGAGTTCAAACCCCACGTGAGTTCAAACCCCACGTGAGTTCAAACCCCACGTCGGGCTCTGTGCTGACAGCTCAGAGCCTGGAGCCTGCTTCAGATTCTGTGTCTCCCTCTCTCTCTGCGCCTCCCCTGCTCATGCTCTGTCTCTCTGTCTCTAAAAAATAAATAAACATTTTAAAAAAATTAAAAAAAATAAACAAACAAACCTCAGACTTAACCCTGTTTTTCTTTTTTGGTGAATTAGAGATGGCTACTTTTTGCTCCCCGAGAGGATTTTTAAAATTAGGTAGAGTGAGAACCTGACTGGAAGGGAGTGTCTTTCAACTTTTCTTTGTAGGGAGAAGTGAGACGGGAGTAGCCATGGGGATTAGAAACTACCATCATACTTCAGGATCGTCCTGTGGGCAGGAAGTACATGTGTTCTGAGATAATCACTACAAGAGGTTTGGAACCTCTGAAGAGAGATTCCACCCTCTGTCTTTGGGCTTACTTGATCAGTTGGCATGGTAGAAGTCGAATAGCTATTTTTTCGGAAATGCACTGATGGTCTGCAAAAAGGTGATCATTATGGAAGCTAAATAAATTGTGGGGCATGAGGAGGGAAGAGGAAGCCAGTGTTTTCTTCTTTGTGGCCTGCTGTGTGGTGGTCATTGGAAAGATTATCTTTACTCTTTTATCTTGGTATTGTCCCTGGTTTAGGGATGATAAAACTGAGGTCCCATGAGGTGACAATCTTTCATCTGAGCAGAGTACAGCCAGGAAGCTCACAACTGTGATTCATATGCATATGTGTCTGGCTGCAAAGCATTGGTGCTTTTCACTTTTGCTGGAGAGTCAGCCCAAAGAAAAAAATGGTTTTCTCTAGCAAATTTCCTTTGGCATTAAATGACTTCTGCCACCTGAAAATTTGTCACTGCATTTTGTAGGCTAGACCTTTGGCGTGACCATTTCAGGAGAGGTGATGCATTCTGATACTTGTGACAGAACATGGAGCTGTTCAAAGCACATCATGCTGTATGAACACGTCCCTGTATTCGTTCGCTCAGGCCACCATAACAAAGTACCACAGACTGGGGGGCCTGAACAACAGAAACTTATTTTCTCACAGCTCTGGGAGCTTGAAGTTCGAAATAAAGGTGTTGTGGGCAGGTCTGATTTCTTCTGGGGCCTCTCTCTCTCCTTGGCTTGCAGAAGGCTGCCCTCTGTGTCCTCGTGCGGCCTTTCCTCTCTGTGTGTGAATCTTTGGTGTCTCTGTGTTCAACTTTCGTCTTCGTATGAGGACACCAGTCATACTGGAGTACGGGCCACCCTAAAGGCCCCATATTTTAACTTTGTCACCTTTTGAAAAAGGTCCTGTCTCCCAATACGGTCATATTCTGAGGTACTGGGGAGTTAGGGCTTCAACATATGAATTTTGGGGGAGACACAAAATCAGCCCATAACAGCCTCAAAATATCAATATTTTCCATAAAATGAGCATGGAATAATTGTCCTAATCTAAGGTAATTATCATTTATATAAAATATACAATCATATTATTGCTACTTACAAATGATAACAGGTGCTAAAGCTTTAAAGTGGAAAAACTATGGAAAGAAACTTGGGAGGTATGACATGGGAGGTATGTCTAGAGCTTGAGAACTCCTACACCAAATCTGCAAGGAAGGGAAAAGGCTGCAATCGGATTAAGATTGAGTCTGATTATCATTTGTGACTTGCCACTTGAAGCCCAGAAGATTAAGTCTCTATTTATAGGCTGTTCTCGAAGCACAAATAGCATGTTCCTACTTGGCTCTTTGGATGTTGTGCAGGGGTCCTGACGTAGTCAGATCATGCCCTACTCCCTGACCTTCAGGTATAGGTTTTAGGTCATTTAGTCTCTATCTGTCACTTTCTTATTTATTTGAATTTTTAAAAATTTGTTTAATTCCTTGTGAGCCTAGGAATGCCTGTTTTTTGCCACTAGATTTTTGATAAATTCTTTTTGCTCCTTCAGGAGCACTTAAGTCCTAATTATAATGATCACAATGCCTTTTACCTCTAATTTCTCCCTTCCTCTTCCCACTTCCCAGTCAGCTTAGATAATGTTAGCTTCTGGAATTGTAATCATCATTGTAATCATTTAAATAATATTTTAATTGTTCTCTTTCTAAAGTAGAAAAATAGCCATAGGGATTTCCCAGGATGCTGCCATCAAAGTTAGTTCACTTGTGGTTTTTGAACTATGCTGTTAATGGTAGATAATTTTGGAAATGCATAAAAAAAGCATAAAGAAGAAAATAACAAATCACATCTTGGTATATTTCTTTATACCCCTATATACATTCAAAACAGAATGAGAATTGGGATGCCTGGGTGGCTCAGTTGGTTGTGTCCAACTTCGGTTCAAGTCCTGATTTCACGGCTTATGGATTTGAGCCCCACGTTGGGCTCTGTGCTGACCGCTCAGAGCCTGGAGCCTGCTTCGGATTCTGTGTCTTTGGCTCTCTCTGCCCCTCCCCTGCTCATACTGTGTGTGTGTCTCTCCCTCTCTCTCAAAAATAAACAAACATTAAAAAAATTTTTTAAGATGGGAATTGATTTTTCCCATTCTTAAATTCTCACAGACCAGTGGTTCCTCACATTCATAACACTTTCCCTGTGCTTCTCAGTAGAGGCAAGTGACAGGTTGGCAGATGGTTTCTTTTGTTAGCGATTTCACCAATTCCTTTCCAGCTCCCCAAGTCTTTTTTTTTTTTTTAATATTATTTAGAGAGGGAGAGAGAGTGTGCAAGCAGGGAAGAAGCAGAGAGAGAGAAGGAGAGAAAATCCCAAGCCAGCTCCGTGCTGTCAGCGCGGAGCCTGATGTGGGGCTCAGATGCACATACTGAGAGATCATGACCTGAGCTGAAACCCAGAGCCACCCAGCACCCTATCCACCTCCCCAAGTCTTATACTGCCTCCTTCTGCAAGCCTATTTCTGATATAGGCAATTAGGTCTCTTTGAATATGTCTCACCCCGAATTCCTAAATTGTTATGAAAATATAGTTATTTGGGGGGCCCCATGTTTCAATTAATCCTCATAGCAACCATGGGATAGGAATTATTGTCCTCATTTTACAGATGAGGAAACGGAGGCCTAGAGTAACTTTGAACTCAGTCTTGATACCATAACCTGAGCTCTTGCCTGACATGTTTCATGACCTTGTCAGGGAGTTTATTGGGATGCCAGGGTGTGTGTGAGGGGTTTAAATAGGGTAAATAGAGTAAATAGGGCATGGTGAGTAACTAACATAAAAGAGTATACTTGAGACTTTGAATATTGCTACTTCCAAGATTTACTGGGGTAATCTCCTTCATTCAGATAGTGCCTGGGCATCATGTTTCATTTCACTTCTGTATAAGCATGGTTTGAGTATTTTACATTGTGTCTATGGAACAGTTTAAATTAACAACACTACTTGTTTTTGAACAGTGGGCCACAATACGAATTGAAAAAGGAGTCTCAAAGGAGTCGGTTCTTAAAAACTCAGCTTCTGTTGGTAAGTCTTCTTGTTCAGTTATGATGGTTAACGTATCCAAACTGTATAAATTTATATCTACCGAATTTGAACTTGAAATATGCAGAGAGCAGTGCATTCTATAGGCCTTGGCTCATTCATAATTTTGTTCTTTATGCAGAATAGCAGCTGCCTCGGTTTTGAATGAGTTTTCACTGTAAAGGTGGTAATAGTGTGCTAGTTCATCTGTGTGTTCTTATAGGGCACTTCTAAAGGCATACATTTGAAGATGTTTGCCTGTAGTTTTAAAGATGCAGTCAGTGGTTTAAAAAAATAATGCTCATTGGACTACTTTGGAGTTAAACCTATTTTTGAGGTTTTATTAGCACTTTAGTCTAACTTGCGCTTCTCAAAAATGTTCCTCAAAATACCCTTTCCTGCTAAATTAGGCTGATTGATATACATGAAATAAATAATAACTCCCCCATGAAATAAGCTCGGGAATCACCACATGCTATACCTTACTTCTGTAAAGTAATATTCTATGGTAATGAAGGCTCAGAAAAGTCCTACAGTAAAGAAACCTGTTTAATTTTTATTAGAAGTGAGTTGACAAGTCAACTGAGCTTACTAGTGCATGTGTATCCATTAGTACTTTGCTTTCCTATAAACCCTTGCACTTTTGGGGTGAGAATTTTAAGATTTGTTTAATACACAGTTCATAGGAGAGTAGAATTCTATGGAAAGGATGGCTATGAAATTAGGAATAAACGTCACTTAATTTAATCAAAGGACTAAGCCTTTGTGTGTTTTTCAAAAATAATGTGCAAACAATTTCATGCCCATCTAATTTAGGATAAAAGATGATCAAAATGTCAAGCACTTCACTAGAAGGGATTTATCTTCCAGCTTGTCTAAGAAGAACTGTAGAAATTGTATACCACAATGCATTTTGGAAATAAAAGTATTTGAGTGAAAACATCGGCTCACTTTGTGTGATTGGATTGTTATGTTCAAATGACTGAAGCAGCTAGTAGATCTTCAAGGTGTATACTCGGACACCAAGTATTATCACCAGTAACATTTTACTAAAATTAGATATTTTCAGCTATACACAATCCTCTTTTTATTGCCAGGTACCTTCTGTTGGACATAGCAGATATACTAATTTTTTATGTTTCTGGGTACATTTAAAAATGTACGTTACGATTATGTACTCCTTATGATTTAAGGAGACAACAAACTTTATTGCTAGTTTTTCTGTTGTACTTGGTGAGACTTTGGGCTCTCACTGATCTTTTTTGTTTTCTTTTTAAGTTTATTTATTTTGAGAGAGAGAGAGAGCAGGGGAGGGGCAGAGAGAGAGGGGGAGACAGAATCCCAACTAGGTTCCATGCTGCCAGTGTGGAGCCTGATGTGGGGCTTGAAATTAAGAACTGTGAGATCATGACCCGAGCCGAGATCAAGAGTCAGATGCTTAATCGACTGAGCCACCCAGGTGCCTCTGGGCTGTCACTGATCTTGAGTGAAATTCTATAGAGCCCTAGAAATTGGGGTATTGAATTTAAAAGGGCACAAGGTGTTTCAATTTGGTAAGTTAAGAGGATTAAAATCTCTAGGTGAGGGTTTCCTTAGCACTTTTTAGCCTAAATAGAAGTGAATATTGTCACTTGTTGGAATTTTTTTTTTTTTCGGTCACACATCTGTCTTTTCTGGTATCACCAGGAAAGAGTAGAAGTGAACAAGAGGAGAAAACAGAAATCATAATGGTTTAGAGTATGGCTAAAGGCTACCAAGTTTGTCTTCTTTCATTCAGAGTAGCTGTCCTTCCTTTTAGCCATGGAATTGGGAGTGACTATTGCAGTAATGAGCATTTGCTATCTGTAAGGTTGATGGGGAATCCAAGGATGATGAAGATATGGTTCCTGTGGGGAGATAGGTATCCGACCGGTCACTGTGATAAATGGTAAAATAGGTGCATAAGCAAAGGACAATGTGGGATCTAATTTAGGCTCTAATATATCCTGCTCTCATCTCTGTTAATCCCACAAATGTGCATGGTATGCACCTCCACTCCCATCCTGATTTGCATCCTGCTTGGGTAGCCCTGTTACAGGGTGTGTGCCCTATTGATACATCCTGGTGTTTGGAGTCAACAGAGAGGTAATATCCTAATCTGGCCAAGGGTGATGAAACACACTGAGCATTTGTGTGCCTGGCTGGTGCAATCTTCTGCCTTCGGAGCATCATGTCTCTGTACTGCAGCCAACAGTAGCAGGAGTCAGCGTTGAGTCGGTCAAAGTTGAGGCAAGGGTCACAGGCAGGCCAAGGGCTTCAGGAGTGCTGGTATCATGTCTGAATGATATAGTGCTGATAATAGGTTTATGAGACTGAGAGGGAGAGCATTGCTAAATAGGGAAAATAGTTATGTTTATTTTCTGCACCCAAAATTTACTCTGCTACTCTTTTACTTGGTGAAGCACATTAAAAAATATGTTTATTTATTTTTGAGAGAGGGTAGGGGGAAAGGGGCAGAGAGAGAGAGAGGGAAGCAGAATCGGAAGCAGGCTCTGGGCTGTCTGCACAGAGCCTGATGCAGGGCTTGAACTCACAAATAATGAGCTCATGACCTGAGCCAAAGTCAAGGCTTAACCGACTGAGCCGCACAGGTGCCCTGAAGCACATTTTTGGAAAGGCTTTCTAGGTCTCTCTTTCTAGTTAAACTCCTTTTTCAGTGTATTTCTCCTGTGCCTTTGTTAATAAGACAGCTGAAAGTGAACCTAGAGAAATACTTCCTTTATGGTTAAATAATCCTCTTCTGTCTTTAGCCATATTCTGCTGTGTCTTCTGTTAAAAATCTGTCTCATTTATTGATGGAGCTTCAGATATGATCATGAGCAAGATCTCTTTAAAAAGCTCTGTTATTGCACCTTCTTCCAGTTTTAAGGACTTAATACAACCATGAAGATAAATATTTCTCCCCCTCTTCAAGTAAATGTGTTATCCTGAGCATTACGCCTCAGTGGAGGATGTAGAATTCACCTCTACCCTCGTTTTTGTTTCCCGAGGGCTGATGTGCTGGGGAGGCTAAAATAAGAGACGAGAAGTCTGTTGGTTCCTTTGCTTCTCTGCATCAGCTGTGCTCCATAACTCCAGCCATAGGACAAATGCATAGGACAAATGTATCTCCTCGGATCCAGGAACATGGTCTGATGGAGATAGTATCAACTTTTATTTTGCTTGGTTGTAAATAGTGCAAAGGACCGTTGACTATTAATAAGAGCCACCAACCTTGGGCACCTGAGTGGCTCAGTCGTTAAGCATCTGACTTCAGCTCAGGTCATGGTCTCACGGTTTGTGAGTTTGAGTCCCACATAGGGTGAGCTCGAACCCCTCGGTGAGCATGAGCCCCGCTTCTGGTGAGCTCAAGCCCTGTTTCTCTCTCTCTCTCTCTCTCTCTCTCTTTCTCTCTCTCTCTCTCTGCCCCAAGTGGGATTCTCTCTTTCTCTGCCCTCCTTTCACCTCTCTCTCTCTCAAAAAAAACAACAAAAAAAACCCAAAAAACAAAAAAACAAAAAATACCACCCAAAATAAAACAATGAAACTGTAGTTTTATGCCATATTAAAAAAAAAAAAAAAGAACCACCAACCTCACCCTTGGGTGCCTAACTGATTTGGAGGACTTCTTGTGCAATAGACTTCAAATAGTAACTAGGATTGCATTTGTAATCAATGTAATTCATTACGCCATTTTCAGGACTCAAGATTAATTCCACTTATACATTGCCTTATATCACTAGGACATTTTGAATGAATTCCAACCATAAGTCCACAGGCAAGAAGTTTGCCCTTGTCCTGGAGTGTCACAAACAAAACAAATAGAGGCTGTGGCTCAGTCATTTTGGCAGTGTTCTCTAGAATGTGGTGCTGGCCTGACAGAGTTATCTGTATGCGAGATGCATGCCACCTCCTCAGTCCTCCCCTTTGCCCCACTCCAGCAGGCGCCACACACAGGGACCTGTGGTCATGTGGCCTGCTGTTGATGAAGCCCCTGGGCTGAGTTTCTCTTCTGCCCTGTGCAGAAGCCCCCAGAGCCCATCTCTTCCTCCACTCAGACACACACAAAGGACAAATGCTATGGTGAGACTTCTCATGTTATACGTATTTAGAGAGAATTCAGGTTGCTTAACATTTCCCTCTGATTTTACTCTTGGAATTCTTCCTGTGAGCCTTGATCAAGCATGGTGGTACTGGTACAGTATAGGTTACATCAATATTAAATCCCTTGAATTTATAGTAAATGTGGGATAATATTTTCTGACAGCAATTTGAGTATCATTTTCTATATTCATTTTTGCTTTGGCAGGCTGTTTTTGATAGTCTGTTTACTACTCACTTAGTAGTATTGTCTTGGTGTAAACTCCCTGAGTACAAGTCAGTATCTGCTGTCCTCAAGGATATGGATATGGAGTACAATGCATTTAAAAGGGTTATTTTGCTGATAAAATATTGGAACTTGTCTAGCTACTTGTAGAGAGAAAAATAATCCATTTATGGGATATGGAAGGATTATAGCATGAGATTTTTCCTTATCACGGCCAAATGTCTTCCTGCATTTATTAGTCTGCCACTGTTCATAAATCTTGTGCCTGATGGTGATGAAGATGATGAAAAATTTCAAACATACACAAAAGTAGAGAAATAGTATAATCAGCCCAGTATAGGCAATATTTGTCAAGATTTTGCCATACTTGATTCATCTATGCCTTCTTAGGTTCTGCTAAAATACTCAATACAATATAAGATTTCATATCTTTTCATGCATTTTTAAATTAAAAAATGTTTTTCAAAATGTTTGTTTATTTTTGAGAGAGAAAGATAGAGCATGAGCAGAGGAGGGGCAGAGAGACAGAGGGAGACATAGAATCTGAAGCAGGCTCCAGGTTCTGCGCTGTCAGCATAGAGCCTGACACGGACTCGAACCCACAGACTACAAGATCATGACCTGGGCCGAAGTCCGATGCTTAACCCACTGAGCCACCCAGCCTCCCCTTTTCATGCATTTAAAAAAAAAGGATTAAAATATAACCACAGTGCTATTATCCCTTTAACTCAAACTTAATTTTTAAATATAATCTAATATACAGTCCATATATAAATTCTCTTAACAGTTTCAAAATATTTGTATAATTGATTTATTTGAATTGAGATTCAGTCATGATCCATGAATATGTTTGTTTATTTATTGATACTGCTTTATTGGACAGAGGTAGTCTAATTTTTTTTCTTGGAACAAAATAGCAGTTCTTAATAGCAGGTGATCCTGAAAAATTTCACTTGCATCCATGCATTTTTATCTTCACAGCTCGATATAGCTCTGTGGAAGAAAAAGTTTGATTCTCTTCCTTGTTTGTTTATTTGTTTGTTTGTAAACCATCAGATCAGTCATCTGTATTTCTAAGTGCAATATAATGAAATTTGATAAACCACTTTGGAGAGCAATTTCGCATTTTGTGCACAGTTGAAGACCTATTACACTGTAACCCCTCAATTCCACTTTTCCTAAGATATCAAACCACCCAAATCTCAGCATGTATGTATTAGGAGACATGCATCAAGTGGATACAAATAGTGAAAATAGGGGAACAACCCAGTCACTCGTCAGGAGGAGAATTAATATGTGAGCTGGCTCAAATGAACTAACTGGATTTACAAGAAGAGAAAAAAGTATACAAATCTTAATGTTGAGTGAAAAGAAAATGTATAGTATAATATTTATTTAAAGTTATTGTTTATACGTAGATACCATATAATTATGTGATATATGTAGATAAGTGTAAAATATATGTGGAAATGATATGTAATATAGATTAGTGGTTATCTTCTAGGAGGGAGGAGAAAAGGTGGGGAGATGGGCTTTAACTGTATCTCTAATTTTTTTCTTTAAAGAATATCTGAAGGGGCGCCTGGGTGGCTTAATCGGTTGAGCGTCCGACTTCAGCTCAGGTCATGATCTTGGGGTTTATGAGTTCAAGCCCCACATCAGGCTCGCTGCTGTCAGCGCCGAGCTCACTTTGGATCCTCTGTCCCCCTCTAAAACATTTACTTTCCTTAAAAAAAAAAAAAAAGAATATCTGAAGCAAATATGGTAATAGGTATCTGTTTTCTTTGTTGAACACAAATAATTTTGTTAAGCTTATATTTTAAGCATAAAAATAAAAAACCCCAGCTAATAAAATGTTACGAATATTAAGAATTGCTCAGCTAGAGTCTTTAGTCTGACGAGTGGAAGTAGTTTTATAATAGAAAATAAGTAATTGTCTCAGGGCTGTGATTAAAGGTTATCTACCTGCTCCAAAGAACATCTTCATCAGTCTGACCAATGGCTGGAGTTGAAAGTTAAACCAATGGGACAAAGGAGTTGTTAATCAAAATATATTACCTTTTGGAACTGGGATTCTCAGCCTCAGCACTACTGACATTTTGGGTTGAATAATCCTTTGTCATGGGGAGTGGATGCATTGTAAGATGTGTAGCAGTATTCCTGGCCTCTACCCACTAGGTGATAGTAGCGTACCCCTAATGTGACAATCAGCATGTCTCCAGACACTGACAAATGTACCCAGGGGGCAAAGTCCTCTCCTTTCTTTCCAACCTCTGTCCACTCCTTTGCAAAGCACTGCGCTTGGAGAATAATGTGTTTTTCTATTGGTACCCAATATCAGTAGCATAATTTAGTTTTCTAACAAATAGGCCCTTGAGGGAGTAGAACTTCATTTCCAGTTTTTGGCAGTGTGGCTGGTGTGGGGAAGGATGTAAAGTGAGGTAAAGCATGTGAACAACAGGGTAAACAGAGAACACTGGTTGGTGGGAGAGGAAGCATGTTCCTTAAGGAAAGGTAGAGGTGAGACAAGGGACTCTTCCTGCAAACTTTGCCTCATGATCTTATGAAAATGTACTGATTTGGAGGGAGCTTTATTTTAGAGTGGATTGGAGACTTGTGTATAACTATGTACTCCCACCTCCGAAAGGAGATGATTTAGCATTCAATTCTGGCCAACAATGAGTAAGCAGGAAGGGGTGGTTCCAGCAGGAAAGAAAGTAAAAGGTCAGATCAGACTAATGGCCTTCACTGCATTGTGAAGTGATGGGTGGTGGAGAGTGATATAAGCCCTAAATCACAGAAAGGAAGGCTCCTGACTTAAGAAAGCAGTTAGGAAGCTCATAAAACATATTTTCTATTATTCTGCAGATTGTTTTTCTTGTCACATAGCAGTAACAAAGTAGGTGAGATGCCTTGTGCCCTATCCCTATTTTCTGTGAAATTGGTTCTGCTTTTAAACATAAGTGATGAAAGCAGGTTTTAAATCTTTCTATCCCCAGCACGATTTAGCTGTTGGTGATCTTGTTGGTGCGTTGGCTCTCTTAGTCCTAAACTCCTCAGGGGGATTAGGATAGTACCTGCATCTCAGAACTGTGGAGGTTTGAAAAAGCCAGATGAGAATGAGACGCAGGGATTCTTTGAGAGTGAGGGTCAGGTGACTGGATAGTCAACTTGAGAATACATTCTCTGTTTAGAGAAGATCTCTGTGCCATTGGGAGGAACAGACATCAATCCAAAATCCAGCTTGTCACTTTAGAAGTGTTCCCCAAACCAATCTCCCCACCTAACACACCCCTCAGAGAAAACCCTAGTCAAAACTACAAAGCTTCTCCACTTTGTTTCTCCTTTGTAGACAAAATCCTATCAATAATAATAAGATTAATCACCACCATTTATTAAACAATGGCTCCATTGGGCAAAATTATTTACTGTCAGGAAGGTCTTGTTAATTTCTCAACTGATGAGAAAACAATGGGTGACGGAGGTCAACTAACTTGCTTCAGATCATTTAAGTCGTCAGGGCAGATTGAAAAGAAATCCCAATTTGTCTTTCCCCAGTCAGAATCACTTGCCACAACTGCTTGCCTAAACTATACCTTCCTTGCCTGCTCCTCTGGTCAATCCATGCCTTCTCATTCTCCCTTGGAAGGTTGAAGTAACTCTTCCACAAATGGAAACTCCCCTGCTGAACGTTGACTTTGTCACATCTTAGGAAACTCATAACATTTCAATGTCAAATCATCAACAGAATTTTAAAAGAAATGAATCTATAAAGAATATTATTATAATAAAAGATACTGTACATAAATGCCCGAGCCATTACGTTGACATTGTAATTCATTTGATGACTTATTTGACAATGAAGTTTTATAGATGCTTCTCTCTTGTGGGATTTCTTGTTTAATCAAATTAGTTATGTCCAAATCAACAACATTAATGGAGGCTATCAGCCAAGAAGAGATGGGTCAACAGTATACTGAGATGTTACATCCCAGTATACTGGGATGTTACAATGTTAGTTGTTAAACTGAAATGCTGCCTGTAATTCTAAATGCCTATTAAATTTCTCTGCAGTGTTGACGGAGAATTGGTTACAATGTCCATACTTCCCCTCTGTTTATGCTTCAAAATAGTTGTAAACATTTGGTTAATTTCATGATTAGCATTTATATCTGGGGTTAAAATCTTCCTCTTTTATAATCAGCATTGCTTATTTTGTAAATTTCTAGGAACTACTGGGGTATATAATGATCAAAAAGGGAGTTGATGTTCTCATCAGCTTTTCTCAGGAGAACAAAATTTCATTTTCAGTACTTGTAGCTCAGTACTTCTAGTCTTGATAACTAAGAGACACTAACAGAAAATTACTCTGAATTTAATAAGGGTAAATTATTCTATTACAGATATATAAACTATATGGAAAACAGGAATATAGAAGGTACCTTGACTTCAGTAAAGCTTTTGATTGTATCCTATTCCAAATAACAGGGTTGACAAATCCACTCTATCTGTTGTCCCTCCCACGGCCCTGGAAGACATCTCTGGTTGATGAAGTCTTTGTCACCGAACCATGATGTAACCTCCTTAACACAAACCTGCAGACACTCTCTCACTTCTCACTAATTTTGGAGTTGGTCTTATGACACCTGATGAAACCGTTGAAACAAGTTGAAACCTTGTCACCACTCTTGATCTGGAGAATAAATGGAGTTTCTCACACTGCGTAGCAAAAGATCACTAAAAGGAGGAGAACCTCTTGAGTAATTGGGCTTTGGTATAGATTTGGTTGTATTGTTCAAGGGGTTGTATAGAAAGTGCAGTATCATTGACCATATGCTCTTAGCTGGATTTTAAATTACCTAGGAAACTGAATAGAATTTAAAGTAATCTTTTCTAAAAATTTATTTATTTAAATTCAAGTTAGTTAGCATACAGTGCAGCATTGATTTTAGGAGTAAAACCCAGTGATTCATCACTTACATAGAACACCCAGTGCTCATCCCAACAAGTGCCCTCCGTAATGCCCGTCACCCATTTAGCCCTTCCCCCCACCTAACTCCCCTCTAGAATTCCTCAGTTTGTCTCTGTATTTAAGAGTCTCTTATGGTTTGCCTCCCTCTGTGTTTTTGTCTTATTTTTCCTTCCCTTCCCCTATGTTCATCTGTTGTGTTTCTTAAATTTCATGTATGAGTGAAATCACATATTTGTCTTTCTCTGCATGACTTACTTTGCTTAGTATAATACGCTCTGGTTCCGTCCACGTTGTTGCAAACGGCAAGATTTCATTGTTTTTTTGATCCCTGAGTAATAGTCCATTGTATTTATATACCACATCTTCTTTATCCATTTATCTATTGATGGACATTTGGGCTCTTTCCATACTTTGGCTATTGTTGATAGCACTGCTATAAACATTGGGGTGCATGTACCCCTTAGAATCAGCATTTTTGTATTCTTTGGATAAATACCTAGTAGTGCAATTGCTGGGTTGTAAGGTAGCTCTACTTGTAATTTTTTGAGGACCATCCACACTGTTTTCCAGAGCAGCTGCACCAGTTTACATTCCCACCAGCAGTGATCTTGACTGTTTGGATGAATGAGCCATGAAAATGAAGATTGACATTCAAGATCCTTTATCCAAGGTAGATGCTCTGAAATGGGATAGAAAAACCAGCCTTGGTAGGAAAAGCCTTGCCACTTCAGAAGGGCCAGAAGCAGAGTTTTAGACCATCAGGCATGGAAAGCCAGGGAAAGCACAGAACCTAAAATAATGCTGCAGATTGTGACAGAGCCAGCATGTTCAACACACAGTGATCAGCTGCTTTGAATCACTAAACCTGGTCTCTGCATGAACAGTTTACTAGGTGTTTTCTGGGTACTTAAGCTTATATGCTGAATTATGCCCTTTGGCAACCCTTAGCCTATTTAAGGAGACATCACCAATATCTACATTCGCATGTGGCAAATGGGAACCAGGCAGTGCTGATGGTATTGAATTTCACAAAAATAAATATAATTACCTTGAGTAAAGAAATGCATAAATGTAGTATGAAAAGAGATCATTTTGGATGTGGGATGTCAGAGAGGGTGTTTTGGCGAACACGTTAGTGTTGAACCAGTCGTGTAGAGGTGGATTGGGATTAACTGAGGTGACAGGGCTTTCTAAACTGGGGGAATGGGGAAAAAAACACCAGGGATGATTCCTATGATAGTTGGTTAATTATTAGAAGGTAGAAGCCATCCCTCTTTGCCTCCACATCCATAAAAGATGGGACAAAAGAGGGGCACCTGGTTGGCTTGGTCCATGGAGCATGCAACTCTTGATTTCAGGGTAGTGAGTTCAAGCCCCACATTGGGTGTGGACCCTACTTAAATAATTTTTTTTTAAAAAGCTCGAGCAAAAAGAATGGTGTAAAGTAAAAGAATTGCTGCATGTAAGAAAGAGATTCTTAGTGAAAAATGATTGTAAAACTAAACCAAGCTGGTAGGTAGATTATAATACAGAGAAGTTTTACAAATAGAATATATAGTTGAGAACTTAAGTTTTTCAATTTTTAATCTATCTTTATGTTGTATTTGTCTCTATACATTGGTATCTGTTTGCGGGTCATTGGCTCCATAGGCAGAGGAAGCAAGAATGTTCTTCATCAGTTCTTTTTTCTGTGAATAAGTCATGACAATCAAGCCTTCTTCACCTTTTCTCCTCTCTCTAGGAGGTTTTATAATGGCCATTTCCCACTTTTCTGTTTTCTTGCTGAAGCTTTAGGGGCAGCATAAGTTTTTGAATGAATAAGACGGCGCTAGGCTAGGGTACCAAAGCATGTTTGGTACCCAGAAGGCTGGGGAGACGGGGAGCAGACCGTGTTGCTTCCATGGTTGTTGAGGATGGGCTCTGGGGGCCTCAGGGAAAGGAGAAAGCATGTTGGACTTGTGACTGGACAGAGGCCTTTTCTTGGGTTGGGGTAGGAAGAAGCTGGTGATGTCTGGATGCCTTGGGGATGGGCAAAGCTCTTCAACAGGGACCTTCTCCTTGTGTGCCAACCCCAGTGTTTTGAAAGCTCTCTTCTGTACCTCCTTTGCTAACTTTTCTAGGTCAGGTGCCTAGTTTTTCTACGTCTCTTTCTCAAAGTTCTGATTCCTTCAAAACTTGAGCCGGCTAGGGAAGAACTTTAATTCCCTGGAGTCCTATTTTGTTTTTTGAAGGTTCCTCGGGGAGTAGAACCCATAGAGCCCTTATGTCTCCTGTAACTTCTGGGGACACCTGGTGAACAAAAAGAAAAGCTGGGGTGTGGTCTGCTTTTCTGTTAGGGTCTTAGAGCCTTCACCCTGTCTTGCCTCAGCATTTCTGGAATTGATGGGCCTTGCCTGTTGTGTTTTTCTGGTGTTGTGTGCTGGGCAGCCCGCACTTGTTCATTTTACCTGGGAAATGGAGTGCACCTGAAAGCCAGAGGATATAGGAGATGCCATAGACAACTTTGTGGGTGGAATAATTTGGCCCTATTACCTTTGAGGATCTGGAAAAATGCCACTGTCTGCAGAGGATGGCAACTTGGAGGAACATTGACTTTGGCCTTTACAAAAAGCTAAAATACTTTGGAGACAGTGCACATACCTATGAAGTGACATTCTTCTTCAGGTTATAAGAGGGGGCGCCTGGGTGGCTCAGTCGGTTAAGCATCCGACTTCAGCTCAGGTCATGATCTCACAGTTTGTGAGTTCGAGCCCCGTGTCAGGCTCTGTGCTGACAGCTCAGAGCCTGGAGCCTGCTTCGGATTCTGTGTCTCCTTCTCTGTCTGCCCCTCCCCTACTTGTGCTCTGTCTCTCTCTCAAAAATAAATAAATGTAAAAATAGAAAAAAAAGTTATAAGAGAAAATAGTATTATGATCTCTGGTATCACTTTGCAACCAGTGGAATTCTCTTGGTTTAAGCAGAGAGGAAATTGATAATGAATTCCAGAGACCATCTTTAAAAACAAAAAAGAAAGAAAGAAACAAGGTAAAAAGGAGATTAAGACTGGACAGAGACTACAGGTTTTGGCTATGAGTAATTAATAACATTCACCTACTTGGTAGACTATGTAGAGTACTTAAAGTCTTTGCAAAGATTAAGTGTATATCCCCCTTTCCCAAGTGTGGTAAATTTTTTGTTTAATTTGTTATCTGTTAATGTGTCAGGCATATAGATCACTTCCTCTTCTTGCCTCTGTAATGACGTTGGTACAAATCTATGCAAATAAATGAGCATCCTCATTTTTAATGACTCATATGTTCACAACAGTGAGTTTATTTGCACTCATTGGCCATCCACATGACCTCTCCAGAACAGATCTCAAGTGTGCGAAGCCAGCAGGTTTTGTGAAATCCCAACACGTCATGGTGCTCAGCCTTTGATCCTCATCTGACATTCTGTACAACTAGCCTGTGCCTAAGATCACTGGTCAGTAGAGAAGCATATGTATCAGGATATATATTCAAGGAGAGAGAAAGACAGCATTTTGTAATCAACAAAAAGAACTAACATCCTTTTTTTTCCCTAAGGGAAGCCATTGCCTTGCAATTCTGTCCTTACTCCCATAGGAAAAGCCACCCATTGTGTCCTTTAGAACACTTCTAAGTTTAGAAACTTAGAAGTGACATTTCATAAGTTTGATGTAACTTGGTCTTTTTTTGGTCTTTGTGTGTAATTGGTTAAGACAGTGCCTGTATCATGTAATGAATGGAGTTGGTGGCTCATGGGCTTAAAGAAAAAGAAAAAAAAGGAAAAATGGCTTTCTGCTGATATGAAGAATTTTGAATGATTTTAGGAATAAGATTATCAGGTGGAAGAAATTGTAAGCAAAAGCAGGAGGGTGGGAGAACCCAGGAAATATTAGGAGCCCAAGGACTGATTTAGTTTGGCTGGAGCTAGAATGAGTGAAAATGAGTTGGAGGTAGGAGTTGAGATTAGATAGATATCTAGGTTTAAGTTAAGTCCTAAAAGGCCTTGAATGCCAGGTTAATAAATTACTTCCTTAGATGAGAGCATCGCAAAGTTCGATGAATCTTTAGCTTTGCAGAAGGAGGATTAGACAGGAAAAGGGAGGGAGAAGTGGAGAAAGGAGAGATGGATGGCAAGCCCTTCTGCAAGTAATGGGACCTTGATTTGCAAATATTGAATCACTTTTGTATCCCAGGCATAAATCTCACTTGATCATGGTGAATGAGTTTTTTTAAATATATTGTTGGATTCGGTTTGCTAATATTTTGTTGAGGATTTTTGCATCTATGTTCATCAGAGATACTGGCCTGTAGTTCTCTATTTTTGTGGTGTCTTTGTCTGGTTTTGGTATCAGGGTAATGCTGACCTCATATAATGATTCGGTAGTTTTTCTTCCTCTTCTTTTCTTTGCAATAGTTTGAGAAGAACAGGTATTAACTCTTCTTTAAATGTTTGGTAGAATTCACCTTTGAAGCCATTTGGTCCTGGACTTTTTTTTGTTGGGAGATTTTTGATTACTGATTCCATTTCATTCTGGTTATTGGTCTGTTCAAATTTTCTATTTCTTCCTGTTTCAGTTTTGGTAGTTTATATGTTTCCAGGAACTTACCCATTTCTTCTAGGTTGTCCCAATTTGTCAGCATATCATTCTTCATTATATTCTCTTAGAATCCTTTGTATTTCTGTGGTGTTGGTTATTATTTTTCCTCTTTCATTTGTGATTTTATTTAAGTCTTCTCTCTCTCTCTCTCTCTCTCTCTCTCTCTCTCTCTCTCTCTCTGTCTCTCTCTTTGAGAAGTCTGGCTAGACATTGATCAGTTTTGTTGATCTTTTCAAAGAATCAGCTCCTGGTTTCATTGATCTGTTCTATTGTATTTTTAGTTTCTATATCATTTATTTCTGCTCTAATCTTATTATTTTCTTTCTTCTGCTGGCTTTAGGCTTCATTTGTTGTTCTATTTCTAGCTCCTGTAGGTGTGAGGTTAGGTTGTTTATTTGAGATTTTTCTTGCTTCTTGACATAGGACTGTATTGCTATATACTTCCCTCTTGGGGATGGCTTTTACTGTATCTCAAAAGTTTTGGACCATTGTGCTTTCATTTTCATTTGTCTCCATGTGTTTTCTTTCTTTCTAAAAAATTGTTTTTAATGTTTATTTATTTTTTGAGAGACAGAGAGAGAGTATGAGCAGGGGAGGGGCAGAGAGAGAGGGAGACACAGAATCTGAAGCAGGCTCCAGGCAGCACAGAGCCTGATGTGGGGCTTGAACAAGCAAATTGTGAGATCATGACCTAAACTGAAGTTGGATGCACAACGAACTGAGCCACCCAGGCGCCCCCTCCATGTATTTTCTTTATTTCTTCTTAATTTTCTGGTTGACTCATTCATTGTTTTAGTAGCATGTTGTTTAACCTCCATGTATTTATGGTCTTTCCAAATTTTTTCTTGTGGTTGACTTCAAGTTTCATAGTGTTGTGGTCAGAAAATATGCATGGCATGATCTCAGTCTTTTTGTACTTGTTGAGGCCTGCTTTGTGACCTAGTATGTGATCTATTCTGGAGAATGTCCCCTGTGCACTTAAAAAGAATGTGTATTCTACTGCTTTAGGATGAAAAGCTCTGACTATATCTGTTAAGTCCATCTGGTCCAATGTGTCATTCAGTGCTGGAAAGTTTTTGATTTGAGTAAGGTAGAAGGATATAAAAGTAAGAATTCTCATACTGTGGGTAGGTTTTCAGATTTTCTTTTTTTTTCAGGCATGCAATTATTTTAACTTAAAATACTGATGGTTTAATCACTTCTTATTCAACTGTAGTTTGTATTTTATTTCTTTTCCAGTTTCTATTTGATTTCTTTCACGGGTCTAAGTGTACTGGCTGCTACTCTGGTCCAGTGCTAAAGGGGAGTGATGCTAGTTATGGTTCTGGTCGGGGACAGGATGTAGTGCTGTCATTGTCTTCCCAATAAACATCAAAGTCGCTTTGGTCTAGCTTTCCATCTCATGTTAAGTACTTGATTCTTGTTTTTATTTATTTTTTAATTAAAATTGTTTTTAATATTTATTAATTTTTGAGAGACAGAGTGTGAATGGGGGAGGGGCACAGAGAGAGACACACACAGAATCCGAAGCAGGTTTCAGGCTCTGAGCTGTCAGCACAGAGCCCGACTCAAGGCTCGAACTCATGGACCGCGAGATACGACCTGAGCTGAAGTTGGAGGCTTAACAGACTGAACCACCCAGGTGCCCTGACTCTTGTTATTTTAAATCAAGAATGAATGTTGAATTTTTCATACTTTTTTCAGCATTTTTGGTGATGAATATATATTTTCCCCATTAGATGTATTATGGTAAATTTCATTAATAGCTTAATATGTGAGCCACCTTTGCGTTTATGCACTAAACATTGCCTGGTCATAATGTAATGCTGGAAACTGCCAAAATTGAGGTTAGGACTGTCGCAGTTGATCCTTGAGATTAGTGTATTAGCCACCTACTTACTTCCTCCTTCCCTTTCTCTCTTCCTTCATAGATTTAAAGGCTTGGTAGAATTTCGTGTAAAGCTATGGGTCTGGTGCTTATGGGGGGTGATACAGTTTTTTTTTTTACTCCCCACACATTATTTCATTTTTACAAATGGTTCTCTTTAGAGCCTTCACCTCTTGGTGTTAGTATTAGCAATGTTTTTTGTTTGTTTGCTTGTTTGTTTTTGTAGAAAACTATCCATTTTGCCCAGATTTTTATTAAATTCATTTGTGTAGAACTTTGTGCAAAGTTGTTTCTTATGATTTTTATAATTTTCTGTTTATATTATTTCTCCTTTGTAAATTCTTATTTTGCATTATATATGGTCTTTGTCCATATTTATTTTATTTTCCTTAATTGGATTAACTTCTGGGGTATATAGGTGTTTAGGTCAAAAAATAAAATTAAACTAAAAAGTTGAATGTCACTCCTAAATGTGCCAACTGGGGAAGCATTAGCAGGGGGAGCATGAGTAGTTTTGTAACTAATGCTTCTTTTAAAATGAGGCAATCATGATCGAGTACCTCTTAGGAAACCAAAGGAGATGCTAAGCCAGCAGTTATTTTGAGCACATTTCATATGTATGACAGGTCATGATATTTGTGCTGATTTTGCCCTCCTTTTCTTTTTATGGATCTATCATATGGGATATAATAATCTAGTTTTTCTAAACTAACCCAGTTTTGCTGTGATAGGGACACACGAAACTTTTATGTAGTGAGCTTTTTTTCATTTTGTTTGTATTCATGTTTTTTGTTTTTCTCTTCAATCTCTCCACTTTCAAAATTAGAGAAACTTCAGACCTTAAAACAACAACCAAAAGACACCTTAGGCAACAGCAATCCCTCTAATGAGTATATTGCTGATTTGATCATCAGATAGATAATATATCATCACTAACAGGTGAAGTTAAGCAGAAAGATGTTAATGTGTGTCTGTGAATGTATTGGTTCTAATGTTCTAATACTTATTGGTAATAACTTGGTTCTCTCATCTTAAGTATTTCTCCTTCTAAATCAGTTTAATTTGCAAGGTGAATGGTTTATCACAGATCTGTTGCTTATAGCAACAAAATGATAATGTGATTCAGAGGTCAGGGCAAATGCAATTTTGTGGGCGCCTAAAAGCTTATGCAATTTGGAGATCCTAATCTTTAGGTAAAAGAATATACAAAATTAGGTATGGGACCTTGGAAAGAGCCGTGCAGGTGAAGAGACTGAAGATGAAAACACTATTGCCTTCACGGTCAATCCATCTTTGGCTCAGAGACCTTGAACTCAAACCTAAAGTCATGGGTGAGGGCATAACAGATTGTGGGGACCAAAAGAGATAGAGGCTGTTTCCTAAAAAGGTTGGCTGGGTGACAAGGTTAATGAGGAGGTAGAAGGTGTTAAAGTATCTCTAAGAGCAACAACAGTAAAACACCAGGGGTGATGATTCTTCTTTCTAAACCTTGACTAACCTGTAAGATGCATGGGGCAGCTGCTTCTGCCACGTTGAGGACTTGAAGAGCAAAGTACCGGAAGGCCATCTGCGTGCTGAAGTCATAGAGTCATAAGTCGTACAGAACAGCCTCCTTGGACAACTCGGACCTGGCTGAACCACAGAACTAGGGGAGCATCAAGGGGGCCGCTGCCCAGGGGCTGCTTATCATGAGAAGGGATTAGAGACCTAATCAATGTGTTCCTGGCTGTGAAAGATTCCTGCCCTAGTTTGAAAAAAAAAAAGTGACTTGGGTTACAATTATTTGGGAAGGATGAGTAAGTCTTAAGTCAGTTAGTGACAACTGCATATCCAGATTAATGATAGGTGGAGGCCACGTATGGGTTTTCCGGCATCAAAGTTCCACTCCTTCCCTCAAAGACAAGACAGATACTTGTAAGAACTGTTACTTAGGGCTTTCTGTTTAGCAAGGTGAACTGGGGCTGATGTGGAGTTGAGGGGAAAGATCGTACACACTTGGGACTTGTCAAAGGGCAGGTGTTGGACAGGGTGATGTGGAATTTGAAGCCTGAGGATGTGAGGAAGCATTTCGTTTTGGAGTCACAGAGTTGGTTTCAAATCCTGGTTCTCTTCCTTATTGTCTTTGTGGCCCCAGGCAAGTTACTAACCCTACTGAGTCTTAGTTTCCACATCTGTAAAATGTGGGTAATAGACAGAAACTCATAGGATTACAGGGGATTATGCAAGCGTAGGTGTCAAGTGTTTAGCATATAGTCTGTCTTCAGAAAACATTCAATAACTGTCAGTTGTTTTCTAGTTTAGGATGGGAAATTTAAGAATATTCATGAGAGGGGCACCTGGGTGATTCAGTCGGTTAAGCGTCCGACTTCGGCACAGGTCATGATCTCACGGTTCGTGGGTTCGAGCCCCCCATCGGGCCCTGTGCTGACAGCTCAGAGCCTGGGGCCTGTCTTCGGATTCTGTGTCTTTCTCTCTCTCTCTGACCCTCCCCTGCTCACGCTGTCTCTCTCTCTCTCAAAAATAAACAAAACATTAAAAAAAATATTCATGGGAAAAATAGGTATGATTGCCCAGAGCCTCTAATTGGGATTATAGCAAGAAATTGTGGAGACTCTTTTTTTTTTTAAATTTTTTAATGTTTATTTATTTTTGAGAGAGAGAGAAAGAGAGAGAGAGTGCAAGCAGAGGAAGGGTAGAGAGAGAGACGGAGACATAGAATCTGAAGGAGGCTCCAGGCTTTGAGCTGTCAGCACAGAACCCTACACAGGGCTCAAACCTACGAACCATGAAGTCACGACCTGATCTGAAGTCAGACGCTCAACCAACTGAGCTACCTAGGGGCCCCTGGAGACTCTTAAATGTAACATTTTTCTTATTTTTAAGAAACTGAGGCACAATTAACATATACTAAAATGTACAAATATCAGGTGTTAAGCTAGATGAATGTTCGTGTATTTATAGACCTGTCAAAGAACCTGTTACCGTCCCCGTAAAGAACATACCCCAAATCTCAGAAGCTCTTTCAAGCCCCTGCCCGTATATAATGCTCATCCCTCGGTCCCTGGTGCAACCTTTCTTCTGATTTCTGTCATCAGTTAGTTTTAACTATTTTTGAAATTCACATAAATGGAATCATACAGTATGTGCTCTTTTGTACCTATTTTTTCACAAAGTATAATGTTTATGAGATTTCTCCAGGTTACATGACTCAGTGAACTTTATTTTAATGTTTGTTTATTTTTGAGAGAGAGAGAGACAGAGCATGACCAGGGGAGAGGCAGAGAGAGAGGGAAACACAAAATCCGAAACAGGCTCCAGGCTCTGAGCTGTCAGCACAGACCCCAACACAGGGCTTGAACTTGTGAACCGCGAGATCATGACCTAAGCCGAAGTCGGAGGTTTAACTGACTGAGCTATCCAGGTGCCCCATACTCAGTGAATTTTAAAAATTGCTGTGGAATTCCTTTATTCGAATACATGCTTATGTTGATGGACATGTGGGTTATGTGCAGTTGTTAGCCATTAGGAATAGAGCTGCTATGACCATTGTTGTGAACCTGTTTACTTGTTTTGCTAGGGTACATGCCTCGAGAGGAACTGAAAGTCATAGGGTAATCAAGTGTGTATTTAACCGTAACAGAAACTGCTAACTGGTATTCTGAAATTGTTGTACACCCAGAGCAATGTGTGCATTTCGTCCAGTTGCTCTGTAGCCTCTTCAACACTTGGCACTTTTAGCCGTTTTAATTATAGTCATTCTGGTGAGTATGTAGTAGTATCTCATTTTGGCTTTAAAAAAATTTCACTTTAAGTGCTTTTCTGTAGTTATATAAAATAATACATATACTTTATTGAGAAATTAGACATTGTAGATGTATAAATAAATAAGAACATTAAAAATCACTCATATGAAATGCTGTTACTCAGAAAAGACCTAATTTTTTTTCTGAGTTTCATTAAATTAGAAGTACATTTGAACTTATATGTATAACTACAAGGAAAAGGCACTGTGCCTATCTCCTTGAAACTACCCTGTGCTTAAGACCTAATATTTTGATGTATTTCCTTATAGCTTTTTCTCCATTTCTATGTATAGTTAAAAAAATTTTTTTAAGAGGTTTATTTATTTTTTGAGAGACAGAGCACTAGCGGCGGAGGAGCAGAGGAAGAGAGAGAGAGGGAGTCACAGAATCCAAAGCAGGCTCCAGGCTCTGAGCTGTTAGCACAGAGCCCAACACGGGGCTTGAACTCACGAACCGCTAGATCATGACCTGAGCCAAAGTGGGACGCCCAACCGACCGAGCCACTCAGGCGCCCCTATGTATATAGCTTTTTAAAGTTTGTTTATTTATGTTGAGAGACAGAGGGGAGGGGGGCAGGAAGAGAGAATCCCAAGCAGGCTCCATGCTGTCAGTGCAGAGCCCGACATGGGGCTCAATCCTACCGGACAGCAAGATCATGACCTGAGACAAAATCAGGAGTCAGAGGCCTAACTGACTGAGCCACCCAGGCTCCCCTCCACTCATGTATATTTTTAAAAATGTAGTTGACATTTTAGTTTAGTGGATCTGGGGTTGGGCCCTGAGAGCCATATTTTATAGGTTCCCAAGATATTTCAATGTGAGCCATGCCTAGTCCAGCTCCTTTTCCCTCTCCTCTGTGTTTAGTGCTCTCTGTAGTGGCTGACTGACTCAATGAATGAATGTTTCTGGTTTAGATGAAGAAATTGACTTTTCAAATGAGTTTCTTAAACACATTTTTAAAAAATAGAGCATTTATTTTTAAGAAGTAAAGAGAAAAGTGTCACTGATCTTGTTATACACATCACCCCAATTCAACAAGAATTTGCATCATCTATCCTTTTTTTTTCCTTTTCAATTTTTCCTTTGTGGAAGTATTTTTTAATTAAGATTTTAATTACAGACGCAGTAGGTGAGCAATGTAGAAAATTAGGAGATACAGAGAAGCTATCAGAAACACCATATTCTCACCTTAATGTGTCCTTTTATGGAAGTAGTTTAAAACTAAAGTCAGAGAATATGCCATTTAACCTTTAAGTACTTCAGTATATACATCTCGAAAAATTGACTTTTTAAAAAACAACTCTGACACCATTGTTAACTAAATTAGTAATAATAAACTGGATGTTTAAAAATTACTTAGGAAGGACAGCAAGGGTAATCAGGAACACAAAAGATTCACTGTGAAATAAACATAGTCAGATTACCTAATTATGTAAATTATAGAAATTACAACCTGACTCTTGGCCCAGGGAATTTTTTGAACATGATGTATCTAGAGCTTAGCCTTGCAGCTTAGCCTTCACCTTCATGAAGAAGGTGACAAAAAAGAGGGCCGGACATCTGTACAGTTAGGTGGCTACTTAGTTGATGCGCTGATGGATGTATTAATATGTATGATGACTGATGGAAAAGAATGAGGACAAAGATTGGTGGTCGGAGGATCCGTCATAGGCCCTTACTTGTGAGAATTGTCTAAAGACCTTTCAGTCTCTAAGTCTAAGTGATTGCTTGAATGTGGGTCTTGTTTTTCTGGAGCTTGACATTGCATATTTTTGTTCTTTAAAGCCAGCAGCAGGGGTCCACACCACCCCCAACTCCAACCACATGCACTTAATCTATACAACTAGTTTACTCTGATCTAGTGGATTTAGTGGATAAATCACTGAAACGGGATTCACAGATACCGCCTCCTTCAATTCTTCTTTTTTTAATTTAATTTTTTTATTGTTAAATTTTTAAATGTTTATTTATTTTGGGATAGAGAGAGAGAGAAAGAGAGCATGCAAGCAGGGGAGGGGCAGAGACAGAGGGAGAGAGAGAGAGAGAGAGAGAGAGAGAGAGAGAGAGACTCCCAAGTAGGCTCCTCGCTGTCAGTGCCATGCAGCTGGAGATGGAAAAAAACTACTGTGGTTTATAAATGAACCGTGAGATCATAACCTGAGCCAAAATCAAGAGTCGGATGCTCAACCGACTGAGCCACCCAGATACCCCCAATTCTTCTTCTTTTTTTTTTTTAAACTGTGGTAAGAATACTTACCATGAGACCTATCCTTTTAACATATTTTTAAGTGTATAATACAGTATTGTTAGCTATTAGGCAACATTGTACAGCAGATCACAAGTAAAATTTTTTAAAATTGAAACTTAACATACCTAGGTAGGAGTGTAAAACTATAAATGTACAACTTAATTAATTTCCCAAAGTGAACTTACGCAACTCTCATTTAGATAAAAAAAAAAGAACATTACCAGTATGCCTGAAAGTTCCCCAATGTCCCTTCTAAGTCACTACAGAACAAGAAAGTATATTTGTTAATTCCAAACCAGACTTAATTTATTTCACTAAGAAAATTTTGGGGGGATGGGGAGCCTGGGTGCCTTAGTCGGTTAAGCTTCCAACGTCGGCTCAGGTCATGATCTCATAGCAAGTAGGGTGGAGCCCTGCGGCGGGCTCTGTGCTGACAGCTCAGAGCCTAGAGCCTGCTTCAGATTCTGTCTCCTTCTCTGCCCCTCCCCTGCTTGTGCTCTGTCTGTCTCTCTCCCTCTCTCAAAAATAAATACTTTTTTTCATGTTTATTTATTTTTGAGAGAGAGAGAGAGAGAGTGTAAGTGTGAGCAGGGGAGGGGCAGAGAGAGAGGGAGACACAGAATCCCACGTAGGCTTCAGGCTGGAAGCTGTCAGCACAGAGCCCGAAGAGAGGGCTTGAACTCAGAAACAGTGAGATCATGACTTGAGCTGAAGTTGGACGCTTAACTGACTGAGCCACCCAGGTGCCCCCAAGCCAGGTTTAATTAAAAAATTTCTGGTAGAAGCAGTGCTAAAGAGATTTTTACTTCATGGTATTACTACTATTATGATCACCTATGTTTGGGGGTTAGTTGGGCTTATGATTGGATAGGATTCTAGCTCAAACAGACTAATTCAATTCAAGTTTCCAGGTGAGAGTGTGTTTTGAACTCTGAGCTTCTGACTTTTGGAATATAGCCCATTTGTAGGTTAAAGATCACCTTCTCTGTATAAAGCCCATTGTATACTCTTTTGGTCCTCAGTGGGCCCTAATTTTCCCTAATTACTGACCTAGAAACATGCTTTACAACTGGAGGATTGAAAAACTACTGTGATTTATAAATGGGCAGTCATTCCAAGAGTTCACTCAGCTAATTTGGAGTTAATTATATTTGAGATGGTTTTAACTTTAGCCTCCGTTTCTTTTAGCAGGCCTTTCATAGCTGATTATTTATGTACCATGACTTGCTAAGGGCATAGGGCACAGGGCAACTTATGCAATTAATCTCTTGTGTTAGATATAGTTTTTTCATTTTATTTTCAGCCAAGCATGAACCTTGTTGTGTTGGCCAAAGCATTCGGTATTAGGACAAAGTTCAAATGTTTATGGCCTTACTGTTTTGAAGTTGATTTATGAAACAAAAGGAAATATTTCCTAAAGTCAGGGTCTCATCAATTTAAGATGAGAGTCCTGAAGGATCAGAACTAATTTGTTGGCGATAACTAGGTTTCCTTAATTGACATTTATTGTCATAACTGGTATCAAAATTGTGTCTGTGCTAGTTAAATCTGATATGTATTTTTATCGATATTTTGAAGACTTTTAGTCTATTTACAGTCATTTCTTGGTGCCAGAAGAAATATCTTCTCTTTTTCTTTCTAATGTGTACTTTGATGCCTGATACAGAGTAAGTGTCCCCTATGTGTTGATTGAATTAAATGTATTTTTTCTCTCAGATGATATACCTAGGGTAAATTGAATCAGTGTTTCTGACTATCAATAGTCAATATAATTCAGGAAGGAAGTGATATTATTTATATATTCAGTAGTGCTGCTTTTGACATCTAATTTTAAAATAATACCCATTTTCAGATTTTGTGTGCCTTATTAAAGAGCTTCTAAGCTGGTCCTTGCTTTCCCATAATATAGATCCTTATCTTAGGAAAAATTGTCAGTTTCATGTAATCTTTTGGCTGGGGGTGTAGCACACGTGTAGCCACTACTTAGTTTAAGAAATAAATCTTTACAGAAACAATCAAATTCTCTGATATATCCCTAATTCCATTTCCCTGTCAACCCCTGAAACTACTACTCTGATTTTCATGTTTATTATTTTTTATGCCTATTTTCATATCCCCCTGTACATGTGTATATCCTTAAACAATACATAGTATTTATTGTTTTGCATTATTCAAGCTCTATAAATATATCACCTTCCACATATCATTCTGAATTGTTTGTTCCTGCTGATGTTTGCAGATTACCTAAGGGGGTAATTGTTCTAGTTAATTTCTTTCAGCTCTTGTGTAGTATGCACTGTGTGTATCCATCTCTTTTTTACATGAGGTGCCTTTTAGTATTTATTTTTATTGAGGTATAATTAACACAACATGCTAAGTTTTAGGTATACAACATAATGATTTGATTTTTGTATATATTGCTATCTATATATCTATATCTATCTAATGTACCTTTAGATTGCACTATTTTGCTATTGAGAACAATGTGGCAAAGTGTTCTTATATATGTCTACTTTGCACAATTTTATAAGAATCTCTCTAGAGTATGAGGGAAAGCTCTTCTTTCAGGTGGGATGCTAGATAATACATGTGGAAGGAGTGAGAAAATACCATTTTTAGAATACACATAGTGCCAGAGTCCAGCTCCAGCAGAGTTCAGAATGGCTTCCGACAACATAGTACCAATTTATTCAGGAAGGACCATCGATAGCTGCTAATACCATTGGGTGAAAGTTTGAAGAGCAGGATATTTCCATAGTCTCAAAGTATCTCTCCTTTATACATACTTATAGATAATAATTCTCCACTTACTAATCAAAAAAAGAAAAATAGTAACTTTATAGTGAAAACCTGGTAGTAACTGTCTTAAACCTTTGATCACAAAGGAAAAAGTTATTAATCGTGGGACAGACATCACATGTTCCCAGTGTGATGCATGGAGGATACATCATTCACATAGTATTCCTCCCTAAAGTGTTCAACATGCCTGTAACCATGAGAAGACATCAGATTAATCCAGATTGAGACATTCTACAAAATAAATGGTTTGTACTCTTAAAACTGTCAGTATCTCAAAAAAAACAAAGGCTGAGGAACTTTTTTCATATAATTAGGACACTACGGAGATGACATGTAAATATCATATATGATCCTTGGTTAAATCCTGGGCCAGAAAAAATGATATTAAGGATATTATTGGGACCATTGTCAAAATTCGAAAAGGGCTGTACATTTGATACTGGTATTGTAGTAGTGTCCACTTTCCTGATTTTGACAGTTGTACTGTGGTTAAAAAAGTAAAACTTCATGTCTTGAGGAAATCAATGCTGAAATACTTAGGGGTAAAGGGCATGATGCCTGCAATGTATTCTCAAGTGGTCCAGAAAAGAGTATCATTTTATACATCTAGAGATAGAACAATAAAGCAAATATGACAAAATGTCAGCAATTTATGAATCTGGGTAAAGTGAACTATTGTTGCAACTTTTCTGTGTATTTGAAATTATTGAACAAAAATCTTTCTAAGGTATACCTGGAAGGGGTGTTGTTGGGTCTTGGGCTACGAATGTCTTTAAATTTACTAGGTGGTACCAAATAGTTTTCCAAATTTTCACCAACACTTAATACTATTCAATTTAAAATTTGTATTAATCTTTATGGGTATGAAATAGTATCTCATTGTGGTTTTTGTTTGCATTTCTCTGCTTATGGTGGAGTTGAACATCTTTTAAAATGTGTAGTCATTAAGTCTTTTTATGAATTGTTTTTATGAAATTTTCTCTTACTATTTTTTGTATGTCTTTTTTTTTAAGTTTATGTATTTATTTTGAGAGACTAAGAGCATGATTGGGGGAAGGGCAGGGAGAGGGAGAGAGAGAAAATCCTAAGCAGGCTCTGCGTTGTCAGCTCTGAGCCTGATGCGGGACTCGAACCCACAAACTGTGAGATCGTGATCTGAGCCCAAACCAAGAGTCTGACGCTTAACTGACTGAGCCACTCAGGCTCCCCTTGTATGTCTTAATATATTCTGAAATTAATCCTTAGTCAATTAGATGCATTGTAGTCACTCACATACTTTTGAAAGAGGTTTAACAAGGGGCGCCTGGGTGGCTCAGTCAGTTAAGCGTCCGACTTCAGCTGAGGTCAGGATCTTAAAGGTTCGGTTCGTGGGTTTGAGCCCCGTGTTGGGCGCTGAGCTGACAGCCTGGAGCCTACCTCAGATTCTGTGTCTCCCTCTCTCACTGTCCCTCCCCAACCTGTGTGCGCTCTCTCTCTCTCTCTCTCTCTCTCTCTCTCTCTCTCTCTCTCTCTCTCTCTCTCTCTCCCTCAAAAATAAATGAATAACTATTAAAAAAAAGGCTTAACAAAAATGTAAAATTGAGTTATACTTTATTTGAGCTACACAGAATTAAGTAGGTCAGGGGGCAGAGAGAATATTGCATAATAAGTGGATAAGGGCTGGGGGCTGGCTTCTCTGTACAGATCTCTTCTCTCCTGGCTCAGTTAAATAATGAGGCAATTGAAACTTGCATTCTTATCTCTGGCCCCTCCAAAAAACGTTTATGTTTGGAAGGGCTGTCCACTTGTCACCAGTGTGTTTCATTCTGAGATTTGCTGAATAGCTTGTTCTTCCTAACCTTCTAGACTTAAATAAAAAAAAAAAGAGAGAAAGAAAAAAAAGGAAACCCACAAAACCCCTATATATTGCTAAATAATGAAATTCTTTCCCGGCTAAATATTGGTCAGTACTTGGATTAAGTAAGCTGCTCTGAGTGGTATTGCAGTGTTCACAGAGCAAAAGGGTAATTCACTAGTGACCCTGTCTTGGTTCATCCTCTAATAGGAATCAAATCCTTTTCAGAGATGGTGAAGAAAGGTTAAACCACTTAGACCTGATGGCGGGGAAAAGATAATCTAATCATCCAAGAACTTGCTTTATTGCTCTAATTCTTAAGGTGATTAGGTATTAGCTTTGCATGTTGGCAAAAAAACAAAGAAAAACTACCCAAAAAACCCAAAAGTAGAATCATGTAACTTTAGTCCTGTAAGGAAGCTAAAACTTTTCCCATTCCCTATTTATAAAGGAGGACACCAAGTTAGGTGCGTTGTCTATTATGCAGTCATAGAGCTGTTTTTGTCCTAAACAGAACTTGACTTTGGACTCCAGGTCCTCTTTAGTTTCCACTCCAGTGCCTTATGCTTCCATTCCTTCAAAAAATGGGTATATCGCCTCTCATCTATGGATGCACTTACTTGTTCTCCAGCAGTTAGGTAATATAGTGCTTGCCACTCTCCTCATTCGTTTCCCAGTAAACTGGAAAGTGAGACTCTTCTTTCAGGGAATTTAACATCTTAATCTCCATCTCAAAAGAAAAGACTTTTTCTACTTTAGGAGGTAAATTCCTTTGCCGACAGACCCCAGGGGGCAATCAGAAGGTCGTGTCCCTGTGTGTTTAACTACTGTTTATTCAAAGATCTCATCTCTGACTCTTACTTAGTAGTTAGAACTGGATGACAGTAGTCATTTTTTCAATTTACAGAATTTATGCTACTTTAGAAATCTTTGCATTATTTTCTTTAAGGGAAATACAATTACTGTTAAAGGAAGAAAATCTAATCATATTGCCCAGAGATAACTGCTTAATGTGGCCTTCTTGACATTTTCTCTATGCATATATATTCCATAGAGTTACATCGAACTCTATGAAATATAAGTCTTTCTCTATATTTCAAGATCTATGAAATTTAGATCTTGCCTTTATTTACTTAACAGAGTATTTATTAACTAAGGTATTTATTAGATGCATTATATCTCATTGGATTGGTTATAACGGAAAATGCTACAGTGAACACTCTTGTCTACACTTCTGATTATTTTCTTATGATACCTTACTAAAATCAGAATTGTTGAATCATCAGCAAACCTACTTTTAGCCTCTTCATGCCAAAGAGATTTTGACAAAGTGGCTACTAGTTCTGGCTCACACAAACTGAGTATGAAAATACGAGTTACATCATTTCTGTCATTGAATTTTATTATTAAAAAAATGTTGCTGATTTGATGATGTAAATAGGCCAATCTTTGTCTAATTCACATTTCTTTGATTGCTAGTTAGAGGTTTTCATATATTTATTAACTATTAATGTTTTCATGAATTCAGTTCATGAACTTTGCTTACTTTTTCACAGGAGACTGATTTTCTTATTAAATAATTTTTGGATATTAAAAACATCAGCCTTTTGCCATTTGTGCTAAATACCTTTTGCCACTTTGCCTGCATTTTGGTTTTATGGTTTTTATCAGGGGAAAACAGAAGGTTTTATATTTACACAGTCTAGTTCTATATTGGAGAGTTTGTTCACTAATGGTGTGTAGGGAGGAAATGGCAACAAGGAAAAGGCTATTGAGGACCAAAATTTCTCTCTAGTGAATTGAAGTCATTCGGTAGAGGCCATTTTATGCAGACTCCTTGATTTCACCTCTTTTCCCACTGCAGTTGCTTGTCTTTTATTTTAGAAATCTGCTTCATGTTACCCATTAAATTTGTTTACTTGTCTTCTGTACAAAGTTGCCTCATTGGTCAGTTCTTGTGTCTTACAGCATTTTCTTATGTCTTGATGCTTTCTT
Organism: Cryptoprocta ferox; assembly: GCA_028646485.1. Lineage (NCBI taxonomy): Eukaryota > Metazoa > Chordata > Mammalia > Carnivora > Eupleridae > Cryptoprocta > Cryptoprocta ferox. Next base: position 127,420,938 of record CM053567.1, on the reverse strand, counting down.
TTAAGGTATTATCCAAAGAGATGAGTCACCCATGGAAAAAGGGCTCTCTGGTCTGCGAGGAAGGGACTTTGAGCTGTCTGACGTGTTTTATTTCTCCAAGAAGGGCTTGGAAGCCATTGTGGAAGATGAAGTGACGCAGAGGTTCTCCTCAGAGGAGCTAGTGTCATGGAATCTCCTCACAAGAACCAATGTGAATTTCCATTACATCAGTCTGCGGCTCACCATGGTGTGGGTGCTGGGCGTCCTAGTACGCTACTGCGTCCTACTACCCCTGAGGTATGTCTTCTGCCCAGTAACTTGATGGTATAATTGGTTCAGCTTTCTTTTTAAATCATGTATACAGTGGTCCCATGAGAGTATTACAGCACTAATCCCACCCCTTCACAACTGCAAAACACCACCAAATGTGACCTCCACAGAAACATGTTAAGTATCTATTCTCCTGTGACATTTTTTCCCAAAAGAAGGTGTTATTCAGAATCTACTATATATCAGTCTGGATCCATGTTGTTCTTTCAATCATAAATAATTTGAGGATGGATGGAAAAGGGAAGTAAAAAAAAGAAGAGAGAGGATTTATAGTTTTACATTCACCAGAGTGTCAGCCAAACTATAACAGCCTTTCTTTGCTGGTCTGTAGCCATTCACAGTTGCCCAGGAGAGAAAAAAATGTCTGAGAGTGGTTACCACATGGGAGAGAGCCATTTGGAAGACTGAATTTGTTCCATCCAGTTCCATTATGATTACTTACTTTTCTTCCTTCCTTCCTTCCTTCCTTCCTTCCTTCCTTCCTTCCTCTCTCTCTCTCTCTCTCTTTCTTTCTTTCGTCCATTTTTTTGTGGGGGGAGGGGCAGAGAGAGAGAGGGAGAGAGAGAATCCCAAGCAGGCTCCATGCTGTCAGCACAGAGCTTGAACCTATGAACCGTGAAATCATGATCTGAGCCAAAACCAAGGGTTGAATGCTTTGCCAACTGGGCCACCTGGCGCCCCTCACTTTTCTTATTAAAAGTTCCCCACCTGTGTCCCCTTCTGAGTCTAAGTTTGAATGCTGACTGAGGAGGAGGTACCTTCACGTCCAATTTACTTAAAGATTAGCAGAAGTGACACTGCGCAGTGGGAAGAAGCAGAAGTGGCCAAGGTGTGTTCAGCATGGTGATGGCAGGCAGTAGGCACGCGTACCAGTCCCAATATTGCTATGGACTGTCTTGTTTACTTCCCTAACACAACCTTGGCATCCTCTCAATAGAGCTGTCCAGGCAGTTGCTATCGTCACCTTAAATGGGCACATGAGTTGAAACCATTTTGCCATCCCTTGGGTGGTCTATACTTGCCTCATTAGGCCTGTAATAGGTCTGTTACGAGGGAAGAGATTGCTTAAGTATAGGCAAAGGCACATTTCTAAGCTCTTTCTGTGGTCGTGTATGTGTGTGCGCGCGCGCCTGTGTGCCTATGTTGCCAGTTGGGGCATGGTTTGTCTTTTGGGAATCATTTCAGCTGTGATAACAAAGTGAAATTCAGGGTTTCACATCTACTTTTCCTTGACCCTTAAGCCGGTGTTCCCAAGCTGGGGTTCATGTATGCATGAAGGAAATATCTGAGCTTTTATTTATTAGAGATGTCTAGTCTATTTATAATTAGAGCTTCCCTTTATTCTGTTTTTATTATTTTAAAAATTTTTAACATTTACTTATTTTTGAGAGACAGGGCACGAGTAGGGGAGGGGTAAAGAGAAAGGGGAGGGGGACACAGAATCCAGAGCAGGCTCCAGGTCTGAGCTGTCAGCACAGAGCCCGATGCGTGGCTCGAACTCACGGAACCGCAAGATCATGACCTGAGCCGAAATCGGACGTTACCCGACTGAGCCACCTAGGCGCCCCTATTCTGTTCTTATTCTTAAAAAGGAATGAAACTTCAGTAAAGTTGAGTATATAGATTACCTCTTCTATCTCCACTTGGCCCATGAGTCAGGCAGGCACTGTATCCAAGGCAACTCGATAAAGGATTTTGCCACACAGAGTGTTTGAGATGCTCTCCTTTGTTGGTTACCTTTTAGCTGCCGTGGATGCCAGCAAATGGTATTATGATTCTGTTATCTAGTTAGATTTAAGTAACACTCACAAACTAAAGAAATAACATAAAAGATTCTTGCGGAGAAACCACAGATGTAGGATAATCCGGTAATGTAAGCACCCAATGGCAGAAGTGAGACTCCTACTCTTAGTACATACTCAGTGTGAAAGAATTGTTCTGTAAATGCTTTATAAGATGAGCTGTTGCTACAAAGTGAACACTCAAAAAGCAGATAGTGCTAAAATTGATTGTGTTGATGGCTGCACAACTCTGTGAATATGCCCCAAACCATCGAACCCTTTTAAGGGGTAAATTATATGATATGTAAATTGTATCTCAGTAAAACTCTTACAAAAAACAGATTGTAGCTGAAAACCTGTGTCATCTATGAGCACTCTCATATTGGCTCACTTAAACTGGAAAACAGAATTTTTTGGCCTGTTCATCTAACAAATAAAAGCTTTCACAATAGTTTTGAACCCAATTGTGAAACATGTTAAAATGTAAGGCCCTTCTGATTTAATGTGTAGGAACAAATGATTGTCATTACGGAAGGATAGCAAAACATTATTTTAAAACTTTTACAGGGGCACCTGTGTAGCTCAGTCAGTTAAGCCTCTGACTTCAGCTCAGGTCATGAACTCGTGGTTTGTGAGTTCGATCCCCACATCGAGCTCTGTGCTGACAGCTCAGAGCCTGGAGCCTTGCTTCAGATTCTGTGTCTCCCTCTCTCTGTTCCTTCCCTGTTCGCACTGTCTCTCTCTCTCAAAAATAAAATAAACCTTTAAAAAAAAAACTTGTGCATAATTGTTGGGTGCAATTAAACAGTGATTTAGTTATTCCATTAGTGGCTGGAATGAAAATATGGCATCGAAAGAAAACGGAATCTGACTGTCAAATTGTTCTGTCAAAAGGTCTTAAACCAAGACTTCCACAAAGTTTAACACCTTAAGAAGGTGTTTATAAGGCAGCCCCCTCAATGCTTTCTTTTTGGGTTAATTCTACTTGTATCTCTAAAAATGACTATTTTCTTTTTGAAGTGATTAGAACGTATATTAAAAGCACTTTTAAAAATGAGAAAGTGTCTTTGTGGAGGTGAGAGGTATTGTTAGCTTGTTACTAACTTCTGAGTTACCACAAACATACAAAGGGACAAAGATCTGCATTAAAGGGTTTCTGCATGGTGATATAATTTGGTGTTATTATGAAAGAGCTTTTCTTGTTATTTGCTATATATTTTAAATTCCCTTGAGAAAAATTTGAATTGTACCTCCCTTCATCATGAAAACACAGGAAAACAAGTTATTCTTAGACTTTTGGAAAACATTTTCTTTTACAACCATACTATGCTCATCAATGTATCCTGAACAAAATAGGATGACATGACTCCTTTATACTATTATAAGACTTTTTAGTTTAGTGAGTTAATATGAATGTATTTTTAAAAATTAAAATAATCCTGAAAAGAAAAAGGGCAAGGCTTTAAATTTATTCTTTTCACTAACCCACTTAACCCTTTGGTGATTACATAGATTGCATTTGATAGTTTTATAAATACATTTCCAGGCCTCCTCCATGCATCTATCAACTAGTTACATGCTTTGTGTTGTTTTGAAAATGGTTATCATACTCTACATATTATTTTGAAACTAATTTTGCTTTCTTTCTCTCAAAAGTACCAAGGACCATTCTCCCATGTCAGAATCTATAGATTTACCCGATTCTTTTAATGGCAGTGCCATAAATGTTTCACAACTTACGTACAATTTCATTATTTATGAATGTTTAGGTTATTTCCCTTTACCGCTACAATTCAACTAACTTTCGCATTACCTTCTCTTTTCTTTTCCAGGGTTACCTTGGCTTTCATTGGGATCAGTTTGTTGGTATTGGGAACTACACTGGTTGGGCAGCTTCCAGACGGCAGGTGAAATGTTTGCTTCCACACAGCCATAAATAGGATTGTCCCTTTTGTTGGCCTTATCCACACACACACAAAATCAAATATTTGATTCCTATGTGTTGCATCACATATATGGCCTTGTCACACTTATTAAAATTTTGCTTACTTCGTATTCACAGCCTTCATCTGATTTGCCATCACACTTTCATGTAAATTGTAAGAAATTGTTTCTCAAAAGGGAAATGAAGAAAAGAAAATAGAGTGAGGGTCTCAAGGAAACCACCAGAGTGTTATCATCTGGGCACAGGCTCATCAGGCTGAGACCAGAGAAGCTTCAGCTTATCTTGGTCAGGCATTTATCATGATAGTCTAGGGTGGGAGCCATTTTCCCTTAGAGTTTTGTCCTAAATGCGTCATTGAGACTTTAAGAATTGAGCTGTGCTTGTGTTTCAGAACACGGTATGCTGCTGTGAAGGGGCACATTGAAGCTTTTATTGTATTGTTTCTTAGGAGTGCCCAGAACTGCACCATAAAATGTTTTCTCTTTCTTTCAGCCTCAAAAACTGGCTGAGTGAACTGGTTCACCTGACTTGCTGCCGGATCTGTGTGCGAGCCCTCTCTGGTACCATTCATTACCATAACAAGTGAGTGTGTGCGGGCATCCTTCTGCCTTTCTGTTCAGTTAAGTCCAGCCTGTGACTGACAGTAGTGGGTGGAGGAAGGAGGTGAAACGAGAGCCCTTCCAGTATGTTCATTCCTGCTGCTTAGAGTGTCACAGACATAATAGTTTTGCCTGAAAAACTTTTAAAAAGCCATCCATTTGTAGAGGGAACATAATGATAAACATGTATTGACACTTAATAATTGGGCAGGGGTGCCTGGGTGGCTTAGTCGGTTAAGTGTCTGACTTCAGCTCAGGTCATGATCTCAGGGTTCGTGATTTTGAGCCCCACATAAGGCTTTCTGTTCCTCCTCACCCACCTCTCAAAAATAATAATAAAAACACATTTTATTTATTTATTTTTTTTTTATTTATTTTTATTTTTATTTTTTAAACTTTATAGTTTATTGTCAGGTTAGTTTCCATATAACACCCAGTGCTCTTCCCCACAAGTGACCTCCACCAAGACCATCACCCTGCTTTACCTTTTCCCCTTCCCCTTCCCCCCTCAGTTTGTTTTCAGGATTCAAGAGTCTCTCGTGTTTTTTCTCCCTCCCTCTCCCTAACTCTTTTTCCTCCTTC